>JARGCV010000086.1:1467500-1947500 GCA_034064705.1 Bothrops alternatus
GCTCATGATTCCACCAAAGGAGGCCGTCTTTTAAAAGAAGCTTGGTTTTCAGACTGTCATTCTATTAATAGACACATAGACCTACTACCTCCTTACCAAACCCTAAAAGACATTTACAAAAACATAAAATACCTAAACACTTCAACCCAACCAATAATAATACAAAAACACCACCCCACCCACTTATCAAACCCCAAACCAACACAACAGATATCCTTTCTACAACACAATCCTTTTCATCAAATCTAAGTAAAGAATATAACTCTAACACAACCATGACAACTCACACAACCAACACACCATGTTCTGATATTCTCACACACAGAAACAACAACCCCCCTGACCACAACATCCAGGACACAAACATCCAAAACACAAATCCTGCAACCTCACAAGACACTCACACACACAACACCTAAGTAACAACAGAATATTAAGACCAAGACCAAAACTCCCCCCTGCAATGAAATATAACCCATCACATTCAATGGAACAAAATATTACAGCCCAATTCCCAAACACCACAAAACCACCCATAACTAATAAGCATAACAAACGACCACACACAAACATTCCAAACATCCGTACCCAACGAAACACACACACACACAGCAACCCTACACCAAAGAAACTATACAATCCAAGAGGCTGGTTTCTTTAACAGAAACGATTTCACAGCTTCCTAAAAAGTGGGAGCGAGGGCAGGCAAATCATTCACATGCTCCACAAGGGCATCTGCTTTCTCTCCCCTACAGATCCAATCCCGCAGCTCCTGCACGCGATGGAGCGAGACGAGCCCCCAGGCTGCACCTCGCGGAAGGAATTCAGCCGGCACAAGACTGAGCACGAAGCCCTAAGAACCTTGCGCCGAACAGCTGATAGGCGCACTGGATCTATGCGCCAAACAGCTGACAAGCATGACTTTTGAAAAGTCTTGAGACTGACTGCTTTATACCTTTAAGAGCTTCTTAAGCACACTATGTGCACATGCCTCACTACAACCGCTGTTTAACTGTTATGTAAATTTATGCTTATACTCCCCCCTTCTCATTTAGCCCTTTGCTCTGATGATGTTAACAGGTTGTTAACGAAAGGTCAGCAATTAATAAAAAAAAGCCTTTTACCTTACATCCCAGAGCTCTTTATTTTTTTATCTGATTGACTTTAAATATATATAAGGGTAAGTCTGGCTGATGAGAGTTAAGAAACTCGAAATAGCTATTCCAGTTCTCCCTTTATTCTTTGTTAGCAATCTAAAATTATATATATATATAATTTTACAGGGTGCTATCTAAAAAAAGAAACACTATATACATACATACATACATATATATATATACATACATACATACATACATACATACATACATACATACATACATACATATATATATATATATATATATATATATATATATATATATATATATACATATATATACATATATATATATACATATACATATACATATACATATATATATATATATGTATATATGTATATATATATATATATATATATATATATATATATATATGTATGTATGTATGTATGTATGTATGTATGTATGTATGTATGTATGTATGTATATATTCATAACACAAAATGAATGATCTATTACTTATCTTCCAATGTCACCTGTGCCATTGTTTGTAAGTGCTATTTTACTACATTCTGCATATGATAAACAGATCAGTTTCTACACAAAAGACAAATGTGCAAATAACTCCCCCTAATTATAATTGCTTGAATCTTCTGCATTTCGTTTCCATTTAGCCTCACCAACTACTCAATCTAGAAATGTACACATAATCTATCTCAATATATTGTAGAGATATAATAAAACATAGTCCATAAAAATGTGTGGTTTGGGCACCACATACCCTGAATTATAAACTAGCCATCCAGGCTGTGACATAATATGCAGTACAAATCTAGTTTATGTGATTATTTTATATGTATTGTGCAAATCAAAGATTTGGGCCCAGTCAATGTCTGTCATATGACTTATACAACATACCAAAGTTATTGTTGTGGAAACTGCTAAAACATTGCTTATAAATAGCTTAAAAGGACATATTTTGTTCTTTACTCTTTTTAATGTTGATAGTTCCCAAGTTGTATTAAAACATCCACAAAGGTGGTATAAGCAGAAATGACAGTTTTTCCCCTTCCCCAAGATCACCTTTATTAGTGCTGTTAAGAATGAGGAAGCAGGGCAAGTCAGAAAGGTAACTGGAACCCACCTCCCTCAATCCTGGGACACACACATGTTGCATTACACACCAATCTAGACAAGACAGTAGCTGTATGGCTAACTAGTGTCAATGGGGCTGGTGCATTTGTGAATGTCTGCATTTTAGAAGTGGTCTATAATGGTAGATAAGGTGAACCATTCTATTTGAGCATGCTCACCTTGGTCATCAAAGAGCTGGCTCACCCAAAGATTTGACCAGAACTTTGAGACCCTGTCCCATTTAGCATACAACAAAAAAGAATGGAAATGGACCATTGCTTGTTTTTAATTCAGCAGTGATATTGTTAAATAATGGTAAATTCTTGAGCAGGAAAGTCTGTACCATGTCCTCCACTTTTGTTGTGGCAAAAGAAAAAAGAAAAAAGGGAATAGTTGTTGGATGGAGACATGGCTTGTAAGGAAAAAGAGAGACTGCCATCAAAACGACTGGCATGCAGGCTTCTTTTGTATAACTTGTAGGCTGTCTATGAAAGAATAATTCCTTGGTCATCACACTTCTCCAGTTCAAAAACTGAGATGTGTTGTCCGCTGGTGGAGATAAACCTTGCCCTTTCCTACATCCTCATCCTCTCATCCTGGTAGGACAGGCTGATGCAACTGAGTCCATGAAATCTTTCACTAATTTTGGCAAGAAGAGAGAAAGAGAACAATTGGATGCATAGCGAATTCCTCAATGGTTCCCCCACCCTGTTAGTGAGCCTGAGTAGGATTCCCTGGCTTTTGTAGGTTCTGCCATCCATAGTGCTGAGGAAGCATTGTCAGCACGCAATTTCTTCCAACGTGCCAAGTGTTGTCTGCAGTGGGACTGTCACAGTGTGGCTCGTGGGATCAGAATGGTTTGACAAGGGCTCACACGTGCTCTGTGAACAGAAAAAGGGAAGACGACCAAGGGAGAATAAGTGGACAAATCCATTCTTCAAATCTTACCTCAATTAAGAGCTCACTAAATAGTTTAGGCAGCCATTCCTCTTTTGGCTTTAGCTGTCTACATCCAAGATAATAGTATTGGTATAGCTTTCAGAGATACAATATTGTAGAAGCTTTGCTACGTTGCATAAATGCTAGGTATTATTAAAATCACTATATGGGGTTTTACAGGCCAAAAAGATAGGCATTTCAAGGATATAAATAGAGCCGATTTCCCATTTATATTAAGCTGCTCCTCTCACATTTTTTCTCAAGTTGTGATAAAATTCAGAGCTGATGGCTTCAACACCAGCTACTCCCCGCCCCCCATATTCCAGCCAGTGTTTGTTTACTGTCTAACACACTATTCTACAACTTCTGAGTTGTCCTAATAAATTGCCTAAACATGATGGTTCTCAAAATACAAATGTATTTCAACCTACCATTTTCAAATGGTGAATCCTGAAAGCCCCAAGGAAAAATTCAGAAAGGGTTTTGATGGCTGAGGGAATCACATTCTGTATTTGTACGGACATGGCTTATTAATAACACAACATATATTTGAGCAAAAATGCATGAACGCATGCATTTAAAATGTTTAAATCTTGTTCATATTGGTGTGGGAATTACAACACTTCTTTAATTTATCTCATTAAAATCAATGGAATGTGAAAGAATTAAATTTGGGCTAGGTATATATACACCTATACACATGCACATGCATGTAGACCCACACACAGTCTCACACACACACACAAATGGAGACAGATATCCATGAAGCTTGATATTGGAAACAATTACACTTTGAAATTTGAAATAGGATTCATCTGGGGGAGGGAGAAAGTATAAAATTTTGAAAAGCAAAATTCTTTAGGATTTCAAAGTCTAAAGTCACATGCCTTCTTAAACCCAATTAAAAACACTCCCAAATAAAGACTGGATTATGTTGCAATTGTTTCCTCATAAATGAATTCTGTTAAGTTCAATAGAACTTACTCTCAAATAAGACATACACAAAATTACAATATCCAATTTCACTGTTTTTGTTGAATAAAAAGAATCACCCTTTGTAGCCGATAAGGTATGCTTAGAGGGGCACAGTGGCCAAGCGGTTAAGACCTTGGGCTTGTTGACCAGAAGATTGGCAGTTTGAGACCAAGTACTGTGTGACAGAGTGAACTTCCATTACTGGCCCCAGCTCCTGCCAACCTAGCAGTTCAAAAGCTTGTAAATGCAAATAGATAAATAGGTACCACTTTGGTGGGAAAGTAACAGTGTTCTGTGTACCTTCGGCACATAGTCATGCTGGCCACATGACCACAGAAGCGTCTTCGGACAACGCTGGCTCCTTGGCTGTGAATCGTCGGAGATGAGCACCGCCCCTTAGAGTCAGACACGACTGGCAGGGGAAACCTTTACATTTACCTTTTAAGGTATTCTTAATTTCTTTCTTGCAATGATGACAACTGTAAGATTGCTAAAGCCCTGCCTATAACAAATCAGGTTGTTAGAAGAGGAGGGAAAGGAGCAGGAATATTGCATTTGGGCTGTAAAAATCCAGACAACCAATAATAGTTAAAATTTCTGGACATCTAATAATTATCTGGAGTTTTGTACACCAGATTTGGTAGCCTACCAAAGAGACGTATGTATCTCTTCTTCTTTAGGATGCACTTAAACAAATAGCAAAACAACCAACAATAAGATATCTTCCCAGTGAAAGACAAATCTTTTGAATAAGGCAGACTTCTAACTAATAGGCTAATAAAATTATTTTGAAATAAATATTTCTGAAGCAATAAGATAAAGTGGTCATTTTAAATCACGTGGGCACACTTCCGATCTGCAGCATTTATTTTGTTGATTATGAGATCAGTCAATTGAAGCTAGTAAGAAGAGTCTCATTTTGGAATTGAGGGTGGAATTAAGTAGCCACTGGAGTTCAGGGATTTGATTTAAAAAGTCTTAATTTTAATTGTTCCTGTACTCCTCACGCATTTCCATATTGCTAATGTTTCTACCTCCTCTAATCCCCTCACAAAGCTGTCTGAATGTTCACGTTTGTCAGCCTCAAAAGCTGGCAACATATAGGGAACATCAAGAGCTAATCAGGTTTCACCTTTTCCCTTCAAGGGGAGACTCCAAAGAATATCATGCTATTGGTATCTAATGCACTGAGCAATAATCCCCCTCACACTTGTATAGCTATTATCCATGCAAAAAGAAATAAAATAAATTGTAATGTATAGTAAACAGTAAGTATTAAAAATTTCCAAAAGCTTTCTACATGCTTTGCTGCCATTCCTCTGTGACCTTTAACCCCCCCTCCCCGTGAGCTGTGGAGGTGAAATGTTGCCATGACTGCAATTTTGCAATCAATTGAAAATGGGGGGGGGGGAGAAGGGGAATTTTAACTAATGCCTCTAGGGAGAAACAAGCTCCAGGCACCGGAATTTCTATTGGCTGGGAGGGAACCTAAGACCCAGGGTGACTCAAGAGTTCTGCCAATGGGAAAATGTATTCTCTACAGGTTTTGAAGAGTCTTAATAATTCAAAGATAATTTCCAATCAACGGAACATCAGAAAAAAAATGAATTAGCTTGCCCTAATAGAAGATGGTATGAAATCAATCAGGATCAGAACTAATCACAAAGTGGTGCAAAATGATAATATTGAATGGCTCTCAGGAATCCAACTTTTGGAAGGTTTCTTCATTTAAGTAGCATTAAGTAGGGCAGAGTGGAATCCTTGCCAATCCAATGCAAGTCAACTAGAGATCTAAAAGTAAAGCTATCCAGAGCTAACTTCTGCCCATCCCTTATTTAATTAACAGATGGCCATTTGCTCCAGGGCTCACTCAGAGCTTTTTTGTCAAACCAGAAGTCAACCTGTACAATGTGAATTTAAAAAAGGACCCTTTGAGTAAATGCAAATGACTTTGCCTTCTGCATAAGGATAACTACAAGCTGCTGTATCTGAGATTGGAGGGTAAATTACTGAAGCAGAAAGCATAAACTTGAGGCCCAGTGCCACTCTGTGCAGAAATTAAGGTCATCTCCCCTGCCAGATTGAAAATAGACTCTGCCAAGGAATATGCCAATGTGCTATATGTTGGCTTCTGCTCTTGTGAGTCCTGGAAGGGAGGTGGGTCTACTTACCACATTCTCATCATGGCTTCCTTCTTCCTCCTCTGGGCCAAGAAGATCAAACAATTTCTCTTTGATCAGCTAAAAGAAATAGAAGAAAGGATAAGATTCTCAGTTACAGTAAAAAGCTGATACATCCCAATTCTCTGGCAGCAGAAAGAGAGGTCCTCTTCCTTATATAGCACTGTGCTGGATTAATTATTTATTCTTAATCCATGTAGTAAATTCAGGGCTCTGAAGCCTGTTTGCATGAGAAGTCTGACCCAGTACTCTTTTTTGAATTTAAAATTTTATTCAGCTCTGTTCATCTACTTCTAAAGCTGCTCTTGCTTTCTTAAAGCTTAGAAATACATTTTGTTTAAAAAATTAAGAACAATGCTAAGATTTAATTTTAATATTGTAAAATTCTTCTTTCCATACTGCAACTCTCATGAGGGCAATTTTCAGCAAAAAATTATTATCTCAGCTTTGGATTACTTTTCAGAGACAATTATATTGATCTAACTAGAAAAAAAGGGGAGGGGAGGCATGTTTCAAAGCCCTGCATCTGAATTATCTCAGAGAAAAGCAGATGTTGCAGGGCAAACCTGTATGTAAAACAGACTGTCTTGCCAAATTCAACGAAGTGAATCATGCTATGATTTTCTAATCTGTTCCCAGAAACTGCTTTGTTTAATACCATAGGCCCTAACCTGTATGCACTGGGGAGGTCCTACCCTGTGATATGCTTGTGCATTCAACTACCTGCAGTCCAGGAACAAGACTTGAAAATGAATAGACAATTTTTGGATTGGTATTTATTCATTTTTGCTTCTTCTGCCTTTACTTGCAGGGAAAAAATTGATGCCAGCCCAAAGGCTAGCTTAAGTTCTACTTTCCCTTTGGCTGGCTGTATACAGTAAGGTTAGGACATTTGGCTACTGGTATATCTTACCGCAATCCTCAAGTGTGTCTTTTTGAGGAGACATTGGAGAGAGCCAGCCATAGAGTGGGAACCAAGATACCAAATCACTTTTTCCTTCCAAGGTTTATTTATTATTCCCTTCTTCCTTTGTTAGATTTATATCACACTTTTTCTTCAGGATCCTAAGCAATGTAACTCTTCCACAAGAATAATACTGTGAGGTTTGAAAATGGGTTACTTCTGAACGTAAGAATCCCTGCTTTTCATAGAATAGATTCCAGGCTCAATTCCTAGCATCTCCATGTAGAAAATGCTTTTATTCAATGTGGACAATAATAAGCAAATTACACTGATCAAATGTGTAGAAAGGAATCCTTTGTGACAGCCAGTGTGATGCTGCCATTAAGGTGCTGCATGCGGATTAGGAAAACCCAGACCCAATCTTCAGCCCAGCAACAGAAGCTTAATGGGGATAACTCTGAGCCAGTTTTTATCTCTTTCTTTGTCTCTCTGCACAACCTGGTAGCTCAGATGTGGGAAATCCAATATGAGAATCATGTCATTTGCTCTTGCTAGTGGTGGGCATCCAGAAGAAGCGGGGAAAGCATTCCAAAACCAGCAGTGTTAGCTTAGAAAACAGGCAGCAGTTCTGATAATGCTTTCTAGCCATGCTCAACCCCCCTCCCCTTAATCAGCAAGTGTGAGCAAATGTTAACAGCTACCAGCCTATAAAGGCACATGCTTTCTTATAACAACTCTGCAAAGCAGGAGTGGATAATCTACAGGCTGCTTAGAGCCCCTAGATACCTTTTCCTGTTCTCTTTCTGCTTGCCTGTCTGCCTTCTAATCCTATGGCTCTCTTTCCTCCCATTGCTCCTTTCTTTGCCTTTCCCAATGGGAGGAAAGAGAGTGATAGGACTAGAAGGTGGACGAGGAGATGCGGGAAAATTAGAGCAGCTACGGTTAGATAGAAGAGGCGGCCTCATCACACGATCAATGGGTAAAGCACGGAGTCAACTGGGTTTATAAGCAACCCCCCCACCCCAAACGCTTACTCTGATGATGTTGGCAGTGGACCAGTGAAAGCTAAGACAGCTGAGTTTTAGGTTTGTAAATAGTTGTTTTTATTGTTTTTATTGTTTTATCATTAAATAATAAATTGTTTTAAATTCATCCCAGAGTTCAAGAGCTTTATACCATTACACAAATATGCCTGGGATTCGCATTTTTATAGTTATTAGGGATATTTCTGACAAAGAGTTAAAGAATTAAATTTGGACACTAGATGGCCATTTCGAGCTCATTCTGCTCTCTTCAGTTAGCCACACCCTTTATGGGATTCGAACCTGGGCAGGTTACATACTAGGCAGTGATACATCAATCAGACGTCTGTCTGAAAAACTTCCTGCATACACACACACACGTGTGTGTGTGTGTGTGTGTGTGTGTGTGTGTGTGTCTTTTAAAATACTAAAAATGTGAATCCTGGGCATTATGTTAACCAAATAAAAGAAAAAACAAACACCAGGATATAATAAACCAGACTGTTTAATATAAACAAGCCTGTGGTTAAGAAGAGTCACTAAGCTTTCGTCCTGCCAAAAACTGCCAGCGTCATCAGAGTTAGAATAGAAGGAGATTGGGAAGGCAGCTCATATAGCCTCCTGCCTCTGTGCCCAGCTCCTTGAGCGCGTCATCGACCCATTGATTGTATTAATTCGTATTGCGCAGAGTTGTTCCGCATCAGGCAAACTGTCCTTGGCTCCACTGGTTGTTTTACAATCCTCAAGTGCTCTTTTAGAGCATGTGCAAGCACTTGGAAGGCAGCTGTCAATCTGTCCCTGCGCCCAGTCTCACTCCCTCCCAGGGCCATTATCCTCCCCCACCCCCAAGGCCGTTGTCGTAATTCCTCCACTCCAGTCCTGCAACAAGCAGCTGTTCTGGCATTCCTGTTCTCTGTCTTCCCCCTCCCTCCCCCTTCTTCCAGATCGCCTCAGCACGTCCGTCCCTGGCTTAGGGACATTTGGTCCATCATCTCGGTCCATGGGAGTTGTGGTTGTCTCACCTATAGAGCCATCATCCCAATTATGCAAAACATTGTCATCGTATTCCTTAGAGATCGTGCCCATCTCATCCTACCTCATTCTACTGCCCCAATCCTACCAAGGAAGAGTTAAATGTCTTCTCAGCAGGCTGTGGCGCTGTTTTTCCCATCTCCTAAGAGTCTGGTAAGCCGGCAAAAGATCTATATGCTGGTTGATGGAATTTCATTAGAGAGCCAGATTTCCTTGAGTAGGCGGCCACCCTTGGTAGTCTTACGAACTATAACCTCTGCGTTAGCTAGATCGAACGTGTGGCCAGAGCTGGACATATGGGCTCACACTTGAGAGCATTGCTCCTGCCTTCTAATAGCCAGTTCATGTTCATGGACCCTGGTCCTCAGCCTTTTAGTAGTTTCTCCAATGTAATTGCTTGCACAGTCTTTGCAATTGATTCTGTAAACCACAGACGATCTTTGACCATTGGGGAGTGGTTCTTTTGGATGCATGACCTTGGGCCTAAGGGTGTGCTTGGGCCTATGAGCAATGCTCACATTGTAGGGGGCCAACAGCCATGCCCTGGCCTCGGAGATACCATGGATGTAAGGGAGGGTTGTTCGTGTGGCCAGCATTGCTGTCACATTGGAGCATGAGTCTCTATGATTTCGATGTGGTCTACTATGCTGTCTCACAAGCCCCATGGGATAGCCATTGCACATGAAGATGTGATGAAGATGTTTTTTCTCCTCAACTTTAGCTCTGCCCATGCTACAATGGGAATTAACCCATTTAAATAGCATCTGGATACAGCTGATTTTGTGTGCTACTGGATGGTTGCTATTATAATGTAGCATTCTGTCTGTATGGGTGGGTTTATGGTATACAGATGTGCACAATGTGCCATTAGGGCAGTGGTTCTCAACCTTGGGGTTGCGACCCCATTTGGGGTCACGAGACCATTTCGCGGGGGTCGCCGGGCACCGCCGGCCGCCATTTTGTTTTTTTATTTTTATTTTTTTAATTTTTTTTAATTTTTTAAAATTTTTTTTTAATTTTTTAAAAAAAATTTTGGCGCGCGCATGCTCAGATCCGCCCGTCACGCCGGAAAAAAAAATTAAAAAAAAAATTTAAAAAAATTAAAAAAAAAATAAAAACAAAATAAAAACAAAATGGCGGACCGCAACGGGTGGATCTGCGCATGTGCGGTGTGTGCGACAGGCCGATCTGCGCAGGCGCAGATCCGCCCGTCGCGGCCGCCATTTTGTTTTTTTTAATTATTTTTTTTAAAAAATTTTTAAATAAAAGATAAAAAAAACAAAATGGCGGCCCACAACATCTGTGCATGCGCAGATCCCCCCATCGCGGCCGCCATTTTGTTTTTTTATTTTTTTTATTTTTTTTAAAAAAAAAACAAAAAAAAAAACAAAATGGCGGCCCGCGACGGGCGGATGTGCGCATGCGTGGCGCGTGCGACGGGCCGATCCGCGCATGCGCAGATCCGCCTGTCCCGGCCGCCATTTTGTTTTGTTGTTTTTTTTTGATTTTTTAAAAAAATTATTAAAATTTTTTTTTGCACGCGCGCACACACGCACGCGCCCCCGGGTCGGGGTCGTGGTGCGCATGGACGGGGCAAGTGGGGTCTCAACCTCAGAAAGGTTGAGAACCACTGCATTAGGGTGTCGGCTGATCAGTACATCCAGAAAGGTAAGACTGCCTTGGGTCTCTTCTTCTGTGGTAAAACAGATGTCTGGATATACCGAGTTCAGTTCGTCCAAGAATTTGGTGCTATCCCATCTTTTGACAATCACAAAAGTATCATCTACATAACACGCCCAAAATTTTGGGCGGTACCTAGACATTACTATTGACTCTAGCCGCTGAAGAACCGCCTCAGCAATAATGCCTGAGGTGGGGGATCCCATTGGCATCCCTTTTATTTGTTCATATACCACACCCTGAAAGGTGAAGTATGTCTTCAGGCATAAGATTAGCAACTGTATTAAATCATTGGTAGGGAGAGAGTCCTTATGTTGTTCCGGTCCCTCTTGTAGTAGGTCCCTTATTGCTGTGACTGCCAGATCTTGAGGGATAGAGGTAAAGAGTGAGGTAACGTCAAATGATATCATTACCTCATCTTTCTCTATCCTTAGGGGCTTTACTCTCTCTAGAAACTCCTCAGCTGATTTCACAGTGGTCTCATTGTTATCAACTAAGTGGCTGATGCGACCGCTAAGCCATTTGGCTAGTCCCAAAGTGGGTGTGCCCCTGAAGGACACAATAGGTCGTAGGGGGATCCCCTCTTTGTGTACTTTCAGGAGGCCATAAAACCTAGCCATGGCTGTGTCGCTGGGACGTATCCTCCTCAATGTGTCATCGTTGATTTTACCTCGATGTTTGAGGTTGCTAAGTACCTTATTTATGCGGTTTGTGTGTGTTGTCATTGGATCTTTGGTGATGACTCTGTAGGCCATGGTGTCATTAAGTAATGCCTGGGCTTTGTCAAAATACGCTGATCTGTCCATAACCACAGTTGCCCTGCCCTTGTCAGCTGGGAGTATGACAATAGTGTTGTCCTTTTTTAGTTGTTCCAGGGCCTCTTCCTCCTCTCTAGGGAGCACCTGATGTCGTTTATGGTTAATCAGCAGGCTGGTAACCCGCTGTCTGATTGTGTTTCTGATCTCGTCATTGGCCTTGATGTGTTGGATGGTAGGCTCTAGGGACGCCACGAAGTCAATTGCCCATGCGTCCGTCAGGTTGTGGCCTGTATCCCGTTGTAAGAGGGAAATCTGTTCCTGGGTCAGGGGTTTGGAGGACAGATTGTGAACTAGCTTAATAGTGTGCCCACCATTATCTGGTGCCCATAAGATGTACATATTGCATTGGAGTGCCATTGCTTTTTGCCGCCTCGCTCTTAAAGTGGCCTGGTGGACCTGTTGGTGGAGTGCCTGATAGTGTTGATGTGTCAGTGTGGCATGGCAGCATTCATGATGTTCTTGGATTCCTACCTTCCACATTCCTATGCGCCTATGATTTTTGTTGATTAAAGCGCGCATGGCGCGATGCTGGACGGACAGAAGCGCTAAGCCAGGGACAGACGCACTGAGGCGATCTGGAAGGAGGGGGAGGGAGGGGGAAGATAGAGAGCAGGAATGCCAGAACAGCTGATTGTTGCAGGACTGGAGTGGAGGAATTATGACAAGAGCCTTAGGGATGGGGGAGGATAATGGCCCTGGGAGGGAGGGAGACTGGGCCCAGGGACGGATTGACAGCCGGCCTCCAAGTGCTTACACATGCTCTAAAAGAGCACTTGAGGATCGTAAAACAACCAGTGGAGCCAAGGACAGTTTGCCTGATGTGAAACAACTCTGCGCGATACGGATTAATACAATCAATGGGCCGATGACGCGCTCAAGGAACCGGGCGCAGAGGCAGGAGGCTATATGAGCTGCCTTCCCAATCTCCTTCTATTCTAACTCTGATGACGCCGGCAGTTGTTGGCCGGATGAAAGCTTAGTGACTCTTCTTCACCACAGGCTTGTTTATATTAAACAGTCTGGTTTATTATATCCTGGTGTTCGTTTTTTCTTTTATTTGGTTTATATATATGTATGTATGTACATATGTATATGTGTGTGTGTGTGTGTATGTGTGTGTGTGTGTGTGTGTGTACACATACAGAGTAATACCTTGGTACTCAACCACTTTAAAACTCATTGCATTGGGTACTCAATGCATTTTGACGTGAAAATTTTGTCCAGATATCTGTTGTTCATTTGGTACTCAATGCACAAGCTAGAAAGTGTCAGTGTCGGCTGCCTTGTTGTCACTACATTATTTTTTGTGAGAAAAAAGTTTGATACTCATTTTTGGTACTCACTGCGCCTCTCACAACCAATTAACAATGAGTACCGAGGTACCACTGTATGTGTATGTGTGTGTGATTGTGTGCATGTATGTATCTCTCTCTGTCTCTGTCTCTCTATCTCTCTGTATCTATGTCTCTCTCTGTCTCTCTGTCTCTCTCTCTCTCTCTCTCTCTCTCTCTCTCTCTTACTCTACACACACACACACACACACACACACACACACATTGTAAAAAAAAGGTGCCGGAACTCACACACGTCATACAACCAACCCACCTTGCCTACCCTACAAGGTTCCATCCCAAAAAAGTGCCCGTTCTGGGCGTTCTATGAGAAAAAAAGCCCTGTATGCATGTATGTATGTATGTATGTATCTATATGTATATGTATATGTATATGTATATGTATGTATGTATGTATGTATGTATGTATGTATGTATGTATGTAGAGTGTGTGCAGAAAGAAATAGCATCAGGATTTGTGCTATCCTTCTGGACTCAAATTTATATTCTAAACCTTGATATTTTTTGAATCTTGTAGAAGAAATGTAAAATCTGATGATTAGATTTTGTGCTTCAAGATTTCAAAATGTATATTCTAGAGCTTATTATATTATTGGGTCAAAGTAGGCCCATGAATGAAATCTGTTCCTATATCTTCTCAGCATGACAATACATGGCCATTGGACTATGTTATTCACTACCCCAAGGAAAGGGCTGCAACTTACCTCATAAATATAATCAAATATTTCCAGAATAGTGAGGATACTAGCACCAATAAAAAGACCCATCTGACCCCCAATATCACCTAGGGAAGAAAGAGAGAAAACCAGAAATGGACATTTTAATCTTGCATTTTGGTGCACATCAAAATAAATTGCTTGGACTGGGAGCCTCTATCCGGAAATAAGCCCCCTCAGTTAAGTAAACTTAAATATCTATATATATTAAGCATTTTTATGCTGGCTGTAAAGAAAAAGAGATGCCTCCTCCTCTTCCTGCTGCTGCTGCATGGAACTCCAGATCATATGTCCCTTATTAGCAGGATAGACCACTTTTTTAAAAAAAAAATCAAGATCCAGAGTAATGCAGTTTTTAGGTTTCCAACTACAGCTGTGTAAACTCTGCATCGATTGACTCCTGGGGCAAAATCAAAGCCACCTCTCTCCTCTTCATCAAACTTTCAACTTTTACTTCCTCTAACATTTCAGAAATGTTCATTCCTATTCCTACTCTTAATTCCTATAATACTTCTCTCTTCCCCAGGTTACTGAACAAAGAGTTAAACTAAATTAAACTGCCAGGTGCTTGAACACAATGCCTGGTTTTAACAGGTCAAAAATCTATTTTCAAAGCAAGATTTCAGTGCACAGGATAAAGACCCATGCTAGGATTGCCATAAGGTATCAAAAAAATTTTAAAAATGAAAGAAAAGAAGTAGTAAAAAAACAACCCTACAGCTGTTGTAGAAATGTATGCACACAAACATACACCCCTTTTTTCCCTTTGATTATCACAGTTGATCTTTGTACAAACAGGAAGGAATCTCTCTGTTTATTGTTTAGAAAGTAAAAGGCTTACATCTCCATGACAACAGGGGATATAGTTAAATGCAACTAACAAAAGCTTTGGGACACACAAGCCAAAATGTCTTCTTTTCATCCAAACTTCATGCAAGGTTTGGGATTTGACTTCTTAAGACAATATTTATTAGGTACATAATGGTAAGCCACAGCTTCTATCATGGCAACCAATATTTTCTCA
Organism: Bothrops alternatus; assembly: GCA_034064705.1. Classification (NCBI taxonomy): domain Eukaryota; kingdom Metazoa; phylum Chordata; class Lepidosauria; order Squamata; family Viperidae; genus Bothrops; species Bothrops alternatus. The sequence goes on from JARGCV010000086.1 coordinate 1,482,380, forward strand.
TCTACTTCAATACTGTTTCAGTTACTGGTTCTATGATTAAACATGCAATACCATACTTAGGATGCCTAAATAAGGGTCAGATGATCTGAGAAGAGACTTGATATATTGATGGAATACCATATTAAATAACAAATATTTCAAATATAGCAACACAGAGATATGACTCTTTTAATCGATAGGTGCAACTCTATATAAGCCCAAGATCTGATCTTTATATAAGCTCAAGATCCCTGTTATGTAGTCTAGTCTCACCTTTCTTTGCCTCTTTGGCAAAAAATGATGTTGTTTTATTTTTGTTTAATTTTTTTCCTTTATTATTTCATTATTTTCTGAGAACCGTAGTCTCCTTGCTAACTCAAATAAGCTTTATTGTGCCTTAATTCAAGAAAGTTTCACATCAAAACTGGATAAGGCCCAACAGAGAAAATAAGAATAGCGGGTCTGGTTGATATTCTCCTAACAGATAGATTTACCTTGAATATTTAAAGTGGTGGAAGCAGATTTTAATTTTCCTATTTTCCCTGAATAGATTGGCATAAACTTCATGAATTCATATTACGATTCTGAGCTGGTGGAATCAGATTTTTATGAGCTCAGAATAGAAGCCTCACAATAATACAGGTAATTGATTTATAACCATTTATTTAGTGACTGTTCAAAGTTACCACAGCACTGAAAAAACTGACTTACAATGGGTCCTCACACTTATAACCATCATAGCATCCCACAGTCATGTGAACATTAAGTACTTATGATGATTGCAGAGTGCCAGGGTCATGTAATTGCTTTATGACCTTTGCAGCTGGCTTCCAACATGTAAAGTCACTCGGGGAACCTGCATCTGCTTAATATCTGTGTGATTCATTTAACAACTGCAATGATTTGATTAACAAAAGTGACAAAAAGGGTCTTAAAATAGGGTGTGACTCACTTAACAATTGCCTTGCTTAATAATGGAAATTCTTGTCTCAGTTGTGGTTGTAATTCGAGAACTTTCTATAGAGCAGAGTAGGCCAGTGATGCTAAAGGCTTCTGGATCATATTTATTCAGTGGTCAAAGTAATAAGGAGAATCAATTGCAGCCTAGGGCATTTCTTAGTGCTTGTTGGGTTTATCTCTCTTTCTCTCTTCCTGTGCCCATGTTGCTTTGTTTCTGCTTTCTATTGTTCCTCACCAATTGACAGGAGTTCCCTGAGATTAGTTCATAGGGATGAAGCTCCACATTGCATACAAACTACAATTGTGTTGTGTATATGCATAGAATATTTACTCACCAAGTAATGCTGCCACTTCATAGGCTTTCCTCTGCTCAATGGTCTCATAGTTAAGAGCTTCAAAGAATATATCCAGTACAAGTATATTCTCCCTAAGGAAAGAAAATAGACAGCCAGGAGGACATCAAGAAGAAGCAATTCATTCCTTGAGAGTAAGTAAGAACATGCAAGCTCCAGTGTTGTTGGACTATGATTTCCATTGTACCAAACCACTGATAATGTTAGTTGCTGTTATAATTCAAATGGTATAAAGGATCCCATATATCCCATTCCTCTCTTATAGTTTCTTGATAACCAGAATATTCACTCTTGTCTTATCTACCATTTTTCCCTGAATACTTGTTCCAAATGTGCAGGTGATTAAGAATAAAAGATGCTTGTAGACAACCCTGATTCCCTTGGAGACTGAGAAGAAGAAAGATGCCATAAAGTCCTGGTAAACAATAGGCATGCCTACCTAGGTTTGATCTCCCTTCTCAAAACTGGCACTTTCCAGTACGCTGGTTATAATTCACAGAATTCTTAAAATTACATCCTACCAAATTTGGAGTGTACCAGCTTGGAGCAGATAGCCCATCTTTCCATAATAAACAATGATATGGAGGCAGGGCTTTAAGGCAGTAATTCTTTGAAGATATTGCTATTCTCAACAATTGATAGTCAAGTGCAGACTCTAATGAACCTGGAGGGTCCATACTAATAATTTTACCAATGGTCTAGATGTAGGGTTTGGAGATTTTGACTTGGCCATTTGTGCAAAGTTCCTTGGTTTCAAGAATATTGATTGCAAAAACAGCTTACTAGAACACAATAATTGATTGTAGGGACCAAACCCAAGATACAGTGTCTTGTAAAATCCTGATTTCCAATATATCTCTTCTGAACATTACAAAAACAGAATATTTGCATCTTTCATCAATCTAGTTTATTGATTGTTTTGACTATGTATTTACTTCTGGATCTCCTGACCTTTAACTGGAGACTTTAGATTGTGTCTTCTGTCTGTGTTTGATTAGGCCCTTGCCTCTAGCACTGAACCTTGTTTGATACTCTGGAAACCCTAAATTTTTACTGATTGGATTTCTAATTCCAGCTCCAGTTGGGTGGCTTATTCAGTGGTCTTGGTAGCAAGTAACACATAATTGTTCTGAAATTTGAAATCTCACCAATCTGGAAACTGATACCTGAGCGAATCCCAAATGAATGAATCCCAACTAATACTTGACAATAGCCACCATATATTTTGTTATTACACAACTTCCCTTTGGGTTACTTTACTTAATAAGATGATTATTCCACCTCTGTTTAAACCAGGATTACGTACGAGATATATTTCTCTGACTTGTTAAACTTCTTCTCAAGGTATTTAGCTGAGGTCTTGCTGGGGATCTTAACCATGGACAGCTCCTTGTTGTAACGGGTCAAATTGCATGGGGTTTGGCACTCACAATAATCATTTCCCTTTTCACCGAGAAGCACTGTAAGGCAAAGTAAGAACCAGGTGGGTCACTGGTAAAATTCAATGCCATATAGATGGAAGAAGTATTTTTCTGACCTAGATGAAAGATTGAACTAGACCTGCATCATTTAACTTGGTGCCTTTCAGTTGTGGTTGACTATAATTCCCATGATCCTACCCAGGCTATATCCAGAGGGGTTATATATGCTCATGAAATGGAAGAATATGCTTTTGGAGAAGGCAAATTTATACCCACACAATAATAGCTAGGCCAGTGCCACTAGAATGTTTTATTTAACTCATGGCAGAGATAACTAGGAACCTATTGTTCTCTTTTCTGTTCACCAAAGACATTCATTAAAGTTCTATTGTTAACAATCATAGCTAAAAAAAAAAAGCCACTGATGGGGGTAATCCATTATGAATTCTGTCCTCCTTTTAAAAAGTCTATTAACAGTCCAATTTATATGCTGTAGTGACAGTGAGCTTGCTGCCAGAAATAGCCTCTGCCTTCCCTGTGTTTTTTTTTTTGCAGTAATATGTGGAAACTTGTTCTTAGATTATACTCTATGCTCAGCTATATGTAACTTTACAAATGAAACAGAAATGTACAAATTGTTCAAAGTTTAATACATATCAAACTCAAAAACATCAGATTTACATTCAAAATGCTAAATGCTGAGTTTGAAACAGTTGCCCTCATCATTCCAAATATGTGCCAAGCTAAAATTTGAAATAGCCCAAGCTAAAAGCACTCCATTTTGAATTCAACATGCACTGATCCAAGGTCAAAGAAACAAAAGGATTGATAAGCAGAACTGATGAGTGCCTAATCCTTTCTTTTCTTACCCCAGAAATCATCTTCTTATGGAACACACCAGTACGTGAATAGAGATACCGTGGGAGGATGAAGAATGAGGGAGATATGAATCTAAATAAATACCATATCAATACTGCAGCTGCCCAGAGGTGTTCACAAAGTTAAAATGTCAAAAATAAAATTTTGCTTTTGAATTCTGACTTGATGAGAATTCTTTACAGTACACATTTCTAATGAATTTCAAGGCAAAAATATTCACCTCCTTAAATTAACTGAGGGAGAGAAACTGAATTTGGGTGCTGCAAATTTAAACATGAACTTAGAATTTCATCCTTCCCAGTTTTCCCCAAGGGTCATCACAGGCAGAAATTGCAAGTTCTGGGAAAACAAGTTACATTGTGACTGAGTTATGTCATGTGCTATGGAAGGTTTGCACAAGCCAATCTACAAGGAGGCAGCTGATATTTGCTTGGTTGTGTGCAAGACACCCTCTATTTGTATGCAGAGGAACTTTCATTCTCATGTAACATATTCTGTAACAATCAATATATTCTCAGTCTGAAATGTGATCCTTTTGAAATATCAGCCTAGATTAGAAGAAATAAGCAATCCTGAGGATGAGAAAATTCCTTCAGAACTTACCTAGTGCAGGCTCTGCACACTCCTTATACTGCTCCGGTGTACAAAATGGAGCATCCCCTGTATACATATATATATATAAAAAGGGGGTCATTTTTATTATAAGCTTAGAAATGATGGTTTTCTTTCTAAAATGCTTAGGAAAATCACTATCAGGTTTCAGTCACATATTGGCATAAAGGAAACATAGCAATTAGAGATCACATGGGTGGTGTTCCAGGGATGGATATTGCATTCCCTGAAATTTTTTTCTTCCTCTGTTGGCTCTGTCACAATAATATAATGGAAGAAGATGGGTGCATATGTCTCTTCTTGTTTTATTTCTCACAATGATTGGAATCCTAACAGTCTACAACTGTTTGGTGAGTTTGCAGCATTCATGATTTGAATTAGGAAAGCATGAAGTGCACTCAGTCTGTCTGCGAAACTTAAGCTACCCTGTTTATAGAGATCTGGGAGATGTAGGTATGTATGAGTGTGAACATATGCGTGAACATGTGTGCAACTATTTTTATGCATCCATGCAGATGAGCAGCCACAATTAATACCTATCTGAAATCAAAGACTATTGTTAGAAAAATAACTGCATCATTTCCTAAATGCTTATCTAAAATAAATCCCATCAAATTCATTAGGCTTACTGTGGAAAAATATTTTTGATTTGAGTTAAAAAATAAGATTTTAAAAACTGGACACTAGAGGAACTTAAAGATTACAATTAAAGGAGAAAACATATGAACTCCATTATAGAATGGAACTAAATATTCTAACACTGGACATATTAAAGGATGTTTTTATTGTAAATTATGAGAATCACTTGCTTATGCGATGGGTGGTTATATAAAATAGATAAAACTTGATAAATTATATGAAATTAGATAACTGAGATAAAATTAGACAAATAAATATTTTTGAACAATGGTCTCAGAAATTAGTTTTAATAGTGCCAATAGAGACATCTGCCTCTCTGGAGATTGTGTCCAAAAGATGTTATGGAAGAAGAACAAATTCTGCCTGACAAGATCAAGACTGAGAATGATGAGAAGAAAGATATTACACTGGACATAAAAATAGAAACCAGCCTATGTGTTAATAATTACAAGAGATATGCAAAATAAACCAAGAGAGAGACCTGGATAATTTTTCTATATTGGATTTACAAAAGAGTTTTTAAGAATCTTGTGAAAAAGAACAAATGAACATTTTTTTAAAAAAAATTCAAATTCTATGACATTATTTCAATGAACTAAAAATTAAGATTGTTAGAAGTAAAAGGAAGGAATATAAAGTTGATTTAGTTGATCAAGATATATTGTTATTTCTGGTAACCTTTAATGGACTTTTGCTGACACCAAGATTGGAAAGTCAGTCTTTTATGGTCTTGTTTATAGATAAGAGAAAGGATATAGGAAGAGGAGATCATTTGTTGTATTTTAAAAGGAGGTGATCAGTTACTAAAATTGTTGATAATTGTTGTGGTGAAGGTGGATAATCACATACATTTCTCTTCTTTCTACTATATTCTTCCTTTTTTATTTATCTTCCTATATTTTCCTTTTTTCTTTTCTGTATCTTTTACTTTTTCTTTTTATTCTTCAATTTTTTTAGTATGTATTAGTTTTTAATATTATAATTTATAATCTTTGAATAAAGTTACTATTAAAAAGAATTCATTAGGCTTACCCTTAAGTATATAGCTTAAAGCATGCAGATTTACACAAAAACAGTGCTTTTGCCTCTTTATCTCTAAAAACAAATAAAATGAAGGCAGGGAAAAGATTTCAAATAAAAAATCAGGCAGATATTTCTTCTGTAATTATTGGTCATAGAAGCTCTTTATATCTAGCTATAAAAGTTTATTCCAATTACCTTCAGATTGTTCTTAAAAGAAAACAAACCTCTACTATTAATACACCAGTATTTTGAGGAACATAACATTATTAACAGTAGAAACCACCTCTGAGTGATCAAGGTTTGAATTCTTTGTGCTGCGTGCTAGAGAGCATCTGACTTGGTTACTGAAAATAGCCCTGATAGTGATAACCTGAATATGAGGCTTACTAATTCAAAGAAGAGATTGAAGGGTGGATACAAGCCAAACCACAATTATCTCTAGAGCCATTTATCCCCAGATATGCTAGAGGGTTTCGACATGCATTCTGTGTTTTGGCAGAACTCATTTCAAAAGACTTACCTGGCATGTGAACCATTTTGCAATTGCAATTCTCTACCACGTAGCGGGTCTCACAACTGATCCTGCATGCAGTGATGCTATAGATGGGGAAAAATTCCAGGCCAAAATCTGATGAGTGGCACTCACCCCATGGAGGTGGAAGGTATGTCAGCTGTAAGAAAAAGGCAGAGATTCGAATCAACCGGTGGCAAATAATGGCATTTATCCCTAACAATAAGAATTCTAAACACTCAGAATTCAGTAAAGGTACAGTACTGAATTTCTCTGGGTGATGTTAAAAAAATGCTGACAAAAAGAGAATTAAAAATAATAGTAAAAGACACTGATGTTTAAAAAAGCCAATCATAATGATAAAAACAACGTAGATAGTATGGCTCTTTCTTTTCTGGCCAATTCCCCTGATTTGGTGTATGCACGGGTAATGTTTCTCAAACTTTTTGCAATTGTGGACATTCTAAGAAACACAATTCTATGTTTTTGCTATTAGGAGTATGCGACCTTGCACTTTTGGAGAGAAGGGTCATGAGTAAGGTCACATTTATGTAGATCTGGTTTTCTCCCTTTTAAAAATTGTTTTTAACTTATTTTTTTGTATCTCAATTACAAATCTTTTAGTACCAATTGAATTATTTTATGTATCCCATCCCATAACAAAATTTCTGCAAACTGGTTGGTCAAAGTTCCCCAACAGAAATCTCTAGGTATTAAGGAGCTCAGAGAAAGTTCACTCAGTAAATCTATCTTTATTCTTCCTAACAAAAAAGAAAATTAAAAATAAATGATGTAAAGAGAGTCAGGACTATGCCGGTCTGCTAGAAGGACAACTCTTCAGACACTGAAGAGAACAGGATCCAATCTGGTGTGGGGAAAGGAGCTGGAAAAACTAAAATAGAGCTTGAGAATGGCTTGGATACAGAAGAAATTAAGGGGGGGGAACCAATGCATCCCTGGGGAAAAAGCATTTGGACATCTGTTTGGAATACCCCCAAATACTCCATTTTAAGTCCCCATTCCAACCTGTCATGACACAAACCCAGGTGTAGGTAATCTTCCTACTGTCCCCCCAAAATGATAGAACATAAGAAGAAAACAGAAATCAACTTGCTTAGCTTGGGGGGAAAGCAGAAATGCACATATACAGTAGTGGCCAAAATTGTGGAAGCCTTTTGGGAAAAGTGTACATTTGAGGTTTGATGACTAATAACACCACTTTTTTTGGAGTAGTACCATAAAATTATATATCAATGGAAAAATAATTTAATCAAGAATGTAATGCAATAACTTTTATTAAGGATTTGCTATTAGAATAGCAGTTATAAGGAAGAGAAGTGAAACACATAGAAAAAATGAGATATACAAAAATTATCACCATAGAAAAAACAAGATATACAAAAATTATCACCATGTCAGTTAATACTTAGTTGGGTAACCTTTAGCATGAATTACAGCCTTACAACGTCTTCCCATGGAGTGAACCAAGTCCTTTAGTTCTGCAGCTGTTATAATGTGAAACCAAGATTGAATGATTGCTTCATTCATGGGTTTTATTGCTGGGCCATTCCAACAGTCACTTCTTTAGTCGGCTCCATAGATTTTCAATTGGGTTAAGATCTGGGTTATTCCCAGGCCATTCCAACAGTGGAATATGATTATCTTGAAACCACTTTTTGCACACAGCAGCAACATGACATGGAGCTGAATCCTGTTGAAATATAAATGCTTCATTGTCTTGGAAAAGACCATGTGTGGAAGGCTTCAGTTTGGGCTCAAGTATTTCATTAATGTATTTTTGGCCATTTATATTCCCATTAATCACACAAATTCTGCCCACACCTTTTGATGTCATACAACACCAGATCATAAGACTGACTGGGTATTTCATGGTACATGTAATGCAATCAGGATGCAAATCTCTGATTCTTTGTATTTTATGCCATCTTGGTCTCTTCACTCCAAATAACACTGTCCCATTGTTCCTCTGTCCAGGTAACATGGGTTTTAGCCCAGTTTAGTCTTTTCAACCTTTGTTTGAGAGATAAAAGTGGCTTTTTTCATGGAATTCTAGATTTTAGGCCAAATTCAACTTCACATTGCATTGTGCCATGTCATCTTGTATACATCCAGATGATTTTCTTCTGTCACGTAGACACAGTCTCTTAATTCTTCTATCATCACTTGCTGTTGTGCACCTTTTCCTGCCTTTACCAGTGTGATTTTGTAGTGACTGAGTCTCCTTATACCTCTTCAAAAATTTAGAAATGCCACCTTTGGTTATGTTTCCACCAATTTTTCTTCTAATTTCTTTATAACTGTAGCCTTGCTCACTTAATAATACTATTTTACATCGCTTTCTGGATGACCAGTCAACTCTTTGCACCATTACTTTAATTTTATTACATTTTACAAGCTCACTAAATGAAAGTACACAAAAAACCCGAACCAACTTGATAGTGATCACATAACACATTGACAAATATCCTCCTCTCAGCTTCAATACATGACATCAATAACTGAATCCTACTGTGATCTGATTGGCTCATTGCCAAAACAAGATGACACCTGATTGGCTCTCTAAACACTCATGCTCATTGGCTAAAATCAGATGAAGGAAAGCTACCTGATATCAACCTAAGCAAGTTGTGTTTCCTTTTTTGGGTTATTTGGCTATAACTTTTCATAGAATACAGATAATTGAACAAACTTTGTTGCATTACATTCTTGATTAAATTATCTTTCCATTGATATATAATTTTATGGTATTACTTTATTACTTTTTGGTATTACTCCAAAAAAGTGGTGTTTTTAGTCATCAAACCTCAAATGTACACTTTTCCCAAAAGATTTCCACAATTTTGGCCAGTACTGTACATAGAGACAACATATAAGCATCTACCCCTGATTATACTCTCACAGGTACACATACATGTGTACACATACATAGAGAGAAGTCTGCAAAGCAGTGGCCAGAAAAGGGCAAGATGATGATATAAGCCCCACCATCCCCAGGGACAGTCTGTTAACTGGAATATTGTTTGTATCTCATTTTGCTTCCACCTTTGTCTGGATGCAGCTCTGTTTACACATATTCCGATTAATCCCTGGGGAGAAAGTTGTACATACAAATGCAGAAACTTAATAAGTTACTTCAGTGGGTTGAAGTCACACCCTGCTTGTTTCCCCTGTCATGGTAAATAAGTGGAATTTACATGAATTCAGGTTCTAGCAATCTCAAAAATATGCTAGAATCATAAAGTTGGAAGGACTTTGGAGGTCCTCTAAACCAGGGGTCCCAACCCCTGGTCTGTGGACTGGTACAGGGCCATGGCAGGCCAGCAACTGGTCCGCACAAATAAGTAAAACCCCATCCGCGGGATCCAGGCAGCACACTAACCACACCCCCTCCGGTCTGCAGAAAAAACTCTCTCCACGTAACCGGTCCCTGGTGCCCAAAAGGTTGGGGACCTCCATTCTAGACCAATTATATCAGATTTGGAGTAGGGATGAAGGTGAAACTAGAAAAAGAAATATCAAATTCAAAAAATGGGCCAAGGGCTACTGGGAAATTTAATCAGATCATCCCTAAAGTAGAGGCAGTTGAGTGGCAGTAAGAAAGTTAATGACCATTTCTTTCTAAATCCTTTTCCTTTCTGGTTAAATGATCCTGAATGAATACATGCAACCTATCTCTGGTGCACACATACACAAAACCACAAAGATCAATACTAGAAAAGAACATAGACATATGCGATGCATTATTGCATTAGACAAAAGGCAATGCAATCACTTCCTATGGACACTGTTATGAAAGATTTGAAAAAAAAAAGTGTTAGAAGCCATGTCTGCATATTTTCCCTACCTTGTTAGCTATTTATTACTATATTTCATTTTTGCATTTTTTTTTTAAAAAAGGTTACTTGGCCAGGAACATAGTTTCACTTAATACAGCACATGTAAACTCCAACTTGGTAATTATACTAATTCACTATTGATAGCTTAATAATGCCATAACTTAATCATACTGGCCATTTTCCACACAGACATATCTTACTTTAGAATAGCTGCACAATTTCAAGGACAGGACTATATATAATATATTGAAATAAATCTTATCGTAGGACTGTTTCCAATTAGGATAGTTCATAGTATTATCACTATAAACTGAGCTTAAAAAAAACTTGCTAGTAACCATGATAGGTCCAAAAATCTCCTAAATTTATACAATTGTAGGTCACTCCAGAATAGAACAAATCCCATTCAGTCACACAAATGAGCATCCCAGAGAACATTTTATTTATTACAATAAACAAAGAAAGGAAAGAAGACAAAAGAAAAATAATCTATAAAGGCATAAATGTCTCATATGCAAATCAAAGCCACTCTTAAATGTTTATTCTATTATATAATTAAATTATTAATATTTAATTCACTTGCCGTGGAAAATAAGTTGGAAATGAAATTTTTAATCAGCATATGCATCTCCCAGTTGGGATTCCCAATCCTAAAACACTTATTTGGCTATAGAAAGAGAAGTAAATTCTTCACTCCACTGGGCAATTGATGCAAATCGGCATCTTCCAAATCCTGTCCCATTAATTATTTTCCAATCATAAAAATGCACAATATCCATTTTCACTGACCTCTTAGCTTCCAAATCACTGGTATATATTTTAATGAAACATGAGATTACAAAAATCAGTGAGTTTTCTGGAACATAAGTAATATGTGAAATAACTTTTCTCTGACAAGAAATAGCTGCAGCACAAGATCACATTAAATGAGACAATGTGGCATTGTAAGTATCACATTTTCATAATTAACTGAACCTATCGATTTTTTTTCTTGAAAAGATTTGCAATAGCCATTAAATAGTAATTTTTGTTAAATTAATCATTATTTTAAATTTGGAAGTCACATAAATGTGTCATAGAGATGACAAATGCTCTTGCACTGACATTTATGTACCGGACACCCTGATTCCATATTCTAAATTTAAAGTTAACAAAATGAAAAACAGCAACCTAAGGTAGTCCTAAAATCATTTTTATATATATCTGAATTTCACACAAAAAACTTTTCCTTCTGCCAATTTACCTTTCCTCTTCTTTTATGGTATACATGTTGAAGATTTCGAAGCTCATCAATGACAAATGATTCCATAAACGTCTATATATATTTATATATATTCTGGGAACTTCAATGATTCTCAGGGCAAATTTGAGTAGATTTGTTTTATAAAGCTTGATTTCACTGGACAACAAAGATTTTGCTTCCTGAATACATCTGGGTGTGTCTTATAGATTTTTGGCTGCTAATTATGAAAATTACCTGTAATTTAACCTATCATGTACTATTTTATAGAAATTTTCTATTTTTATATAATGGCAACGTACACTCTTCAGTTGTTGTTGTTGTTGTTCAGTTGCTAAGTTGTGTCTGACTCCTCACAGCCCCATGGACCATAACAGGCCTCCACTATCTCCCAGAGTTGCCCAATTTCATGTTCATCATACTGATGATACCATCTAACCACCTCATCTTCTGCTGTCTCCTTCTCCTTCTGCCTTCAATCTTTCCCAACATCAGGGTCTTTTCCAAAGAGTCCTCTCTTCTCATTAGGTAACCAAAATATTTGCACTTCAGCTTCAGTATCTCTCCTTCCAAATAATAGTCAGGATTGGTCCATAGGATTTTGTTGGTCCACAGATCAAATACATCATCAATGAGAAGTGGTTTGAAGATTTGTTAGTAGAGCCAGAGAAAATTGCTTGGAAAGCATTCAAGAATGTTGTTGAAAAATTTCTTAGCAACTACAAAGCACAAAACTGCATTCAACTGGTTGACAAATGTCTTATAAGACCATGAAGTACAACATGTAATTGAAGATTCATTTTCTGCATTCACACAGAAGGTTTTTTTTCCTGAAAACCTAGGAACAATCAATAACAAACATGGTGAAAGGTTCCACCAGGACATTGCCACAATGGAAACATGGTATCAGGACAATTGGAATCCATCAATGCTGGGTGACTGTTGGACACTGCAGGAAGAGGCATTAGATATTGAATATGAACAAAAATCAGCAACTAAACACTTGTAGTTCTGTTGAACTCATTCAGTATCTTGGAAAAATTATGTGATTTAATACATTATAGTCATTACAAGTTAATTTCATATTTCTCACAATTCCTACATGATACAGCCATCCTGAAATTACATTTGTGTTCAATATGAAGGGATCTTTCATAATCACCAAAAGTTTTTCAGGAAGCAAACTTTTGAAAAAAGTTGTTGTCCAGTGATTTATTTTCATGCAAAATACAACATACTATTAGCAATCTATTGTAAAGATCCTTAAATGGTAAAGATCCAAATCACCAGAGACTACGACTAAATTCATTTGGGGAACTCTAGTTGCAGCTCTGCTAATCCCTTTAATAGCTATTGAAAGCCACATTTTTCTTTGGTTGTACTGGAACTTGGGAAACATTTCTCCTGGGGTGGGGGGCACACACCACTGATAGCTTTAAAGCTGAATTTCTGTAAGCCAGTATTTAGCTAATTTGCCTTGTTTTTACATGATTTAAGTATTTTGTTTCAACTACTTACTTTTGTATTCTAAGCTGCCTACAGGAAGGAAATTATTGGTAGTAAAATGTGATACAGGCATAAATATTAACAACAATTTCAGCTGAACAAATATGAATATTCCTCCTCAACTTTAAAATCCAGATAGGTGGGGAAACAAATTTTGTGCCAAAGAAGTTGCATCTGGAATCCTTCACCAACTGGTTGCAAAACCTATATTGTGGGGAGCATGATATACCATCAGAGAAGTTCTTCTAGAGGACAGAATTATCAGTTTCTTTATGACAGGGACAAAATGCCATTGAAGGGCCTCCCTGCCTCACTTACATTCTTCTATCGTGATAAAAGCACAGCATCTGCCACCATTTAGTCATCTGGAGAGGAGAGCAACACCCATATGTTGCAGATACTATGATACTGGTGAATAAATATTCGTCAACCCTGATGACCTGGCGTCTGTTCCAGACTGGCTGCTGTGCAAATCTTTGAAGTTGTTTAAAGTGTGCTGTAATGTAGATGATGAGCTCGGCAATGATGGAATAAATACATATTTAATTTCAATGTTTCTCAGGAAGCCAGCTCAGAGTTGGTCACATGGCCCTTGAGCTGGCCTAATGTCTGCAGGAAGGCATAGCTTGAATACTTAATTGGGCCTTCCTGGTTGTGCCTTTGATTTGCAGAAATGGCAAGAAGAAAGGCTTGCTTTGCTCTGAAAGAATGCTGTCAGGGCCACATTTGGGACCTGCAGTGAAACAGCAACCAGAACCTGAAATGTAATGCACATAAAATATTTAACTAGTGAGAGAGAAAAGTGAGGTTCCTAGTGTTTAGGCCAGTGTTTCTCAACATTGACAACTTGAAGCTGTGTGGACTTCAACTTCCTGAACCCCTTTGAAGTTCTCACATCTTGTCAAGTTGAGAAACACTGGTTCAGACTGATCCAGAGAGACTTTTCTTTGCTATCTAAACCTCTGGAAGAGAAAATAGGATAGAAGAAGAATGATATTATTTATTTGGATCTGACCAATTTAAACATATGTTTTTCTTTCTTCAGAACTGTATAGATTTATTGAAAGTTCATAGTTCAGCTCCTGTAGTCTCCAAGGCAGATTATTTTTGTTTCCTTGCTGCTGGTTAGCCATGCTCAGTCCACAAATTATGCTTTTTTTTTCACTATTGTACACCGATCAATGGACTGAATATCTTTCATACAATCAGGTTATGTTTGAAGTGTATCTCATTACCTGCTCTTAAACAAGCACAGTTGGGAAAGATTAGAGCTTAATTTCCTTGATGGCCACTTGCTTGGCCCAAGCAAAAGGGGTCAGGGACAGACAGTTCTGTTTCTTCAATCTTCTTTTTCTTTAAGAAGTTATACATTGTCACTGGTGCCAAGTGAGGCTTATTTGCTGATATATCAACAGCAAGATATACCAATTTGCTTGGTATCTTAGAACCCCAAACTGTTTTGATAAGACGAGCACAGATGACATTGGGTAATATCACTGTGGTCTCTCCCCTCTTTTAAACTACTTCCATCTCTACCCCCCCAAGTCAAAAGAATTACAGTGGTTACCCACAATAAATTTTTACTTCAATAATTTTGCAGCAATCAAATAAAAGAAACTTAAAGTTTCTATCCCTTAACTGGAAAGAGAAAAAAATAATTTTGGGGATTCCAATTTGATAATGGGATTTGTAATCCAAAAATCTGCTAGAATCTGGTCAAAGAAAATAGATAGGAATCTTTGTAATCCCACATTTATCAGGATTAATTTGTATCAGTGTTTTTCAAACTTGGCAAATTTAAGGTGTGGATTTCAACTCTCAGAATTCCCAAGCTATCCAACTGAATAATTATAATAATTAAAAAGTAAAATTTTCTTTGCCATGTGGAAAAAATCATATTAAGAATTAATCTGGACATTATCTTTATATATTATGTATCTATGCGGAGATACTCTGAGACAAGAAAAAGTATTCAAATGCATGGTTTCCAAATGGAAGAACTTTGATTCTACCATCAGCATAAATTGGTCATTTCCATCTGTCCAACAAAATCAATTTGGTTAACAAGCAACATTAAATAATCTTACAGAAAAAATGAAGGGAATAAGTTACGAAATGTATCAGTTGCTATTTGATGTTTTTTGAAAAAGAAAAAAGAAAGAAAGAAAATAAGGGAGAGAACTCAGATGCAAGTGCTAAACTCAACAGACAATGAGAGCAGATGGACAAAAGGGAATCGTAGGCAGGCTGAAATGGAGAAGCAATTCTACTTGTGTAATCTGATGTGATGTCTCATTAAAGAACAATTATATCTTGTTTTTAGTTCAGTATTCAGCAAAAGTCAAGGATCATATACTCGTTCAACATTATGGAGAGGAACTTGCAGATAATTATTTGGAAAATAATAGGTTGGAAATGACTGCTCAAAAAAACAAGAAAAAGGATGGATTCAGTGCATAACCAAGAGATCTGAATTTTACCAGATATGTATTTCTATGTAATGTTTGGCTATCCCAAAGGACTGAGAACATCATTTATAAAACGCTGTACATGAATTACTTCAATAAATAAATAATGAGAGTTTTTTTCTGTAAAAATTGTGAAGGAATCAACTGTGTTGGGTAAGAGAGAAAGTGCTGGGACAATGTCATTTTTTGATTGCATTGCTTAGTGATGGCAATACTAGTCCCAAAAGTTATGTCTCATTCCCTCCACCTTATATTGCCAACTTCTCACATGATGATCAAAAAATTACTTCAGTCATATATTCCACAGCAAACTGTTATTTCTGCTGGGATAATGTGAACTGTAGTGCAATGCTTATAGAAAGCAGCAACAGACTGGGAATATTGGTTGGCACAGACCAGAGAAGATAACTAGCTTCCCTTCACATATCTAGGCTTGCCATTCTCACAATCTTTTCCTGTTGGCCAGGCTGACATGGGAGTGCTGGGAATTGATGACCAAAAGGCTGGAAGGACACCAGGTTGCTTCCTCCTCCTTTAGATGAAAAGTCTCTACTGCTTTACTCTCTAGAGAAGACATGTCAAACACAAGGCCTGGGGGCCAGATGCGGCCTGCGAAGTGGTTTCATGTGGCCCACGAAGCCATCCTGGAAAGAGTGAGGGAATGGCCCTCACTGCCTTGGCCCTGGCCCAGGCCGGCCGGGAGCCAATGTACAATTTTGTGGTGGCCATCTATGCTGAAACGCATTCAGTCTTAGCTCCACAAGGGCGTCTAGAAACAGCGAGGAACCAGCCCCTGCCATGTCAGCCATGCCCCCTGGGTGCACGCTGAGGAGATGTCACTCTTTGTGGGGAATGAAGAAATGGACCATGCCTTGGCGCTTGCCCTGGTCCCCCCCTTCTGCCAGAGACCCTCAGATCTGTCCCACTCCTGCCCAGGCCCCCACAGGCACCCTTCACGCGAATGATGTAGAGCTGGCCATGCCCACCCAGTAGGCCACACCCACTCCATCCACACCCACCGAGTAAGCCACACCCACCCTGGCCACACATCCCGCTCCCCCCAAGGGCAACCGCAATGCTAATGCGGCCCTCAATGAGTAAAGTTTACCCTCTGGAGAGTAAAGTTTTGGGACAGACATCTGAGAGCCTTACCACATCCATTCCACAGCAATCCTTCTATTATTGCCTCTGTCTCTCTTGCCAGCTGACTTCTGCCTAATACTCTCTGTGCCCTGTGCCCTCTCAATTCACTAACAGTCTATTTTCTATTATTATAACCCATATACCAGATATGGTTCCCAAGTCACAGAATGTATAATGGGAATCCCCATCCTCTTTTTATAAAATCAACCTCAGATATTTTTCTCATATTTTGATGATCTTTCTCTCTTTCCATATTGCCTGAACATTTCACAAAATGAATCTCAAAGGCCCACTTCAGCCTTCCTACTCAGTATCACTACATCTTCAACTTTTTTGCTTAATTGAAGCTTCTTTAATTTTTATGGCCAAATTGGCAGAAATGATTGTTTCAGGGAATATTTCATCTTTCTCAACATATTGCTTTTGGCAGCATAATTACTGCAAAGGAAAGAAAGGTTCTGCAGCTTCAGTAATTACTTTCATAATACTATAGTGTGGACTAAACATGTACCAATCCCTCCCGCCCACCAAAAAAAAAGTTTTGAGAAGGCATTATAGACATCTGCCACTCCCTTGTTCCAACAATTGCTGGACCTGACAAAACCACATTTATGTGAGAACAGTTACTTTTTATATGTAATTTAGAACTATGACTACTTGGACAAAGGCATGTAAATGCTGTTGCTGTGCATTTATTTATAAGTAAATAAAAAATAAGGACAAGCTCTGCTGAAAGAATCAAATCAATCAATGAGCTGGCAAAACTTTGGCTTCTCCTTGATCTCAAGTAAGACTACATGTGTGCTTACATTTGAAAAAGCTATAAGTTATGCAACAATGCCAGATTATATATTAGACATAATTCAGAATATTGTTTCTTTTGTGATATTTTTTCAATGGTAATTTCACATTCATATAAACTGCACAAGGAAGACTGACATGTAGTTTAAACCTCACATGCGGAAACTTCTTTCTTGGAAATCCCCCACACAGTTCTTTCTATGAATGATTCAGAATGAATTAAGCCATAGAATTCTGGGAATTCTTTTTAAAAGGCAATTCTCAGGATTCTTGCAAGTATAAATTAAACTATTCTAAATCCAATTCAAGTTTCTTCTGTAGCTGTGATTTTTTTTTGTCTTCATCATAATTCTTAACCCAAAAGTCAACAGATAAGACCCAATCTCAAGATCAGTCTGCTTTTGTTAAGGTTGTCATCAAAACGTTCAACCAAGGAAGCTTTTCTTCTCTTTCTGCCTTAGAAGTAAAACAGGCAGGTACCTAACCTGTCTGAGGAAAATAACTTACCCTTTGTTCTTGCATGGCTACGAAAGTTTGGAAACCAGGTGCCACACCAAAGCCAAGTTCTTGAACAAATGGCGGCTCCGACTGACTGTGGATCTGGACTTTGACTCCTGCTTCAAATGTTGTTTCATCTAAAAAGAGAACAGAATACATGAATGAACTAAAGAACACTATGTTCTTTGATAATTAGTGCTGCATAGAAGCTAAGCTATATCACCCGTCACCTTATAAAATCATATAGTCTTTTAAATTTGTATGTGTAAAATGTACTGTGGTGCCAACTCATAGAAAAAGTCCAATGCTACTACAGAAACATAGGATAGCACCAGTAAATTCTCAATGCCAAACCCAAAATGAGAAAGCTTAATTTGTGTGTAAACCAAACAGAAACAATTCTCTTAAGCCCCAAAGGTTTCCTCTGGGAAATCATTTATAATTCTATTTTAACCTGTCTTTCAGTACAGATATTATATCACGATGAAATCCATACTACTCTCTCAATTCCCTCACCCCCTTTTTTTAGTAGAATAAGTCCATTACAGAGTTTTTCTTACTAGTTGCCCATAATTAAGCTGTCTCCCATAAACTGGCTGACATTAACGTTGAAGCTCAGTAAAGCTCCCAGAATAATTGATCATTGGTTTGATTTTTTTTCTGGGGTTGGAAACTATGGAGACTTAACTCCGTTGCATGGACAAAACAGCAGTGTTTTAAATCCTTCGTTTCTGCATACTTACATCTAAAATTGACCGCTTTGTATTACCTGATTAACTACATCTGAATTTGTTCCATATAACTGATATATGAATGGTTTTCAAAAAGTGGATTTAAAGCTCAAACCTGATGCTAGTGGAAAATGCAACTAACCTCCATTTCTGGCAAATAACACCCTATCTTGCAAGAAGCAACAAATAAATTGATGCATGTATTACTGATACATGACAGCACTGAGGATCCATTTTTCCCTACAGATTATCTGGGAATTGGGGTCACTGAGCTGTCAAACACATTCTCTGCCTGTTTGGGAACTACCAGCTAATAACTCTTTATGGCATTCTCTGCATGTTTGTTCACATTTCACAATATTTTTCCATATTCAAGAGAGCATTTTGTTTCCCTCTGTTCATTTCAACTCACCTGACAGCAGCCCTCTAGGAACTCAGCTGTCTGCTTGAGTTGCAGATGGGAGTGCTGCACAGGCAATTCCAATACTTCCTTCATATTTGGCAAAAAATACCACAGAGGGGAAAAAAGCTTTCTAGTTTAAATCTCCTTAACAATGAGGTCATTTTCCTCAATTGGTTAATTTTAGTTGTATACTCACAAAACAGAGTAATGAATTGATAGAGATGGAAGTGAAAGTTGGAAATACAACTGGAGTCTCTTTCACTAAATGTTTTAATGCTGTGCTTTTACAGATGCAGCAGAAAACACAGTAGATTTGGTCAGATTGGTTCAGTTTATAAATGCTGTAAAGTATTTTTTTTTCTGGTGCGGCCTTCATTTCTACAGAAACATCTCAAAGATAAGCATGATTTTATTTTTAAGAGAGCCCAAACATACATACAAGAATTCCCTTATATCATGTTGAAAAGCTTCTTTGGCAATCTGTGATGTTCATGAATATCAGTTATGCAATTTGGGTGAAAGGAAGAGCATTCAGCTTGTTTAGTTATATACTTTAAAATCTGCACCACTTCAAATATATCTAGCTTGTGCATATGTATGTGTATTTATAAAATATGTGTGTGTGTGTATCTATATATATCTCCTTAATATTAAAAACACAAATCCCGGGTATACACGTAACAAGGAATAGGTAAAAAACGATCACCAGAATAAAATAATAAACAAAGCTGTTTAATCTACAAAAATACTGAGCTTTCATCGGCCACACTGCCGACATCGTCAGAGTATAAAATGCTGGATCCGGGAGTCCGTTTTTATGTGACTGGCTGCCTCTGTGCCTTGACCCTCGATCGGGTCATTGGTCCGCTCATTAGCATTGGCCGTGTTGTTCTTAAAGGGGCCGTTTCTAAAGTTGTTCTCCCCCCTCTAGTTGTTATTGTTGCTCTTCCCCCTTAGCAGTGGGGGAAGCGTACCAAAGGCATGCCCCGTGAATGACTTGGCGATGGACTCGTGGCCCCGATTAGCGGTGGAAGAAGCGAGAAACAGCGAGCGCAAATGATGGGACAACCACTTCCTGCACTCCCACATGCGTATCAAGGAGATAACGAGGTTGACAAGCAGAGGAGGAGGAGGAGGAGGAGGAGGAGTGATTTCAAAGACGTGCTTGACAAGCAACCCTTTAACACATACAGGGGCGCACCTGACAGTGGGACAAGGGGGGAGTAAGAGACAAGAACAAAAGGACAGCCAACCCCCAGAGGTTTACACACGTGTAAGGAAAGTAACAGGATTGGCAAATGGGGGAACGACACCTGAAATACACACGCTAAGCAGTTTGGCAACATGGAGGCAAGTTAAGATGAAGGGGATGGGGAAAGATGAACAGGAGCAATCTGACAGCAGATCCCCAGGCGCTCGCATATGCATCAAGAGAACAATAACAACTAGAGGGGGAGAGAGCAACTTTTATTAACCAAATAAAAGAAAAAACGAATACCAGGATATAATAAACCAGCCAAAAACTGTCGACGTCATCAGAGTTAGAATAGAAGGAGATTGGGAAGGCAGCTCATATAGCCTCCTGCCTCTGAGAAATATATATATTGTTTAAAATTGTTGACAAAGAAATAAGGGAATTTCTGATATAGCTATTTCGAGTTTCTTAACTCTCTTCAGTCAGAACTCACCCTTCTGGGATTCGAACCTGGGCAGTCTGCATGCTAAGCAGATGCTTTAACCTGTTGAGCCACAAGTTCTCTCCCGCTTTGTCAGTAGTCAGGGAGTAAGGATATGTGTCAAGTGTTTATTTTTTAGATTGCACCCTGTAAACCCAAATATGGGAGGAAGGAATCATTCTTTCCTTTTGCTTGTTTCAGCTCAACCCAGAGCCATATTGCAAGCACAAATATATATATGTTGTTTAAAATTGTTGACAAAGAAATAAGGGAATTTCTGATATAGCTATTTCGAGTTTCTTAACTCTCTTCAGTCAGAACTCACCCTTCTGGGATTCGAACCTGGGCAGTCTGCATGCTAAGCAGATGCTTTAACCTGTTGAGCCACAAGTTCTCTCCCGCTTTGTCAGTAGTCAGGGAGTAAGGATATGTGTCAAGTGTTTATTTTTTAGATTGCACCCTGTAAACCCAAATATGGGAGGAAGGAATCATTCTTTCCTTTTGCTTGTTTCAGCTCAACCCAGAGCCATCTTGCAAGCACAAATATATATATGTTGTTTAAAATTGTTGACAAAGAAATAAGGGAATTTCTGATATAGCTATTTCGAGTTTCTTAACTCTCTTCAGTCAGAACTCACCCTTCTGGGATTCGAACCTGGGCAGTCTGCATGCTAAGCAGATGCTTTAACCTGTTGAGCCACAAGTTCTCTCCCGCTTTGTCAGTAGTCAGGGAGTAAGGATATGTGTCAAGTGTTTATTTTTTAGATTGCACCCTGTAAA
This sequence comes from Bothrops alternatus, assembly GCA_034064705.1. Lineage (NCBI taxonomy): Eukaryota > Metazoa > Chordata > Lepidosauria > Squamata > Viperidae > Bothrops > Bothrops alternatus. The sequence goes on from JARGCV010000086.1 coordinate 1,503,860, forward strand.
CCCAAATATGGGAGGAAGGAATCATTCTTTCCTTTTGCTTGTTTCAGCTCAAACCAGAGCCATCTTGCAAGCACAAATATATATATGTTGTTTAAAATTGTTGACAAAGAAATAAGGGAATTTCTGATATAGCTATTTCGAGTTTCTTAACTCTCTTCAGTCAGAACTCACCCTTCTGGGATTCGAACCTGGGCAGTCTGCATGCTAAGCAGATGCTTTAACCTGTTGAGCCACAAGTTCTCTCCCGCTTTGTCAGTAGTCAGGGAGTAAGGATATGTGTCAAGTGTTTATTTTTTAGATTGCACCCTGTAAACCCAAATATGGGAGGAAGGAATCATTCTTTCCTTTTGCTTGTTTCAGCTCAACCCAGAGCCATCTTGCAAGCACAAATATATATATATGTTGTTTAAAATTGTTGACAAAGAAATAAGGGAATTTCTGATATAGCTATTTCGAGTTTCTTAACTCTCTTCAGTCAGAACTCACCCTTCTGGGATTCGAACCTGGGCAGTCTGCATGCTAAGCAGATGCTTTAACCTGTTGAGCCACAAGTTCTCTCCCGCTTTGTCAGTAGTCAGGGAGTAAGGATATGTGTCAAGTGTTTATTTTTTAGATTGCACCCTGTAAACCCAAATATGGGAGGAAGGAATCATTCTTTCCTTTTGCTTGTTTCAGCTCAACCCAGAGCCATCTTGCAAGCACAAATATATATATGTTGTTTAAAATTGTTGACAAAGAAATAAGGGAATTTCTGATATAGCTATTTCGAGTTTCTTAACTCTCTTCAGTCAGAACTCACCCTTCTGGGATTCGAACCTGGGCAGTCTGCATGCTAAGCAGATGCTTTAACCTGTTGAGCCACAAGTTCTCTCCCGCTTTGTCAGTAGTCAGGGAGTAAGGATATGTGTCAAGTGTTTATTTTTTAGATTGCACCCTGTAAACCCAAATATGGGAGGAAGGAATCATTCTTTCCCTTTGCTTGTTTCAGCTCAACCCAGAGCCATCTTGCAAGCACAAATATATATATGTTGTTTAAAATTGTTGACAAAGAAATAAGGGAATTTCTGATATAGCTATTTCGAGTTTCTTAACTCTCTTCAGTCAGAACTCACCCTTCTGGGATTCGAACCTGGGCAGTCTGCATGCTAAGCAGATGCTTTAACCTGTTGAGCCACAAGTTCTCTCCCGCTTTGTCAGTAGTCAGGGAGTAAGGATATGTGTCAAGTGTTTATTTTTTAGATTGCACCCTGTAAACCCAAATATGGGAGGAAGGAATCATTCTTTCCCTTTGCTTGTTTCAGCTCAACCCAGAGCCATCTTGCAAGCACAAATATATATATGTTGTTTAAAATTGTTGACAAAGAAATAAGGGAATTTCTGATATAGCTATTTCGAGTTTCTTAACTCTCTTCAGTCAGAACTCACCCTTCTGGGATTCAAACCTGGGCAGTCTGCATGCTAAGCAGATGCTTTAACCTGTTGAGCCACAAGTTCTCTCCCGCTTTGTCAGTAGTCAGGGAGTAAGGATATGTGTCAAGTGTTTATTTTTTAGATTGCACCCTGTAAACCCAAATATGGGAGGAAGGAATCATTCTTTCCTTTTGCTTGTTTCAGCTCAACCCAGAGCCATCTTGCAAGCACAAATATATATATGTTGTTTAAAATTGTTGACAAAGAAATAAGGGAATTTCTGATATAGCTATTTCGAGTTTCTTAACTCTCTTCAGTCAGAACTCACCCTTCTGGGATTCGAACCTGGGCAGTCTGCATGCTAAGCAGATGCTTTAACCTGTTGAGCCACAAGTTCTCTCCCGCTTTGTCAGTAGTCAGGGAGTAAGGATATGTGTCAAGTGTTTATTTTTTAGATTGCACCCTGTAAACCCAAATATGGGAGGAAGGAATCATTCTTTCCTTTTGCTTGTTTCAGCTCAACCCAGAGCCATCTTGCAAGCACAAATATATATATGTTGTTTAAAATTGTTGACAAAGAAATAAGGGAATTTCTGATATAGCTATTTCGAGTTTCTTAACTCTCTTCAGTCAGAACTCACCCTTCTGGGATTCGAACCTGGGCAGTCTGCATGCTAAGCAGATGCTTTAACCTGTTGAGCCACAAGTTCTCTCCCGCTTTGTCAGTAGTCAGGGAGTAAGGATATGTGTCAAGTGTTTATTTTTTAGATTGCACCCTGTAAACCCAAATATGGGAGGAAGGAATCATTCTTTCCTTTTGCTTGTTTCAGCTCAACCCAGAGCCATCTTGCAAGCACAAATATATATATGTTGTTTAAAATTGTTGACAAAGAAATAAGGGAATTTCTGATATAGCTATTTCGAGTTTCTTAACTCTCTTCAGTCAGAACTCACCCTTCTGGGATTCGAACCTGGGCAGTCTGCATGCTAAGCAGATGCTTTAACCTGTTGAGCCACAAGTTCTCTCCCGCTTTGTCAGTAGTCAGGGAGTAAGGATATGTGTCAAGTGTTTATTTTTTAGATTGCACCCTGTAAACCCAAATATGGGAGGAAGGAATCATTCTTTCCTTTTGCTTGTTTCAGCTCAACCCAGAGCCATCTTGCAAGCACAAATATATATATGTTGTTTAAAATTGTTGACAAAGAAATAAGGGAATTTCTGATATAGCTATTTCGAGTTTCTTAACTCTCTTCAGTCAGAACTCACCCTTCTGGGATTCGAACCTGGGCAGTCTGCATGCTAAGCAGATGCTTTAACCTGTTGAGCCACAAGTTCTCTCCCGCTTTGTCAGTAGTCAGGGAGTAAGGATATGTGTCAAGTGTTTATTTTTTAGATTGCACCCTGTAAACCCAAATATGGGAGGAAGGAATCATTCTTTCCTTTTGCTTGTTTCAGCTCAACCCAGAGCCATCTTGCAAGCACAAATATATATATATGTTGTTTAAAATTGTTGACAAAGAAATAAGGGAATTTCTGATATAGCTATTTCGAGTTTCTTAACTCTCTTCAGTCAGAACTCACCCTTCTGGGATTCGAACCTGGGCAGTCTGCATGCTAAGCAGATGCTTTAACCTGTTGAGCCACAAGTTCTCTCCCGCTTTGTCAGTAGTCAGGGAGTAAGGATATGTGTCAAGTGTTTATTTTTTAGATTGCACCCTGTAAACCCAAATATGGGAGGAAGGAATCATTCTTTCCTTTTGCTTGTTTCAGCTCAACCCAGAGCCATCTTGCAAGCACAAATATATATATGTTGTTTAAAATTGTTGACAAAGAAATAAGGGAATTTCTGATATAGCTATTTCGAGTTTCTTAACTCTCTTCAGTCAGAACTCACCCTTCTGGGATTCGAACCTGGGCAGTCTGCATGCTAAGCAGATGCTTTAACCTGTTGAGCCACAAGTTCTCTCCCGCTTTGTCAGTAGTCAGGGAGTAAGGATATGTGTCAAGTGTTTATTTTTTAGATTGCACCCTGTAAACCCAAATATGGGAGGAAGGAATCATTCTTTCCTTTTGCTTGTTTCAGCTCAACCCAGAGCCATCTTGCAAGCACAAATATATATATGTTGTTTAAAATTGTTGACAAAGAAATAAGGGAATTTCTGATATAGCTATTTCGAGTTTCTTAACTCTCTTCAGTCAGAACTCACCCTTCTGGGATTCGAACCTGGGCAGTCTGCATGCTAAGCAGATGCTTTAACCTGTTGAGCCACAAGTTCTCTCCCGCTTTGTCAGTAGTCAGGGAGTAAGGATATGTGTCAAGTGTTTATTTTTTAGATTGCACCCTGTAAACCCAAATATGGGAGGAAGGAATCATTCTTTCCCTTTGCTTGTTTCAGCTCAACCCAGAGCCATCTTGCAAGCACAAATATATATATGTTGTTTAAAATTGTTGACAAAGAAATAAGGGAATTTCTGATATAGCTATTTCGAGTTTCTTAACTCTCTTCAGTCAGAACTCACCCTTCTGGGATTCGAACCTGGGCAGTCTGCATGCTAAGCAGATGCTTTAACCTGTTGAGCCACAAGTTCTCTCCCGCTTTGTCAGTAGTCAGGGAGTAAGGATATGTGTCAAGTGTTTATTTTTTAGATTGCACCCTGTAAACCCAAATATGGGAGGAAGGAATCATTCTTTCCTTTTGCTTGTTTCAGCTCAACCCAGAGCCATCTTGCAAGCACAAATATATATATGTTGTTTAAAATTGTTGACAAAGAAATAAGGGAATTTCTGATATAGCTATTTCGAGTTTCTTAACTCTCTTCAGTCAGAACTCACCCTTCTGGGATTCGAACCTGGGCAGTCTGCATGCTAAGCAGATGCTTTAACCTGTTGAGCCACAAGTTCTCTCCCGCTTTGTCAGTAGTCAGGGAGTAAGGATATGTGTCAAGTGTTTATTTTTTAGATTGCACCCTGTAAACCCAAATATGGGAGGAAGGAATCATTCTTTCCTTTTGCTTGTTTCAGCTCAACCCAGAGCCATCTTGCAAGCACAAATATATATATGTTGTTTAAAATTGTTGACAAAGAAATAAGGGAATTTCTGATATAGCTATTTCGAGTTTCTTAACTCTCTTCAGTCAGAACTCACCCTTCTGGGATTCGAACCTGGGCAGTCTGCATGCTAAGCAGATGCTTTAACCTGTTGAGCCACAAGTTCTCTCCCGCTTTGTCAGTAGTCAGGGAGTAAGGATATGTGTCAAGTGTTTATTTTTTAGATTGCACCCTGTAAACCCAAATATGGGAGGAAGGAATCATTCTTTCCTTTTGCTTGTTTCAGCTCAACCCAGAGCCATCTTGCAAGCACAAATATATATATGTTGTTTAAAATTGTTGACAAAGAAATAAGGGAATTTCTGATATAGCTATTTCGAGTTTCTTAACTCTCTTCAGTCAGAACTCACCCTTCTGGGATTCGAACCTGGGCAGTCTGCATGCTAAGCAGATGCTTTAACCTGTTGAGCCACAAGTTCTCTCCCGCTTTGTCAGTAGTCAGGGAGTAAGGATATGTGTCAAGTGTTTATTTTTTAGATTGCACCCTGTAAACCCAAATATGGGAGGAAGGAATCATTCTTTCCTTTTGCTTGTTTCAGCTCAACCCAGAGCCATCTTGCAAGCACAAATATATATATGTTGTTTAAAATTGTTGACAAAGAAATAAGGGAATTTCTGATATAGCTATTTCGAGTTTCTTAACTCTCTTCAGTCAGAACTCACCCTTCTGGGATTCGAACCTGGGCAGTCTGCATGCTAAGCAGATGCTTTAACCTGTTGAGCCACAAGTTCTCTCCCGCTTTGTCAGTAGTCAGGGAGTAAGGATATGTGTCAAGTGTTTATTTTTTAGATTGCACCCTGTAAACCCAAATATGGGAGGAAGGAATCATTCTTTCCTTTTGCTTGTTTCAGCTCAACCCAGAGCCATCTTGCAAGCACAAATATATATATATGTTGTTTAAAATTGTTGACAAAGAAATAAGGGAATTTCTGATATAGCTATTTCGAGTTTCTTAACTCTCTTCAGTCAGAACTCACCCTTCTGGGATTCGAACCTGGGCAGTCTGCATGCTAAGCAGATGCTTTAACCTGTTGAGCCACAAGTTCTCTCCCGCTTTGTCAGTAGTCAGGGAGTAAGGATATGTGTCAAGTGTTTATTTTTTAGATTGCACCCTGTAAACCCAAATATGGGAGGAAGGAATCATTCTTTCCTTTTGCTTGTTTCAGCTCAACCCAGAGCCATCTTGCAAGCACAAATATATATATGTTGTTTAAAATTGTTGACAAAGAAATAAGGGAATTTCTGATATAGCTATTTCGAGTTTCTTAACTCTCTTCAGTCAGAACTCACCCTTCTGGGATTCGAACCTGGGCAGTCTGCATGCTAAGCAGATGCTTTAACCTGTTGAGCCACAAGTTCTCTCCCGCTTTGTCAGTAGTCAGGGAGTAAGGATATGTGTCAAGTGTTTATTTTTTAGATTGCACCCTGTAAACCCAAATATGGGAGGAAGGAATCATTCTTTCCCTTTGCTTGTTTCAGCTCAACCCAGAGCCATCTTGCAAGCACAAATATATATATGTTGTTTAAAATTGTTGACAAAGAAATAAGGGAATTTCTGATATAGCTATTTCGAGTTTCTTAACTCTCTTCAGTCAGAACTCACCCTTCTGGGATTCGAACCTGGGCAGTCTGCATGCTAAGCAGATGCTTTAACCTGTTGAGCCACAAGTTCTCTCCCGCTTTGTCAGTAGTCAGGGAGTAAGGATATGTGTCAAGTGTTTATTTTTTAGATTGCACCCTGTAAACCCAAATATGGGAGGAAGGAATCATTCTTTCCTTTTGCTTGTTTCAGCTCAACCCAGAGCCATCTTGCAAGCACAAATATATATATGTTGTTTAAAATTGTTGACAAAGAAATAAGGGAATTTCTGATATAGCTATTTCGAGTTTCTTAACTCTCTTCAGTCAGAACTCACCCTTCTGGGATTCGAACCTGGGCAGTCTGCATGCTAAGCAGATGCTTTAACCTGTTGAGCCACAAGTTCTCTCCCGCTTTGTCAGTAGTCAGGGAGTAAGGATATGTGTCAAGTGTTTATTTTTTAGATTGCACCCTGTAAACCCAAATATGGGAGGAAGGAATCATTCTTTCCTTTTGCTTGTTTCAGCTCAACCCAGAGCCATCTTGCAAGCACAAATATATATATGTTGTTTAAAATTGTTGACAAAGAAATAAGGGAATTTCTGATATAGCTATTTCGAGTTTCTTAACTCTCTTCAGTCAGAACTCACCCTTCTGGGATTCGAACCTGGGCAGTCTGCATGCTAAGCAGATGCTTTAACCTGTTGAGCCACAAGTTCTCTCCCGCTTTGTCAGTAGTCAGGGAGTAAGGATATGTGTCAAGTGTTTATTTTTTAGATTGCACCCTGTAAACCCAAATATGGGAGGAAGGAATCATTCTTTCCTTTTGCTTGTTTCAGCTCAACCCAGAGCCATCTTGCAAGCACAAATATATATATGTTGTTTAAAATTGTTGACATTAAGAAATAAGGGAATTTCTGATATAGCTATTTCGAGTTTCTTAACTCTCTTCAGTCAGAACTCACCCTTCTGGGATTCGAACCTGGGCAGTCTGCATGCTAAGCAGATGCTTTAACCTGTTGAGCCACAAGTTCTCTCCCGCTTTGTCAGTAGTCAGGGAGTAAGGATATGTGTCAAGTGTTTATTTTTTAGATTGCACCCTGTAAACCCAAATATGGGAGGAAGGAATCATTCTTTCCTTTTGCTTGTTTCAGCTCAACCCAGAGCCATCTTGCAAGCACAAATATATATATGTTGTTTAAAATTGTTGACAAAGAAATAAGGGAATTTCTGATATAGCTATTTCGAGTTTCTTAACTCTCTTCAGTCAGAACTCACCCTTCTGGGATTCGAACCTGGGCAGTCTGCATGCTAAGCAGATGCTTTAACCTGTTGAGCCACAAGTTCTCTCCCGCTTTGTCAGTAGTCAGGGAGTAAGGATATGTGTCAAGTGTTTATTTTTTAGATTGCACCCTGTAAACCCAAATATGGGAGGAAGGAATCATTCTTTCCTTTTGCTTGTTTCAGCTCAACCCAGAGCCATCTTGCAAGCACAAATATATATATGTTGTTTAAAATTGTTGACAAAGAAATAAGGGAATTTCTGATATAGCTATTTCGAGTTTCTTAACTCTCTTCAGTCAGAACTCACCCTTCTGGGATTCGAACCTGGGCAGTCTGCATGCTAAGCAGATGCTTTAACCTGTTGAGCCACAAGTTCTCTCCCGCTTTGTCAGTAGTCAGGGAGTAAGGATATGTGTCAAGTGTTTATTTTTTAGATTGCACCCTGTAAACCCAAATATGGGAGGAAGGAATCATTCTTTCCTTTTGCTTGTTTCAGCTCAACCCAGAGCCATCTTGCAAGCACAAATATATATATGTTGTTTAAAATTGTTGACAAAGAAATAAGGGAATTTCTGATATAGCTATTTCGAGTTTCTTAACTCTCTTCAGTCAGAACTCACCCTTCTGGGATTCGAACCTGGGCAGTCTGCATGCTAAGCAGATGCTTTAACCTGTTGAGCCACAAGTTCTCTCCCGCTTTGTCAGTAGTCAGGGAGTAAGGATATGTGTCAAGTGTTTATTTTTTAGATTGCACCCTGTAAACCCAAATATGGGAGGAAGGAATCATTCTTTCCTTTTGCTTGTTTCAGCTCAACCCAGAGCCATCTTGCAAGCACAAATATATATATGTTGTTTAAAATTGTTGACAAAGAAATAAGGGAATTTCTGATATAGCTATTTCGAGTTTCTTAACTCTCTTCAGTCAGAACTCACCCTTCTGGGATTCGAACCTGGGCAGTCTGCATGCTAAGCAGATGCTTTAACCTGTTGAGCCACAAGTTCTCTCCCGCTTTGTCAGTAGTCAGGGAGTAAGGATATGTGTCAAGTGTTTATTTTTTAGATTGCACCCTGTAAACCCAAATATGGGAGGAAGGAATCATTCTTTCCCTTTGCTTGTTTCAGCTCAACCCAGAGCCATCTTGCAAGCACAAATATATATATGTTGTTTAAAATTGTTGACAAAGAAATAAGGGAATTTCTGATATAGCTATTTCGAGTTTCTTAACTCTCTTCAGTCAGAACTCACCCTTCTGGGATTCGAACCTGGGCAGTCTGCATGCTAAGCAGATGCTTTAACCTGTTGAGCCACAAGTTCTCTCCCGCTTTGTCAGTAGTCAGGGAGTAAGGATATGTGTCAAGTGTTTATTTTTTAGATTGCACCCTGTAAACCCAAATATGGGAGGAAGGAATCATTCTTTCCTTTTGCTTGTTTCAGCTCAAACCAGAGCCATCTTGCAAGCACAAATATATATATGTTGTTTAAAATTGTTGACAAAGAAATAAGGGAATTTCTGATATAGCTATTTCGAGTTTCTTAACTCTCTTCAGTCAGAACTCACCCTTCTGGGATTCGAACCTGGGCAGTCTGCATGCTAAGCAGATGCTTTAACCTGTTGAGCCACAAGTTCTCTCCCGCTTTGTCAGTAGTCAGGGAGTAAGGATATGTGTCAAGTGTTTATTTTTTAGATTGCACCCTGTAAACCCAAATATGGGAGGAAGGAATCATTCTTTCCTTTTGCTTGTTTCAGCTCAACCCAGAGCCATCTTGCAAGCACAAATATATATATGTTGTTTAAAATTGTTGACAAAGAAATAAGGGAATTTCTGATATAGCTATTTCGAGTTTCTTAACTCTCTTCAGTCAGAACTCACCCTTCTGGGATTCGAACCTGGGCAGTCTGCATGCTAAGCAGATGCTTTAACCTGTTGAGCCACAAGTTCTCTCCCGCTTTGTCAGTAGTCAGGGAGTAAGGATATGTGTCAAGTGTTTATTTTTTAGATTGCACCCTGTAAACCCAAATATGGGAGGAAGGAATCATTCTTTCCTTTTGCTTGTTTCAGCTCAACCCAGAGCCATCTTGCAAGCACAAATATATATATGTTGTTTAAAATTGTTGACATTAAGAAATAAGGGAATTTCTGATATAGCTATTTCGAGTTTCTTAACTCTCTTCAGTCAGAACTCACCCTTCTGGGATTCGAACCTGGGCAGTCTGCATGCTAAGCAGATGCTTTAACCTGTTGAGCCACAAGTTCTCTCCCGCTTTGTCAGTAGTCAGGGAGTAAGGATATGTGTCAAGTGTTTATTTTTTAGATTGCACCCTGTAAACCCAAATATGGGAGGAAGGAATCATTCTTTCCTTTTGCTTGTTTCAGCTCAACCCAGAGCCATCTTGCAAGCACAAATATATATATGTTGTTTAAAATTGTTGACAAAGAAATAAGGGAATTTCTGATATAGCTATTTCGAGTTTCTTAACTCTCTTCAGTCAGAACTCACCCTTCTGGGATTCGAACCTGGGCAGTCTGCATGCTAAGCAGATGCTTTAACCTGTTGAGCCACAAGTTCTCTCCCGCTTTGTCAGTAGTCAGGGAGTAAGGATATGTGTCAAGTGTTTATTTTTTAGATTGCACCCTGTAAACCCAAATATGGGAGGAAGGAATCATTCTTTCCTTTTGCTTGTTTCAGCTCAACCCAGAGCCATCTTGCAAGCACAAATATATATATGTTGTTTAAAATTGTTGACAAAGAAATAAGGGAATTTCTGATATAGCTATTTCGAGTTTCTTAACTCTCTTCAGTCAGAACTCACCCTTCTGGGATTCGAACCTGGGCAGTCTGCATGCTAAGCAGATGCTTTAACCTGTTGAGCCACAAGTTCTCTCCCGCTTTGTCAGTAGTCAGGGAGTAAGGATATGTGTCAAGTGTTTATTTTTTAGATTGCACCCTGTAAACCCAAATATGGGAGGAAGGAATCATTCTTTCCTTTTGCTTGTTTCAGCTCCCTTATTTCTTTGTCAACAATTTTAAACAACATATATATATTTGTGCTTGCAAGATGGCTCTGGGTTGAGCTGAAACAAGCAAAAGGAAAGAATGATTCCTTCCTCCCATATTTGGGTTTACAGGGTGCAATCTAAAAAATAAACACTTGACACATATCCTTACTCCCTGACTACTGACAAAGCGGGAGAGAACTTGTGGCTCAACAGGTTAAAGCATCTGCTTAGCATGCAGACTGCCCAGGTTCGAATCCCAGAAGGGTGAGTTCTGACTGAAGAGAGTTAAGAAACTCGAAATAGCTATATCAGAAATTCCCTTATTTCTTTGTCAACAATTTTAAACAACATATATATATTTGTGCTTGCAAGATGGCTCTGGGTTGAGCTGAAACAAGCAAAAGGAAAGAATGATTCCTTCCTCCCATATTTGGGTTTACAGGGTGCAATCTAAAAAATAAACACTTGACACATATCCTTACTCCCTGACTACTGACAAAGCGGGAGAGAACTTGTGGCTCAACAGGTTAAAGCATCTGCTTAGCATGCAGACTGCCCAGGTTCGAATCCCAGAAGGGTGAGTTCTGACTGAAGAGAGTTAAGAAACTCGAAATAGCTATATCAGAAATTCCCTTATTTCTTTGTCAACAATTTTAAACAACATATATATATTTGTGCTTGCAAGATGGCTCTGGGTTGAGCTGAAACAAGCAAAAGGAAAGAATGATTCCTTCCTCCCATATTTGGGTTTACAGGGTGCAATCTAAAAAATAAACACTTGACACATATCCTTACTCCCTGACTACTGACAAAGCGGGAGAGAACTTGTGGCTCAACAGGTTAAAGCATCTGCTTAGCATGCAGACTGCCCAGGTTCGAATCCCAGAAGGGTGAGTTCTGACTGAAGAGAGTTAAGAAACTCGAAATAGCTATATCAGAAATTCCCTTATTTCTTAATGTCAACAATTTTAAACAACATATATATATTTGTGCTTGCAAGATGGCTCTGGGTTGAGCTGAAACAAGCAAAAGGAAAGAATGATTCCTTCCTCCCATATTTGGGTTTACAGGGTGCAATCTAAAAAATAAACACTTGACATATATATATATATATATATATATATATATATATATATATATATATATATATATATATATATATATATATATATATATATATATATATATATATATATATATATATATATATATATATATATATATATATATATATATATATATATATATATATATATATATATATATATATATATATATTTGTTTTCTGAGGTTTTCGCGGGTGTTTGTATGTAGGTCTTTGGTTCTTCGGGTTTTCTCCCACGTAGAATTTGAAGTGTCTTGGCAACGTTTCGACGAAGTCACATTAGTCATCTTCAGGCTGGTGCTTTCGGCTTCGTGCTTCTAGCAGCAATGTGTGATTGCAACTGTTTCTTCCTTTTAACTGCCAGTGGGGGTTTGAACTGATTGGCTGGGAGCTCGGCTGTGTTCTGATTGGGTGGAGGTGTGTTCTGATTGGTTAGGGGGTTGGCTGTGCTCTGATTGGTCATGAATACAGCTGACTACCAAACCAAATTAACCAACCTACTCCAAGACTCCACATACAAACCCCTAAACACAGATCCCACCACCTACCTGGAAAAAACCACCAGATCCAAAATAAAAGCCTCCCCCATTAGCGAAGAGATCCAGCAAAGAATCATTCCCAGAGAGAAATCATCTAGATGCCCTAAGCTCTATGGTCTCCCCAAGATACACAAAGAAGGAACCCCACTAAGACCCATAGTCAGCTCCATAGGCTCACCTCTACAAAACCTAGCCAAATTTCTCGCCAAACAACTACAGCCCTATGCAGAATCCATCACCTCACACGTAAAAAACTCATTCCAGTTCATAGAGATCATAAAGAAACAAAACTTACAGCCCAGTGACCTACTCGTTAGCTTCGATGTCATATCCCTCTTCACCCAACTGCCAATCAAAGAAGCCTTAACAGCTATCCAAAACAAATATAACCCCCCCCCAAACACATCCTAGATCTGACCAACAACTGTCTATCCAACACATCTATAATGGACAAAAATACAAACAAATAGAAGGAGCACCCATGGGATCACCCCTCTCACCTGTCATTGCAAACCTCTACATGGAACACTTTGAAACCCAAGCCCTAGAAAAATCTGATCACAAACCCAAACTCTGGTTTAGATACGTAGATGACACCTTTGTAATCTGGCCACATGGGAAAGAAAAACTGGACAACTTCCTCACACACCTCAACAGCCTACACCCCAAAATACAGTTCACCATGGAAACAGAAGCTAACAACCAACTTCCCTTCCTGGATGTCTTAGTCTACAAGAAATCCAATGGCTCCCTAGGACACACCATCTACCAGAAGAAAACACACACAAACCGCTATCTGCACACACTCTCACACCACCACCCAGCACAGATCAACTCCGTAGCCAAGACACTCATCTCCAGAACCAAATGCCTAGCTGACGAACAACACCTAAAAACCGAACTACACACTCTCACTAATGTACTAACATCCAACGGATTCCAAAGAAATAAGATTTCCAACTTAATCCAAAAAGAAACTCCCACTAAAATCCAAGACAGAGAACAAGAAAACAGCAAAGCCCTCCTCCCATACATAAAAGGCACCACAGACAGAATCAGCAAGATCCTGCACAAACATAACATCAAAACAGCATTCTGCACAAACAGAAAAATATCCACCATCCTAAGAAACCCCAAAGACAAAATTGAGTTAGAAAATCAAGGAGTATATGAAATCCCATGTACTGCTTGCTCCACCACATACATCGGACAAACCAACAGAAGAATAAGTGCACGCATTGAAGAACACAAAAACTCAGTCAAAAAAGAGGAACCAACTTCTTCCCTGGTCCAACACCTTAAAGCCACAGGACATGAAATTTATTTCAAAAAGACCAGAACTACTGCCAAAACTGAACACTTTAATAACAGAATAATCAGAGAAGCCATCAAGATAGAAAAACGCCCTCAAATCATGAACAAACAAGATGATACCTCCCGCCTACCAGCCATTTGGAAACCTGCCCTTATTGACAAAAGAGACCATAACACAAAGAATGACACCAGACCTACACTCACAAAAACCACACACGATGTCACCACCACACATCCAGGCAAAAAGCAAACCCAAACACACACCGATGATGAGGCACGACCACAAACCAGAAGCCAGACCACAGCTGCATCATTAGCCACCTTAAACCCCTCCAATCCATACAAGAAGCAAACTGACACCCACCATGAAGATGAGGCACGACCACGAACGCGAAGCCAAACAGCTATGCAGCTCACCATCTCTAATCCCCCTGTAACTCAGACTAACCCCTCATCCAATCAGAGCACAGCCAACCCCCTAACCAATCAGAACACCCCTCCACCCAATCAGAACACAGCCGAGCTCCCAGCCAATCAGTTCAAACCCCCACTGGCAGTTAAAAGGAAGAAACAGTTGCAATCACACATTGCTGCTAGAAGCACGAAGCCGAAAGCACCAGCCTGAAGATGACGAATGTGACTTATTCTTCTGTTGGTTTGTCCGATGTATGTGGTGGGGCAAACGGTGCATGGGATTTCATATACTCCTTGATTTTCTAACTCAATTTTGTCTTTGGGGTTTCTTAGGATGGTGGATATTTTTCTGTTTGTGCAGAATGCTGTCTTGATGTTGTGTTTGTGGAGGATCTTGCTGATTCTGTCTGTGGTGCCTTTTATGTATGGGAGGAGGACTTTGCCGTTTTTGTGTTCTCTGTCTTGGATTTTAGTGGGGGTTTCTTTTTGGATTAGGTTGCTATATATAAACACCTGTGAAAACCTCAGAAAACACACACACACACACACGTGTGTGTGTGTGTGTGTGTGTGTGTGTACATATACACAAAATATATAAATATAATATATATAAGAAGGCATGCATCTTAGTTCCAATAGACTATCCTGTTGCACTAATCAGCAACAGCCATATTTCAAGCTCAGCCCTGTCTGGTCAATATGCCTACCATCTGGGCTGATTATTTTATTGAAAGTTTCACTCTGCACACATCTGTGAAAGACAATCTGGCACATCACACTCAAGCTGTCAAAGGGTGTGTATAGAGACACTTTGATTTATCATTACAGCTTCCCATTGTTATTTTTTCATGCTGTTATTATGACTCTCTGATGTGCAAAGAATGAAGCCTACTATTTGTCAAGGAAAGTACCAGGAGAATCAAAAGTACAGCAGAGAAAAGACCCAACTAAAGGCCAAAACTGAAGTTGAGTATGAATGCTGAATTTCAAAACTTTATATACTGTGGTGGTTGCCAAGACCTCAGTGGTATTTATGATAGGCTGAAGATCAGCTCTTTAGTTAGGTCTTTATAGGGTTTTAAAAACTGGTGAGCAGTTGAAAATGTAGACATTGTGCAAGACATAAAATTACTGTTATCTCTAGCTGCAAGGCTATGCTCAGCAATACTTTTGAGCAAGAAAGTCCATTTTCAGGAATATAATAATAAAACAGAAAGGTCCATTTGCAGAGTGGAGTAGTAACATACCCATTATTATTATATCCTCCACTGCACTTTGCTATTTATTATGTTTTATCCAATTGCTATAAATAAAATAACTCTTAGCTGTTTACACAATATAAAACATCATAAAAATACCCACAGTATAAATTGAAAATAATTAAGCAAAATCATATCATTTAAAACTAATCTCCACAATTAAATGGATGGTCAGATCTAAGCTAAAATGAAACAAACTCTGCCATGGACTTCCGGTTTTGTGTTATGAGACGGGATGCAGGAAGGCAGAGCTCTGCCTTCCACACTTGATTTTGCCCTGCTGGGGGCCCTGAAAAGGGCCTAAAGTCACCCCAAAGAGGTGAAGAAGGATGGGTGCCTTGTTGATCAAATGGAGAGATGGCGATCTCTCCATTTGATCAAAGGAAAGCCCTCTAAATTGGCTGCTGACAACCGAAGAAAAAAGTATTAATTAGCACACCGTAAACAGATGTTTTGACTAGATGAGAATATTGACCCTTCCTTTACTATTTTACAACTGAATTTCTGGGAAAGGCTCCCAAGAAGCTTAAAGTGAATGGAAGCGGCATTTTATTTTTTTTAGGGGGGATAGAAATGTACAATACTGAAGTGAAAGTAATACAAAGCTACAGTTTTGATAAATCTGAGAACTGACATAAATTGTTAAGATTTTTTCTTTGGAAAAAATATTATTGAGATGAAATATAAGAAATCAACTCTTTGTTTTAGGAGTGGAAAATGGACTTTGAATGACATCTAGTGGTTGATTTGAGTACAGCACTGTACTCTTGGCTGCTTGGTGAATTTCAGCTTAAGGGAGAACAGCTGGCAATAAAGGAAAATATTTTGGCATAGCTATCATCTTGACCTTCTTGGACTATAACTACCTACTGAGCTTGGACTTTTAATCTCAAGAGCTAGTGGGAGAGAAAGAAAAAAAATGACTTTTGAATACGTCTGGCTACAGGGAAGTTGAACATTTTGAACACTTGGAACATTACAATCTTGCCTGACTGATAATTTTCAGGATACTTGAGACAAAGGATTACTAAAAAATATTGCTATTAGGACTGGATTATAAAGGCTATATATAAAGACCAGGCTAGAGGAAATTTTGTTCAACTCTTACTGAGACTGGTGATACTAGAGGATTTCTAGGAATGATGCCTTAAGAAAAAACAAAGGATAGGAAATACTCTTATGCTACAGCAGATTCATCAAACAATTGTTGCACACAAAGAGAACATAAAAAGAAACCATAATGAAACTAAAAATAACCTAGATGATATAAAGGACCAAATCTCCAAACTGAAACTACAACTGGAAAGCTCCCAGACAATGGCTACAAAGTATGAACAAATAAATCAGAAATCAGAGGGTGAAGCAGAAGAAATAGACCTAAAGATGGAGGAGATAGGAAAAGGGAAATATGAAGTGCCATACACAAACAAAATACTTCAAGACCTACGTATAACAATGAAAATACAAAAGACCCTTTACTCCTTTCTCCAAAATACACTTGATGACAAGGAAGAAGATTCTAGAAAATGGAACATAGAGTGGGCAGGGGAAATGTCTAGGGAATGTGGGTGGGCAGAGTCCCCCCCCCCAAAATACTCTACCTAAATTGTCTATCTCATGCCAAGCAGCTTGCACAAAAATAGAAAGAACATTCTTGGGCGATTTAAGTGCTCTGGCCTGGAAAGCTGCTTGGCAAAGAAAGAAAGCGAGAGTTAGACTTAAAAAACAGAGGATTTGATCTATCAGAGGGGGCACTATATATACTTGTTTGAATATGATGAAAAGAACAGATGACCCTTAGATATAACTAGATTTTTATAATGGAAGATATGATTTAGAATTAAAATAGCATTTTCCCTTTTTTATATGGGAAATTTGATAATAAGAGGAGGATTTGTATGAATCATTTTTAGCTATATAAATTAATATTGAGAAAATCGTAACTGACAAAGATATTTTAAATACTGAAATCAAACTTTAATAAGAGCACGAAAAACAAGATATTGACATGAATTGATATTATTGTTACTTCTATAATATTAGTAAAATATGATGAAGATGTCTATATCTGATTTTGTATACATCAATAGTATTAAGAATTGTAATTGATTAATGAGGGGGAAAGGAAAAAATATGGGGAAGAGGAAGATCAAGGAAAAAAATACTGGATTGTGTAGTACTGAACAGATTTATATTGAAGAAAATAATGTTAAATATGTGAACGCAGACAACATGTTGTTTACCAAGCTTTAAAGATTGTAATTTAAAAAAAATTTAATAAAACCTATATAAAAAAAGAAACAAACTCTGACATAAATTGAATGCAATCAGCAAGAAGGTCAGTCTGATTTCAATTGAAAGACTTTCAGGAGGCCAGCACTGCTACTGAAAAGCAACACCTTTTGAGATAAGATAAGATAACCTTCATTGTCATTTTTTTTTACTGTGGGCACAAAAATGAAATTTAGTTGCCCACTCTAGACCCACACCCCTACATATACATAACAAATAAATATTAAATATTGTCCATCTTGAATATATAACGGAAGGAAGAAACTTGAAAGTTCACAAGTTTAATGCTGTATGGAATGAAGCTATGGCTGAATCTGGATGTTCTACTTCGGATACCACGAAGCCTCCTCCCAGAAGGTAACAAGGAAAACAGGTTGTGAAGAGGATGTGTAGCATCCCAGATAATCTTACGGACCCTGCTCAAGCAACGCTTCTGTGCTATGTCCTGGATGGGAGGAAGGGAGCTGCCAATGGTCTTTTCGGCCATCCTCACCACTCTCTGCACTGCCTTCCTGTCTGAAGCAGTGATGCTTCCAAACCAGACTCTGATGCTGTATGACAGGATGCTCTCGATAATCCCCCTGTAGAAAGTGGTAAGGATAGGGGAAGGAAGTTGTGCTTTTCTCATGCAACACAAAAAATGCAGACGCTCCTGTGCCTGCTTCACCAGTGTCTCGCTATTGAGTGATCAAGCCAGCCTACTTGTTAACTGCACACCCAGGAATTTGATGCTGGTAACCATCTCCACAGGTAAATCATTAATGCAATGAGAAATGTGGCCTGTGCCTGCCTTTTCTGAAATTGACAATGATCTCTTTGGTTTTTCCAGTATTTAAAACTATGCTGTTTTCCTTACACCAGTTCATCAATCCCTCAACCTCCTTGTGATAAGCACCCTCATTGTCATTTTAACTTCAGCTCATTTTGATTTTCAAAAATGGAGAGCTATAAGCAGTTTCTTCTCTGTTCAAGTTGGAGTTAACAAACCTGCAGGTACTTAGGTACTGAACTATAATGGGATTTATATGTCAAACCCAGCACTTTAATTGCAGCTAGAAGTCAATCAGTAGTTCAAGGATAACATACTCCTGGCAACACGTGTAAGCTAATACATGGGCCATTGCATTTTACAGTAGTTTTCAGATGCAATTTGAAAGTAGTACCATATAGACAGTGCTGCAGTAGTCTAAGCAGATGGTAATGATGACATGAGTTATGTAGCAAGGTTCTCTTGCACTAGGAAAGGCCACAACTGGTATACCAGCTGAAGCTAGGCAAAGGCCCATGTAATCATGTCTTCTAATTATTGTTTCAGGAGCCCTCCTTCAAGATAGTGCCCTCTCATTAGAAGACAGACTGGTGTTAGCACAGCCTTAATGGACAAACACTACTGTTTTTCCTGGGTTCAACTTCAGATTGTTCGGTTCCATCCAGACCCTGATGTATTCTTGGCAGATCTATCTCCTACTCAGTTTAGCAGGATGGCTGAACTGGCTCACTCCTTCTAAAACTTATCTCCTTTGAAAATAGTTCACATCTCATTTTAAAAGGATGGGGAGCTCTTTACAAGTGGATAAGGTGCAGGGTAAGGAAGAAGGAAATCTTTTCCATCGTGACCTAGTTTGCACAAATGTGGCAGAGTGTTAATGGTGATGTGCATTTGAAGCACAGTACAATAAAAATACCATTAGAAATAATGGTTAAATAATTGGCTGTAAATCTGAATGTGAATGCCCTCAATTCACCCAATATTTCAATAAGATTTGTATACTTGCACCCTTCTGGGTGCAATCATTCATAACAACACCCATCAAAACTTGTAATGAGAGAAAAGTATTGCTACCAGCGCTGGCTGCTCGTGAAGCTCCAAATGCAGTTTGACAAAAGATGCATTGCCCTCAATAGATGAGAATATTTATAGCTCAGGGTTAAACTTTGAGGTCCTTGGTGCTTGGTTGTTTTGTTGCAGATGTTCATTACTGAACTAGGTAACATTATCAGTGCTAGGAGGGAGTGGGATTTGCTGTCTGTTTATATACAAATGGCTTGGACAGTTGTGGTGGTTGCTTGATTAAGGTGTTGTTTATTGTTTGATTGTCTGAGTTGGTAATTCCTTGATTGTTTACTTACCTAGACAAAAGAAAAGTATTATTTGCCATCAAATCCGAGCAAAATAATCAGAGCAGCTTATTTGTAATGAAATCTAATTCATCTGTGTTGCTCGGTGCTGGTATCTTTGCTAGTAGATTCTTGACTGCTTGGATCAAAGTAAGTATTTTTTTCCCCATGGAACTTTTCAAACCTGACTAGATTACTGTCCGCCACCATTACTGGCCGTCTGAGCTTAAAATAAAAAAAAAATCTGTTCAAGACTCCACCACCCCCCACACACACCCACTTGTGTCCCAAAAAAGAAATTGGGAAAATAAAGATGATTTCTATATCAGAAAAAATATGCAGAAAAATAACAATAGAAGAGTTTTCACTTATTTTTTTACATCGTGAACAATCTACTAATTAAATGAGGTTTAACTAGTGTCTGCTATCTTTGGAAACTCTTTAGGATCAACTCAGTATTGGATTCAACAAACACAGGTATCTTCTGATTCTGTGGTAACATAGGCCAATTGTTCAGTTTGTTTCTATCTAGTAGATTCAGATTAGACTTGTTATCAACTGAAATTCCTGTTGCGACCATGTGTCTCTGTATAACTAGTAACAGTCTTGTTCCTCAAAACCCGTTTCTGGTTATCTGTTCTCCTCTGAGATTGAATTTTAAATCTAAAATTGGAAATATGTATATCAGTTCTCTTTTCACCTGGCCAAATTCCAGTTTTGGCTGATAAAAAAGCAGGTGTATTCCTGGAGCTGCCAAAAAAAAGCAAATTATAATAAGAACCTATAGTCAATAAAGCTCAAAAGTCACAGATACAATGGTGGGATTCAGCTGGTTTGCACCAGTTCGGCAGAACCAGTAGCTAATTTTTTAAATAATATATTTTTTTGATTTTTTTTAACACAGTCACCTTAATATTTGGTAAACAGTGCATTGTCTGGGTTTACATTTAAAAAACATTCACTAACACTAAATTTCTATGATCTATATTCACATAATAGCTTTACTTGATTTCCTGTTTTTCCCATAATGTTCTCTTTTGCCAACCTTAAATTAATATAATTCTTGTTGTTTTGGTAGATAACAATTGGGTATAAATTTTTTTCTAATATTTGTACAGATAATAATCACATCAATATAATATTTCTTTTTTATCTAGTCATTCTGGTTGTCTCGTCATAGATCCTATTTACAGTTCTTGTTTACATTTGTTTTTCCCACAATGTTCAAGATATTCTTACTGGTTAAGATTTTCTCAAAGTTAATTACATTTAACTATTTAAGTCTATTTTTCTCATGTAAACCATCCCAATACTTTTACCTTTCTTAAGGAATAAATAAGACTAAAAAACGAAAAAAGAATAAAAATAAATAAAAATAAAAATATAGTATCCTACTTAAAATACATGTTTCTCCTAAGCTAATACATATTTATTTCTAAAAATTTTCTGTTCTTTTTTACCATAATTAAAATATATTTAATCTTTAAATATTCCATTTAATAAATCTAGTCATTTCTAGTCTTTTAACTCTTATTCAAGACATTTTTTATCCATTGTAGTTTTCTTAAAGCCAATCACTTTAAATATCTAAAACATTTCCTTTATATAAGCCATTCCAACTCTTCTATGAAAAGAGAGAAGAAAAAGAGAGTACTGTGTTACTTGTCGGGCTCATCCCTCTTAAAATAAAACTCATATCCAAAATCTTTCTATTTCTTTAATCATATTCCAACAGATGTTTTTTTAAATATTCTCTCTGAATGGTCCCATTGTCTATTTTCTTAATTTTCACTTTAGCCTTTTTCTTTTGCCCAGTATCTTTCTTAATCAATATGTTCTGCTGAATCAAATAATCTTTCCATATTCTTGTAGATGTTACTGTAGACATAAAAGGTAAGTCAAGTACAATATCTTTGTAAGATGCATTTGCCCTTTCATATTTGTTGAAAATCTTTTTCCTTCTTTTTTTCTCTGTTTCTCTTATCATTTCTTGTCTCTCCAGTTCTCGTGGTATTCCTGACATCTCTGCAGTCCATTTTATCCAATCTTTTTTCTTGTCCTCAAATTTGTTTTGTGGTCTTAAACTATAAGTTGTTTTTTCCAAATCCAATTCTTGTGAATTTTTTTCCACTTGGGTTAAATCATACTTCTTTGTTTTGTTAGGTTCCATCTTTAAGTCTCTATCCTTGAATTTGTGTTCAGTTATCTGTTTTATCTGCTCCTTCTCTATTGTTTTCTGGGATTTTTTTGTTGTAAAGTTAAGTTGGAGATGAATTGATTTATATTTTCAAAGTTATTTTGGATTTCTTTGTAGTTTGAAATATATCTCCTCTTGAAAGATATTTGTTTTTTCTTGATAAGTTCTTTCTGCAAGTGTCTGATTTTCCATGATAGCCAAGAATCAAGGTTTTTTTTTCTCTGCAAATAGCTTTGGAGTTACAGTTAAGTAGATATTTGTAATCCAGAGAGTTCAAGAAAGTTTTTTTCCTGATTGTTTTATTTTTTGTCACAGCTGTTCTCTATTGTTAGAGTTTTGAAGGTCACAAGCACAGAATAGTTTTTTCCAGATTTTGCAAGTCCTGTATGAGAGCCATAGCTGTCATAGTCTTTATCCACCATTAGATGTCAGCACCAGTTTATTTTTAAATTTTCAAAGTAAACAGTTGTCTTTAAAATGTGAATCTTAACCATTCAGCAATTTCAAACTTATCCAAATTTAGGTTTTATATTCATTTCATTTCATTTCTATGTGTTTTGGTCCTCCTTAAATAGTTTAATTTGCTGCTTCTGTTAGTAAAAGGATGGAGCAAAGATCCCCCTCCTTCACTTTCGGAGGGTTTTTTTTGCTTCTTGGGATTTTTTTTCCTTCAGGAAAGGTAATAAGTAGGATAGAGAAAATTAATGTTCTTACCCAGATTCAAATGCACTGTTTACAATCAGCTTAAAGTAGCACTTTTTGACTTCGGTTGCTTGTAGCTTGGGCTAGACTCTGAAGTTAGGCTAACCTTTCTGCTATTGGTTTCTGGAAGGCTTCTCCTAGACCAATCGGGTTGACCACCATTTCTCCGTGGTCGACAGAACTTCCTTCCTTCCTTTGCTGCCTCTTCAGGGTGACCTCTGGTCCATTTAGGGTCCCCTAACAGGAAAAAAAATCAGCTGAAGGGCACGGAGCCCCGAAATCCCTCAGCTGCTGTACTACTGTGAAAACCAGAAGTCAGAACTGGTAGCTAATTTTTTGTTGCCCAGGCCCAGAACAAACTTCTGGAAGTGGCATCCACACAGAGAACTGGTTGTTCATGTATTTGAATCCCACCACTACACAGATATATACTTTTTCTCCAAACTGATGATGGCCACTATAATGCAACTTCCATCATTCCCAGGAGAGGGACTACTAATCATCCTTGTTGGAGATAGATGGGAGACAGACTGGGGAAGCTAGTAAAAATTACAAGCCTAAAATGCATAAAACTATTTCAGGACAGAGGATAAACTTTCCGGACCTTTTCATTTTGAAATGAACAAATTCAAATATTTTCCTCAAAAAACAATTTAAAATGTGTTTAAAAACTTCACCTATAACCAAACACAAGTGATTTTCATTTATATACAATTCTTATGGTGAGAGTCATTTGACAATGAGCTTGGCAACATACAGTATACACTTAATAAATAAATAATGTAGGCTCTGCCTTCTTTTTTTCTATTTTTCCAATGAAAAAGAAGGGAGTCACTGAAGTAAAATTCAAATGTTCCTTTTTTAAAGGAACTTCTAGAATGGCCATTAATCAATTGGTATGCTCTGCAAAGTTGGCATTTCCTCTTTCCTTTGCTTCTTTATTTGAGATCATTTTATACATTACAGGCTGTTTCAAATGAATAAAAAAAATAAAAAAGAAGTCCCCTATGTAAAGAATGTTTCTGGGGCATCTTCTAAAAAATAAATCCTAAACTGATGCCCCTTACCTAGTGCAGCATTCCCGAAATATGACTATCTGGTTTCTGTCCAAGTATAAAAAGCAAATCCATAAATGAGATTGGAAGATTAGATTCCTATTAATTTTACAGAGGAACAATAGTCCTCTTCAGTCAATTAAAAAAGTAATGTAAACTAAAGACAGTGACAACTGAACCCCATCTGCTCCAAGCCACATTTCTCATATTGATGGTTAATTCCTAAAAAGCAAAAGAAACTGTATTTTGGTGATGTTGAATGCTGCAAATGTCTACCTACATAAAGAAGTTACCAGTATGTCAAGTACTAGTAATAAACATAATAAAAAACAGAAGATAGGATGGAAGAGTAGCATCACATCAAACAGGCCATTCTATGCAGTGTACTCCTCTTACAGTCTGCTCCAAAACAGCAACTTTTTGACAAGCCTACTTCTTATCTTTTCTCCTTCAGGTTACTATGTACCATAAATCTGTGATTTCCGATTGCCTGAATAACAGAAGGTGTTGCAACCAACTATATTACACTAATAGAGTATTTTTAGCAGAGCAGATTGTGCTCACAGCCAAAATCCAGAGGCCATATGCCCTGAAGTAGATTATAAAATATCTAGGACAGAAAGAAGTTGTTCCTGGATCCCTAACGAGAACTCACCTGCCACGACTGAAGACTAAGCATGTGGCTTCTTGATCTTCCTGCCAGAAACCCAAACGATAACTATGAATAGACATCCGGGTATGACTAAATACCATTTTCTTGAACTCTGTCCTTTGATGCTGAATGGGGAAACAGTCTAGGAAAAGGCCTTTTATTTTCTTTCTTGGCTGTGGCCTTTTACTGAGGACACCCCATGTTCGAAGGAAGAATGTAGACCTGTGAAATGTAATTTTATGCTTTTTCCATACTTTCTGGAAAAAAGAAAGTAGATTTCTTCTTTTAGATCCCTGCTTAAAACAAAGGAATTTGGCAAGGGAAGCCTGGGATTTTTAAAAATCTGGTTCTCATTCCATTAAAATTCATTTTTGTGTTTTATTTCAAAGGATAAAAGAGATTCAATAGAATCTTCTGGATGCATTATGGTGTACTTTCTGTTATTTAATTATAAGATGATAAAGGCATTCCTCAAGTAGCCTACTGTCTGCATTAAAATACAGAAGAAAATATCAAGAATGAGTATTACATGTTTTTGGGAGGGCCCAAAAATCTGGCATAATAGAAAGAAGCAGAATGCATAACAAGAAACAACATCAGGGCTTTCCTTGCCATTGCCTGCAATACAGTAGGCTGCAATGCAAAATTCTCAAGTTTGTTTGAATAAGAAGAGACACATTAATCTTTCATAGAGGAAAAATGCTTCTCAGTAATTGCAAAGCAAACACAACAATGTTTGAAACTACTCAGTTCTCAATTCCCATCACTTTCTGAAAAGAAATCTACAGATGCTTAATCTTACTTGCTTTCCATTAGAAGTTCCTTGTGCAGAAAGAATCCTTTTCAATCTGGAATACTGGAAATAAATCACTGTATCTAAAGGGGTCAGATGAGATGGGGCGTTTTCTTATCTGAACGCCTTTTCTCAGCATGATTATGTAGAATCCACTGGTGGATAATCTCAGCCTTCCTGCTCAGTTGAGACTAAATCAGAAATCTGCCACGTCTCTTTCTGGGCTGGACCTTGCCTAGTTTTTGACCAAGGCGAAGCAAAACATGACGAAGTCCGACGCGTTGGCTCCTCCTACTCTGACACAGGCCCAGACAGCCTTAAAAGGTGGGTGTGGTTTCTACATCATGCTGAAAAAAGGCGTTCAGGTAAGACAATGCCCCTTCTCCAGCATGATGAGTGTAGAATCCACCAATGGGACATACCAAAGCCGCTCATGTCTCAAGGGGGGGGGAGTAGTCTGGGCTTGTGTCCCACCAGAAGAAATTACTTGTTGTAACACCCTCCGGCCAAACGAAGCATCTGCAGAGGCAAACTTGTCCAGCTTGTAATGTCTGATGAATGAAGGAGAGGACCAAGTTGCCGCTCTGCAGATTTCCTCAATGGACGCCTGGGTAGACCAGGCTGCTGACGTAGCCGCACTGCAAGTGGAGTGGCCAGTAATGCGTCTAGGGACCAGTAGGGACTGAGAGAGAAAGGCACAGGCAATGCATGCCTTAATCCACCTTCCAATGGCCGAAGAGGAAACCTTCTGACCCATGGAAGAAGGTTGGAATGACACAAACAAGGCCTCTGACTTGCGAAAGGCAGAGGTTTGTTTTACATAACAGCGCAGAGCCCTGCATACGTCTAGCTTGTGCCACTGTCTTTCCAGCCTATGTGCTGGATTGGGACAAAAGTCCAGGAGAACTAGCTCTTGGGTCCTATTGAACCAGGTATTGACCTTCGGGATAAAGGATGGATCCAATCGAAGGACCACTCTATCTTCATAAAAGGTACACAGGTCACTCCTGACTGAAAGGGCAGCCAGCTCCGAAATACGTCTGGCTGACGTGATTGCAATCAGAAAGGCTAAGTGAACAAGACCTGATAGGCTCAAACGGTGGCAAAATTAGCACTTGCAATACCCGTGGTAGATCCCAAGAGGGGTAGCAGTGAACTGCCAGTGGCCTGGCATTGGTTGCCCCCTTGAGGAAAGTGCTTACTACTGGGTGCTGTGCTAAAGGGACCAGATTGTCATAAGTAAGCACTGTGGACAAGGCCACTACCTGTCTGCGAATAGTGCTAGGTGTCAACCCTTTATCCATACCCTCCAATAGATAGTCTAAAATTTTGGGAATGGTGACAGAAAGAGGCTGGAGTTGGTGCTTAGTGCACCACAGGCAAAAGTTCCTCCACGTGGCATCGTATATCCTATTAGTCAAGGGGCGCCTGGAAGCTTGGATCATCGAGATCACCCTGGATGAATAGGATTGTCTAGTTAAATTTCTCTACTCAAGTGCCAGGCGGCCAACTGGAACCACTGGGGATCCGGGTGTTGAAGGGCCCCGATTGAGGGAGATACGGTCTGGAGGAATTCTCCATGGCGATGAGATTGAAAGTTCAACCAGGTCGGCAAACCACGGTCGTCTTGGCCAGTGTGGAACAACCAAGATGACCTCCGCCTGCTCCTGAAGTAGCTTGCAGATGGTTGCTGGAATTAGCGGGAGTGGGGGGAATGCATACAGCATCCCCCTGGGCCACTCGCTGTGAAGAGCGTCCATTCCCTCTGCCCCTGGTACCTAATGAAGTACCTGGGCAGTTGGGAGTTGCTCGGGGAGGCAAAGAGGTCTAACTGGGGTTGGCCGAATCTGTTCGAGATCTCCCTGAACAGGACTGGGTCCAGATGCCACTCTGAGTGGTCCACCGTGGACCTGCTCAGGGAGTCCGCCTGATGGTTCGCCTCCCCTGATATATGCTCTGCTTTGATAGATTTTAGATTGGCCACTGCCCAAGAGCCCAGGCTGTGGGCTTCGAGCATAAGGGACTTGGAACGGGTCCCTCCCTGCCTGTTCACGTGTGCTTTTGCTGCCACATTGTCTGTCAATATCAGTACATGGCTCCCTGCTACTATAGTGGAGAAGTGGCAGAGTGCCAGGTGAATGGCCCTTAGTTCTAGCCAGTTTATGCTATGGCTCAAGTCCGAATGGGACCATTGACCCTGGGCTAGATGCGTCTGGAGATTGAAAAGGGATCCCCTGGCCATTGCCGGTGAGGCCCACCATAGAAGACATGACAATGTCTGGCATGGGACCCTCACCCTTCTGGTGGAAGAACTCATGTTCCGCTTTTGAAAGGGGAGCATGAACCACTGGAGTTCTCTGGAGTGCAGTCTGGCCCATGGAACAATCCCCATACAGGAGACCATCTTCCCCAGTAGCTGAGACAGTTGGACTAGGGGAACCACCTTCTCTCTCCGAATATGGTGGATGAGGGTCTGGATGTTGTTCCGGCGTTCCTGGGAAAGGAAGACCTCGCACAGATTGGAGTCTATGATTGCCCCCAGGTGGAGAAGGCGAGTTGATGGGACCGTGTGGCTCTTCTGGAAGTTCACGGAGAATCCGTGATCTTGAAGAGTCCTGATGGTGATTTCTAGGTCTGACTGGGCCAAACCGAAGGAACAGGATTGGGTAAGGATATCATCCAGTTAGCATTGTACGCGCAACGGGATCATTCTCAGATGGGCAGCTAAGACTGCTAAGATCTTTGTAAACACCCATGGGGCCGAGAAAAGGCCAAACGGAAGTGCGTTGTACTGGAAATGACGGTGCGCGTAACAAAACCGGAGGAATTTTTGGTGTTCGGGAAGGATTGGGGCATGAAGGTAAGCTTCTGTCAGGTCTATGGAGGACAGGAAAACTTCCCTCCTGATGCTGGCCAGGATGGACTTGAGAGTCTGCATCTTGAACCGCTTGTAGGCCAAGAAGTAGTTTAGTCCTTTTAAGTCCAATATTGCCCTCCAGCCCCCTGAGGCCTTTGGTACTATGAACAGAATGGAGTAAAACCCCTGTCCCTTCTGTTCCATGGGCACTGGCTCTATGGCCTCTATCTCCAGAAGGTGGGAGATGGCCATGGACATGAGTCCTGCCTTGGTGGTGTTTCTGGTGTTGGGGCATGATAGGAAGTGCCCTGGAAAGATGGATAAGAACTCCAGGGCGAGGACTTCCGGTGGCTCCGCCGGCGCCGCTAGGGTCTCCTCTGTGAGACTCCGTCATCTGGATCTGTAAAGCCGCGAAAAACAGCGCACATCAGCTGTTTTTTCGCGGTGAAAAATCCCCTCTCCGGGCAAAGGAGAGGTGTAGATCATCGGGAGCAAGGTTGAGCCTTCTTAAACCCCTGGAAAATAAGTTTCCAGGGATTAAGAGTGAGCTCCCTATAGCTCCGGAAGACGCTCCTATCCAGAGACGCTTCTGTCCTCGGACAGAGAAAGACGCCGCGGCCACTTCTGCTTTTTTAAAAGTTAACACTGGAGAGACTGTAAGCAGGCTGAATGACTACAGGAGTCTTAAATGGATTGCAAGTATTTTTATTGTTTCTTTTTGGTTATACATTTCTAACGTCTACAATCAACATAATGTTTCAAAATGGCGTTTAGCTTTCACTATTTTCATTGTTAAGGAAAGTGCTGGAAGTGAAAGTGGAACTGTTACTTTTTTCTCTCTTCCTGTTTTCTCAAGCGCAGCTAGAGAGACGGCGGTGATTATTTGAAATTTAAAATGGAGTGGAATTTACAGCCAAATGCTAAACCTATGTTGGATCGTACTGATGAATTTTATGAAAAAAGGTCTGATACACAGAAGATTTTTACCCAAGAATTTAAAGAGATTAAAGCATCTTTGAAAGAGATTAAAGCATCTTTGAAAGAGGCTTTTACAGAAATATTAATTAAATTAGCTAAATTCTTTCCTCCAAATGAAGTTGATGTACAACCGACTGCTGAACAATTTATTTTACAATTTGAACATGGAGAAGAGTTAGATCAATTAACTGGAATTTTTTCTTCAAATGAAACTGATTTACAATTGTCTGCTGACTATTATACAACACAAGAGAAATCAGAAGATCAACAGGGAAGAGAAGAGGATAGTTTTGAGAATAAAGACTACAACTGGATTTTGCTAGATGGAAAGTTTGTTTATGGAGAGCAAGAGGTTTTGTTTCAAGAAGGGGAATTCTGTCCAGCCGGGCAGCAAGAAGAGGATTTAATTGACAAAAGAGAGACTTTGTTTCACTTTATGAAGCAATTAGACTATAAATGGATTCGGTTTGATGAACAGTTTATTTATGGAAAGCAAGAGGATTTGATTCAAGAAAGGATGACTCAATTCAAGAAGCAATTTATTCATGGGGTCGAAGAAATAAAGAAGAGAGATTTATTATTTGGAAGGGTGGCCTTGTTATGGCGGTGTATTTGGTTAAATAGAAAACCTAGAATTCGTTTGAAGTAATGAAATTTAAAACTGTATGTAAGGATTTATGGGTAATTTAAAATTATGGACTGAATTAAGGACTAAGATTACGAGTAAGATGATTAATGGTTGACATAATTAAATTGATGAAGGATGTATTTGTTTTGATGATATAGGTTTGACATTACATGGAATGTAAGTTAGAAATGGTACAAATAGTTTGTTTTTATGAGAGAGCCCAGAAGTTGATTGATTAAATGAAATTTATAATTAAATGAGAGAATTAAGGTTAATCTAAGATTATGGGTTGATTTAAAGATTGAGATTATAAGTAAGTTGTAAGATAGGATGTTTAAATGATATATCAAGATTTGACTTAGATTGACGGTTTAGATGTAAATGATAAATATTATTCTTAATAAGATGAGTTGTTTGTTTAATAAGGAATTAAGTTTAATTTAAGATTTAGGGTTGAATTAAAGATAAATTTTATAAGTAAGGTTTAGAAGAGGATGTTTAAATGAAGATACATATTAAGATATATTATGATAAATTAAATTGAATAAGAATATAACTATTATTATTATTATTATTATTTTTTGAATTGAGGGACTTATTGATATTGTTATTTTTAATATTATCTGTTTAATTTCAATAAGATGAGTTTTTTTTGTGTTTTGTTTAAGGGATTGATTTGACTCAGAGAATGTATATGTTATATAGTTTAAAATTCTTGTTAAGACTATATAATAATTTTGTTTGACGTAGTGGGGTTTTCTTTTGTTATACCCTGTAATCTTTCTGGGAAGTCGAGGGTTAGGGAGGGATTATAATCTTAGAGATGATGGTTTCTCAACTGTATTTGGGGTTGGTGGAAGAATATTTAATTATTGTTATTAAAGGGTTGTTTGGGTGGCCTTTGGTGGAGTGAAGGTTGATTTAAGTGGAAGTTGACAAGAAAGGGGAATAGGATGGAGATAGAGAAGGATGAAGGTTAACTGTTTGAGATGTTTATTTTCAGTTGAGTTATTACTACCAGAAGTATTGGAAATTGTATTTATGTTTTGTTGATGATTGTTTGTTTGTATATTAAAAAATATCAATAAAATACATTTAAAAAAAAAAAAGAACCCCAGGGCGAGGCCGTGTCGAATGGTGTCTATTACCCATGAGTCTGTGGTGGTGGCCTCCCAAGTGTCACTGAATAGGGACAGACGGCCCCCTATGGGAGAGGTCTCCTTGGCGTCACTTGTTCCGTCTGTTCGGGCAGCCTCCAGCGCCGCGAAAGGACCGTTTGGTCTGGTACTGGGCCCTGGTTCTAGGGGTCTGGCGGTCCTTCTGGTGATCCTGTCTAGGGGGAAGGAGCGAGAGCTCTGAGGCCATTCTCAGGACTGCCCGGCCCGAAAGGACTGCCTGCAATCCCAGGTGGCACCGGAACGAAAGGGTACCCTGCGGAAATCCTGTTGAGGCTTTCTATCCGCTCTCTTAGAGGGGTGTGCAAGTACCATGTGCTTGTCCTTTCCCTCTAGTCTATGAGATATGGCTCGAGGACTGGGCCAAAGAGGTGTGTGCCGCTATAAGGGGCGGTCAATAGGCGCCACTTGGACTTCAGGTCGGCCCGCCATTGTTTTAATCAAAGCAGTCTGCAGGCTGAGACAGTGGCTGCAATAGATCTGGCAGAGTACCTGGCAGAGTGGAGTGACGCATCCGCCACATATTCAGACACTGTGACCAATTTGTCCAATGTCTGGTGCGCTCACACCTGGTCAGGGGGAATGAGCACCTGGAGCTCACGGAGCCACATGATGGACGACCTGGCGAAAAAGGACAATGATGTAGCTGCCTTGATCGCCCATGCCGAGACTTGGTGAGCTCTGTGGAGAGAAAACTCAAATCTCTTTTTCTCCGCTTTCAAGGCCTCTGCCATGTCTCCTGAAATGGTGGAGGAAGAAAACAAGGAAGTTAGGGGCACCTCCAGGAGGGAAGAGAAGGAGGAGGAAACATTGAAAAGTTTTTTCTCTGTCCCGCTGGGAGAAGGGAGAGTGCCCAGCGAAGACCACTGCTTTTCCACCATGCTGCGGAAGAAAGTCGGGTATGGAATCTGTTTCTCCTTGACCACCGGCTCTGAGAACAGAGGGTTCCAGTCCTGGGTGGTGGTGGTAGATGGCTTAGGCTCCTGTTCAGAAATGAGGTTGGCCATGGTACAGGCCTTTAGAAGCAGTGGTCGAAATAGAGAAGGGTCAAAGAGACCAGATGCCGGGGATGGATCCTGAGCCGCCTCCTCGTCCTCTGACATAGGTATGTCTGAAGCTTCAAGGTCCACGGATCCCTCCTCTCCTATTTGGGAGGATGTGTCTGAAATGCCTGAACTGGGAAACAGGGTAGGGCCTGTTTGTAACAGGGATGCTGGGGGGGAGGGGGCATCTGCAAAGGCCGTTGACCCATGGAGGAGGCCATGTATTGTGCAAAGGCCTGGTGCATAAAGGCCTGATATTGGTCTGGCCACACGCCCTGTTGGTCTGTGGGGCAGATGCCAGCTGCCGTAGGGGTATATGTGGCTTCCGGACCTTGTTGTGTTGTGGGGGAGGGGAAATTTCCCCAAGTGCTTGCTAGAGAGGGGAGAGGGGGACCAAACTGTCCAGTTTCCCCCTGAGGAGACCATGCCCCAGGGGCATCATGGGAGGCGTGAATTGAGGCTCAAATGGTGAGCGGTCCAGTGGAATGGGGGGAACCACTTCTGTTCCACTGGAGGTGAGCCTTTGAACTATGGAGAACTCCCTCTCCAGCGCCTCATGTCTCCTTGAGGCCTCTCGCTCAGCTGCTTTGGAGGGCTTCTTAGTGGATGAGGCCTTTGCCTTAGATTTTTTTCTGTCCCCCCGCTTCCAATTCAAATGATCTGCACTTTTTTCCTGCGGGGGGGGGCAGAAGAGCCCTGCAATGGCTGAGGAGTTGCACTGTCTGCCATTGCCACCTGGATATTCCGGCTAGGAGACATCCAGGAGGTGGGGGTTAAGCACGCAGATCTGGTTGTCAGAGAGGGAGTTCCCGTGCTCTGAGCAACAGCAATGGCTGACAGCCAGATAATTATCTAGAATTATCTGTTAGGCCTTGCGGCACAGCGCCACACAGCTAAATGGGACAGGTGAATACTAATAAATTCCCCCTCTTGTATGGAAGTTATCAGTGATTGTCGTGGAGGCCCAGGTGAGCAACTTTCATGAATAGATTTGCTCAGTTCAATTGCTAGGACCTTAAAGGCCCTGTGAGACCTGAAAGACCTCTATTGAGATTTCTGGGATCTTAAAGGCCCTCTGAGGCCTGAAAGGCCTCTATTGAGGTAGTAAGGCCACCAATTTAAAAGATTGCTAATAGGCCACGAAATAGGCAAGGCAGGAGTCAGTGCTGTCTGGTTCATCCCCCCCCCGATCCATGCCTGTCACGGCAGGGTATTAATAAAGTGGTCCTAGTGGGCCGGGAAGCCTCACTGAGGGGTTTCTGGATCCCAAAATGGCGGCTGCGTCTCGCAAGGCTTTTAAAATGGTGGCTGCACCAAAATTAACGGCCGTCTGTGAGGCGGCCAGGCCTTTCCTGACTAGGGGAACCTCAAGGGAAGCTGATAAAGGCCTCTTGGAGTAATTTGACTCCCTCTGAGGCCAAAACAAGCAACTTGCAGTTCGGAGCGTTGCGCAGCCTGCTCTGCGATCCGGATCATCGTCTGATTATGCGTGGCAAAAATGGGCTACGGTGAGGCCATCCGGCCTCCCAAGGGGGATTGATCAGCTGAGGCTGGCCCCCATGCCTCCTGGAAGGAAGATCCAGAGAAACTGCTTTTGCGATGATATGGGAAGCCTGTGAGTCCGAGGAAGGACTGTTAGGGTGGAGACTGCAAGGCTCGCTAGAGCCGAAGCTACAGCCAGCTGGCAGCTAACCTATAGAATTTGGAGCCGAATTAATCAGTAAGACTAATAAGTTAATTTGGATTGACTGAATAATTAATTTAATTAACTGCTAACTAATGAACCTAATCTATGTTCAGAGGAGCCAAGAAAACTGCATCCTGCTGAGCTAAGACTAAGTCAAAAACTCGGCAAGGTCCAGCCCAGAAGGAGGCGTGGCAGATTTCTGACTTAGTCTCAACTGAGCAGGAAGGCTGAGATTACCCACTGGTGGATTCTACACTCATCATGCTGGAGAAGGGATGGAACTCTGTCCATCAACACAAAAACTCTCCCTATTGCTATTGTAGAACTTACTTTGTTTATTCTTTGCAATCCAATGGAATGGTGGAAAATGTAAAGAAGAAGCTTATGGTCTTTCTGACAGTACGACAACTCTCTGAAAACCAATTGGGATATGTTGGAAGAAGCCAGCTTAGGCAAGATCAAATATCAAGATGGGCTGGATCAAGTTTGGTACAATTGAGACAAAAAACAAAACAAAAACAAAAAAATTCCATAGTTCCATTCTTGTGAAAGTTATTGTTGGGCAGTATTTCCAATTGTTTCAGTCTAAATGCCTCCTTCTGATTATATGATCCAGAACAAAATGTATAAAATCAGCTTCTCAGTGCACATGTGCACACAAGTATAAGACAACACACACAAGGTGCTCCACAAGAGAATATGCAGATGGCTCATTGCTGATGCACAGGTTGTAAACAATCTAGAAACAATCCTTAACAAGCTTTCCCTACCATATCTATGAAACTATGTGCAATGCTAACTAAATTTCATGTTCATGACCTGAAGATACATTGCCCAGTCCAAGATAATCCAAAAACATTTCTTAAAATTTTGCTGGATTTGTGTCCGCTTAATTATGAAGCAGAGTACATTTATAAGTGTCAAATAGTTCAGCTCCTGTGGGCAGATTCAGAGAGTTTACTTTCATAATTATACTGTTATTAACTGCTGCCTTTTTTAATGCCTTCTTTCCATGAACAGGTAGTGATAATTTTTAATATTAAAGATTCTAACTTCTGAAAAAAAGTCCATCTAACAATATCTCAATTAAGATGTTAACTTCTATGATAATAAAATTAGGATCATAAGCACAGAACTGCTTAATAAATATGAGTGCAATACTGAATGCAAATAAAGTAAAATTCTTATGTTTATCACAAATGAGGGCTGCTTGGAAATTAGAAAGGTTCCTGATAATTTGACTACCACAATTAAAAATTCTGATAATTGTAGTTGATTCTTCTAGCTTGCATAACAGAACAGGCAAAAACAGCTTGAAGCATAATTTTATGAGGTCAACAAATCTAAGAAATGCATGTTACAGCCAGCTGATCAATCTCATCTTCCTTCTAGTTAACATAAATTAAAAAGAATTATTAGACACGTTTGTACTTTACATGTAAGAAAGATTAAGAGCTCTAATTATTTCTAATGTTTCTTTAAATATAAATTTAAAGTTGAAATCATAAAATTATTAAGTTTAAAGAACTTAAGTATTTTCATAGTTTGCTTACTAATTTATTAACTTTTTAAAATCTCCATCCCAGATTCCAAACTGTATTTCCATAAATGTTCTGATCACTTGTAGGAGTAACAAAGCTGAAATTTGAGGGTTTTGTACAGTGTACTCTGGTGTTCATTAAGGATATCTGTCAGCTGATTCAGCAATTTTAAGCCAGGGAAAGCACCAGGCACGATAACAAGCCAATTGAATATATTAAGCAACACTGAGAGTTATAGACACCACTACAATGACAGAGTTGGTAGAATGCCCTTTAGTAATAACAGAGATTCTCACATATAAAAAGAGTGAGAATGAACTCCAAATAACTAGAGGTCTTTAGCCTACTATATATTGTAAAAAAGCTATTATGTCAGATTTTTAAGTAAGATACTATTTTTTTGCTTACAAACTGAATCCCGGAAGCTTTTAAACAAGGTTTCTCAACCCTTGATCACTCATGCATGGCTATCCTACCTAGTTAAGGAATAATTCTAGTCTTCTTGAAGGAAAACTATGTGTGATGCTAAGGATTTAATGGCTGCATTTGATTCTGTTCCAAAGACCAACTTATAATTAAAATGAGAGAGGTTTCCTACGGATAGGTACTAACTTTATCAGTGATCCATGATACTTAAGATGAACTCACTTATCAACTTTGGGGCTGAGTGTCTCTCATATTTTCCTTTATTTTATTTTGATAGATAGATAGATAGATAGATAGACAGACAGACAGACAGACAGACAGACAGACAGACAGACAGACAGACAGACAGACAGACAGACAGACAGATAGATAGATAGATAGATAGATAGATAGGTTTTATTAAACTTAAAAAAGATGAGAAAACCAATGCAAATATGACAAACACTTAGTGTCAATGTTATTGTCTTATCAAGACTTCTCTTCAAACACAGGGAAGGACCAAGAGCTAGACAGGTAGACAGACAAAACAACTATGCCTATCCAGCAATAGAACCTGCATTCCCTGTCTTGGATTTAACAGTGCTCCCCAGCTCTCAATAATGCTGTCATTTGAGAAAAGAAAGTCAGACGATGGCGAGGCACAGCAACTATGTCTCAGCTTCACCAAGGAATATCTGGACTACAAAGAGCTCCTTTGAAGTAACCTTCTGAAAGAAATCAAGTTTGTTCAGGGCAAGTTGTGCTCCAACAAGATCAGAGCATCTGCTACTTAGGAAGCAACCGGGGCAGGGCAAAGGTCCTGGAAGGATGTAGCTTTGCCAAGGCCAAATATGACTTTCATAGAAGCTTTGCTAAGCCAAATTCCTAGCATTTGATTTCACTTCATACATTTACATTTAAGTTCATTTACTTTTTCAAATGCTGTATCCACAGTGAGCTTGTTTTGATGCTGAACTTGGATTTATGACAAGAGTAGCTTGATAAGTTTATTATAAGTATATAATTTATAAGTACTAAAAAATCAAGATGTTGCTTGAGAGTCTGGGAAAGTCAGCAATCTATACCTATGAAAAAGAAACTGTGCAGTTTCTTACAATAGTAGAAATATTTGCAAAATATGAACCAGAGATTAACACTTCCTACTCTTTCCAATATCTCAAATTTCTCAGTGACAAAGGACTGTAAGAGTTGTGCTGGACACCAATAATTTTACTGTCTTGAGTTGGGACCAAATGGATTCTTCAACGCGTCCATTGTGGCAATTTGAATGTTGTCAAATATTTAGCAATTTATTGAGAAGCCAGCTGGAGGCAAATGTTATACACATGCATGATCATGTATTCCTTGTTCCTTAGCAGATGGAAAGCTCCGCCCTTCAAATTTATTCCTGTTCATTGCTCTAAGGCAGTTTTGTCTAACCAGAGAATTACAGTTCCACACATCTGGAGACTGCCAGTTGTGAGAAATTACTTTGATGTATACCTGAGATTATAGGAAGCATTTTAGGCAAGGAAAATATAATTTTAAGTTAAGATAGAATTGTGTTCCAAGATTGGTGTGACACCAATATTAGGTAAGGCAAAGTCATTTTTTCTTAAAATAAGTTGTGGCCTTTGGCTTTTCTTGGTCCAGAATTTTAAGTTTAACTGGTTTTTGCATAAGACAGGATCCAACTCTTTACAGTTTTGGGAAGTCACACTATTTTTAGCCTGAGTTGTTTATCTATAAACTGAAGTGAACCATAAGATGTCAATGCCACACATTTAAATTTCAGCCATATTTATTTTATTAATTATATTTGAGAATTTTACATAAACTAAAGATAAATATTAGCAAAAACAAGAGAAAATAGTGCAAAGACAACAATGAAAGAAACTAGTTATGAAATATAATGACTTCCAATCTACTGTTCAACAAATTAGAATCTTATACCTCTTCACTTTTGGATGTTACACAAATGCCTTCAGTCCCTCACTGAATACCTTTTTAAAATGTGCAAATCATAACATTTTTTCTTCTTTCAGTAAAAAAGGCCATTATCGGGTTTTCAGTTTTTCAAAAAGAATTTTGTTATTTTTTTCTCAATTCAGCTTTGCCATCTCAGCAACATATTTATTTTGTTATTGAATTTGTATTCTGCTTTTCTGTTTATTCCAATCCTATGTGGCTTATTTTTTTAAAAAAATACAGAGTATAAACAACAACAAAAAAGTGCAATCAAAACTTAGCATGCCCTATTAAAAAAAAGCTTACATATTAGTAAAACATGTATTTTTGCCATCTTCCTAAATCCTAGTGAAGTCAAACTGACCTCTTTAGGTAGTACAATTCAGAGTTTGGAAACTTCACAGGAGAAGACCCTTTTCCATTTATCTGATAACTGAGCTTCTGATAACAAGGGTATCTTCAGAAGGGCTTCTCCTGACCTCATAATCTGGGTAGAGACGTAATAGTCTTGCAAAATAATCAAAACCATTTAAAGTTTTAAAGGTCAACACAGATTCCCTCATTTGGGCTCAGTAGGCAAATTAATAGCCAGTGCGGTTCTTTCATATATGTCTTGTAGTCTGCACAGCTAGCAATCTGACTGCCTCGTTTTGCAAAGATTACTGGGCAGTTTTAAAGGGGAGTCCTATGTGAAACTCCTTGCAGTAGACAAGAAAGACTGCAACAAAGGCATGAATAATTGTTACTAACATCTCAGGAGGCGATGCAGATGATTGCTAACTATAACTGTTCCTACATCCAACTACATCTGAAGCTAACAAGCTGAGTTCTCATATTGTGAACTTAAGGAGAATATCAATCACAACAGTTGAAGGGATTTGCATATCTTCTGGGAGGGGTGTGTAGGTTTTCAGTTGTATAAGATCATAATTATTTGTTGTAGAGAAGATTACAAGTCATTTCATAACCTCAGTATTTTCTTCTTTAGATTTGTCTTTCACTTTATGTAAAATTCTCAGTAGTTTTTTTTTTTTTTTAGTTGATCACACGCAGTGGTGGGATTCAGCCGGTTTGCACCACTTTGGCAGAGCTGGTAACTAATTTTTTGTTGCCCATGCCCAGAATGGACTTGTTCAAAGTGAGACAGATAGTGATATAAAAAAAGAGATTGATTGGCTGCAGTGCTCTCCTTATGAAATTATCCCCACTGGAAAGTACTAATGTCTTTTCATGCTAGCTGAGGAACTACTTATGGTTACACTGTTTTTCATTTTATGAACCAATTCCATGATTATTGCTGCACTTGGCTCTTGTAATTATTATCTATCATAACAAAAGGATGGCATCTGGGAAAATAGAAAATAGAAATGTATGTACTGCTTGGCTAAATTCTATGAAATTATATTCATGATCTGTGTGGTGCATAAGAGACAGCCCTCCTTTGCTTTTCCATCCATCAGTTGACTGAAGTTCATATGCTATTCAAATCCAGAAAGATATTTTTGTCCAGCAGATAGAACCACTCCATTCTCAAGCCTTGGTATGAAAATTTATTCAACTGTTTCCTGAGCTTCAGTGCCTCTTGCCTCCAAAACACTTATCTTTAAAAAAACAGTAAGGGTGCAAGAAAATTTGAAGGACTTGTCTACCATG
This sequence comes from Bothrops alternatus, assembly GCA_034064705.1. Lineage (NCBI taxonomy): Eukaryota > Metazoa > Chordata > Lepidosauria > Squamata > Viperidae > Bothrops > Bothrops alternatus. Next base: position 1,542,619 of record JARGCV010000086.1, read on the forward strand.
AAAAGAGTTGCCTGAGAAGCAAGTAATTTTGATTATTATGGGAAAGCAGAATTTTTAACCGCTTATTGTCATTGCATTTGTTTCTAGCCAATAATGGGAAGTACTGTTTACTTCACAAAGTAATACAACTGCACTCCTTGATTTGTAGGGGGAGAAGTACCACTCTCCCCTATACCTTGGATGGCTAAATCTCCCAGACCAGCTCTGTAGATTGCAAAAGGGAGGGAATGGGTGTGTTGAGAGATAGGTGCCAACATCCCTGGCATATATGAGCTTTTGAAGATGTATTTCACTTTCAGTCATCACCAGAACAATGTTTAATTATTCTTGCAGCAAGCAGAATATTTATAGGTCCATATAATATCCATGTAAATAACCAATTAAGGCAGTTATGATTGTTATGGATATAAATATCTGCTGCTGACAGCTTTCAAGATGAGACAGCCAAGATGGATTGGTGCTAGCAAGTTGAAGGTTAGTTTGGATAAACACTGACAATCTCTCCCTTAGGGCTTGAGAGGCAGGACAATTCACACAGGACAAACACTCCACAAAAAGAGCCATCCTGTAGATTCCTGCATTGAGTAATAAACATTCCTCCCTCTTATCAATGTAGTTGCAACCTTGATTGCTCATACAAATCCATGGTCACTGCAACATGCATAGTATGCATGCAATCTTAAAATCATCTACAAAATATTCAAAATCTGAGCACAGAGTTTAAGATAGTGTTGTAGGAATATGGTTTTTGATGGTCTTTTAGGCTATCCTTGCAAGTATGGGAATGTCACTGATGCAGAGAGACATTTTAAAACTGAATGTTTTATAATCAATGTCCACTATATACTGGAATCATTGATGTCAGAAAAGCTAATAGTGATTTTAGCTAATGTCTGATTTGCATAAAGTGTGGTAATGAATCTTGCTTGTAATTTTTAAAAATCTGGGACAGTTACACTTTGCACATTTTTTCCATTTTCCATGTTCTAGATTTAATATTTGGTTACTCTAGATGAGTATTTTTCTCCCCCAAACTGAGCCTGACTCCTGAGTATCTGAGTCATAGTCTAACTCTAACTCATGGTCTACCCTTCTGAGTCACAGTCTCCCAGTTTCTTGCCTGGTGTCTTAGCCACAACTATATACCAGCCCTCATCACAGCATATAGCTCTGATTAATAGATTCAAGGGAATAAACAACAGAGAATGGCTTACATTATCCAGAGGTTCAGATGCTGAGAACAGAGGAATTAAATGAAACATTGAGGTTGTGTAAAGCTTTGGTTAGTATTTTATATTTTATTCATAAAATTTATCCCTGCCTCAATCTGGATGACTCCAGGTAAGAATACATGCAGCTGTTTCCTTCAGAGCAGAAAATTATTGCTTCCTGGAGTCTGAGATGAGGGAAAAGGCATCTATTCTGAGAAACAGCAAGCCAGAATTCTAAAAAACCTTTTTCTAAACCTTATCACTAATATCCAGTGATCCCAGATGTACTCCTGGATCAAGAATGAACCCATAGAATCCGGCTAAGCTTGTGAGCAGCCTTTCCTGGTTCTGAAAGTTGTAGTCCCAATGGGTCAAGGGAACACCAGGTTGCTGGAGGATGTTTATAAACCCCCGGAGGGCAAGAGATTGTACACAATGATTTGCTCTAACAATATATATGATAGTAGGAACCCTGATCCTACTATCTCCTCCACTGTTTCTTTTCTCCAATATTCCCTGCCTTGCTTCCTGTCTCATTAATTCTGCTGCTGTTTCTAGTCAGCTGTTCTTTCAGAGCCTCAAAACATTGCAGTGTTTTGCAATGGACTGAGGGTCTTCTCGGACCCTTTTTTTCTCCTGCAGCTATACTAATTCATTATTCTTGGTCACCTTGCTCTTAGCAGCTTATTTTGGAGAAGCTAATAAAGAATTGCAAACCCTGACAGGAGACAGAGCTCTGTTGGAACAGAAATGTGGTTACCAACCTCTATTAAGCATTGCTTGACAAATGAGCCTGAGAATATATTAAAATGCTGAGAAACCAGCACTCATGTCTACCAGTGAGCTACACTAGAGTCACTACAGTGTTTCAAAAAAAAATAAAAATAAAAATAATGAAGTGGGAAGACATTCTTTCTCTCTCTTCCTCTCTTCCTCCTTCCCCCCCTCTCTGCTGTTGCCTTAGTGGAAACTGCAGAGGTGACCAAAACCCACCTAAATCAGTAGGACCACTAAGTTTATGTATTTGTTATAAAGGTGGAATATGAGTAGTCATTCCAGAGTGTTTTGCTCCAGATTCCCTAACCCTCCAAAAGGATCTATTACTATGGCAAATGTTGCAGTAGCAATTCTGCACTCATTTTAACAATATTTCAGAGGAAAGGTTTGGACTTCATGAAAATTCAGCATCTCTATACTATCCGTAAAACATTTTTCAGATTCATGTGGAAAGCCAAAAGAAATCAGGCTATTTACAAAGAATAATGGGGAAATGCTGCATTTGTGTGACACATGAAACTTTTCTTTTGAATCATTTTTAAAATGTGCACAGCCCCACAAGCAAAGGCAGGTGGGAAGGCAACTGCAGTCACTACTTCAATAGCCCCACCAGGGATATGTATCTGATCGCAGTGTAAACAGATAGCCCTCTAACAGAGGATAAGGGCATATGATTTGCTATTTGTGGCAAACAACTTATCTGTCTATTGGTAAAAACAGACAATGCACAGATAGTATTTTCTTATCACCTGAAACACCATGCTCATCAATGGCTTTAAGTTTCAACTCATTCAGCTTTTAAGATCCTAACAACAATGTAAGCTTGGTTAACACAGAATGAGGTGGTATGAAACTAAGGTATTAAATGGACTGTAATACATACTGTAGATAATTCAACAAATTTGGGAAATTCATCTAAATTAAAAAAAAGTGTACTGCTGTTTTGTCAAAAGCAGAGATGCTACTTTTCCATTTGCAGATTGTTTCATAGACAGAATAACATTCAAAACAGAATTAACGAACTGCATTCTACCATTTCCTTTTCAGTAGTAGGTGCAAATCAGACTTGAGTCCAAATGCAGAAAAATCAAGTAAAGGGCATGCATATGTAAAACATCTTCAGCTTATCAGATCCAATCCATTTAGAAACCAGTGTCATTCTAAACAAGGTGGAAAATAATAGCTCCAGGTACTGTTCTTTTGCTATATAAACAAACAAAAGGTATGAATATAAGAACATTCAGTTGCATTTGCTCTACATTGGACTCTAGCCTTATACAGTAGAGTCAATGGAGGTGGTGGGGGCTGAATCTTGCAAAGTGATCTGGGAGGAGTTTGAGCTGTGGAACCTGAGGAACTGGACAGGGCCTTCTCAGCTGTTAGTTTAGCACTTGTGTTAGATCTATGCCCTTCCTAGCTAATTAAGGCTGTGCAGGAGAAGATGTGTGAATGGGTTTGGGCAATAGTTAACTCATCCTTGAGAGATTTATGAGTTGCCCTTATTCATTACCAGCTGAGTATTTTATTTACATTTCTCCATATAAGAAAAGGCAATATAATGGGAAGAGGAAACAACAGAGAACAAATTCTGAGGTGCTAACATTGTTTAAACAATCAGTAGTTGACAACTGCATGAGATTTTAAAAGAATGATAATGTAAATAATAATAGCAACTGTAGCAATAGCAACTACTGAGCAAGTCCTGGGCACTCTCTAAAGGAAAAAGTCCTCGGGGTGGAAAGAAAATTAATCCCTTTCTTTCACACCCATTTACCTGTTAAAATTTACATAGCGAAGGCTCCATATCCTGGGGAAGATGTTTATGAACAAGACAGGAACTTCTTCAACTTCAAAAGACTTCCTGGTTTTTCTAAATAACAAAACTGTATCAAATCCAGCACTTCTGGTTTTCTATGTCCACGATATTAAAGTAAAATGTCATAATAATCAAATATTTATAAAGTTTCTGTTGGCTGGATGTTTTCATATATATATCTCCCTCTCACCCCAATGGGAATGGCCATGCTGTGGACTCCATTGGGTAAGGAATTCCAACTGGTGGTGGGTTCCGGGAGAAAAGCCTTTTCTGCTGTGGCCCCCCACTCTCTAGAACAGGGGTCCTCAAACTTGGCCCTTTTATGACTTGTGGACTTCAACTCCCAGAATTCCTCAGCCAGGGCACGCTGGCTAAGGAATTCTGGGAGTTGAAGTCCACAAGTCATAAAAGAGCCAAATTTAAAGACCCCCTGCTCTAGAATGTCCTGCCCCTCAAGGTGAAATCCACACCCACCTTCTTGTCCTTCTGGAAGCACCTTAAAGCCTGGCTCTGCCTTTAGGCTTGGGGTCCTCTTGGGGGGTGTTTCAGGTTGAAGATGATCATGAGAAGATTCTACCTCTACCCTCTGCATATTGCTTCCTTCCTTTTAGCCATCTTTGTTCATTTTAAAGTTAGTATTTTTCATTTTAATATATTATTTTGTTGTTTTTATCTTACTGTAAGCTGCCTAGCGACCTGATAGTGAGATGGATGACATATACATTTGAAAAATAAAAATGTTTCACAAAAGGCACAAAAAAATTGTAAATGGAGAATTAATGATACTTTGTGAGATACAGAAAGAAACAAGACAAGGATACGGCTTGTCATTGTTATTCATCTCAGCTCTGAAAATAATGAATAGAGACATGAGACAAGACAAAAAATGCCGGAATGGGGGTTAAAAGGAAAATATATAAATTAAATGTTTTGCCAATGATAAAGTGATAATTTTTGAAAATCCTTTGAAAATAATTGAAAGATTAAAAAGAATAGAAAAATTAAAGAATTTTGCTGTGTTATCTGGATTTAAAATTAATAATGAGAAAATGAAGGTCTTAACAAAAACATGAGGATGGAGGAACAAAAAGAATTCATAGAAAATGGTTTTAGGTTTGAGGAAAAAATGAAATATTTATATTTCTATGATTAATATAAATTGTATGTTGTTTCAAAATAATTATGTTAAATCATAGAATGAAATTAAGGATATACTAAAATGGGAGAAATTATAATTGTCAGTGTTGGAGAGAATTTCTGTGATAAAACTAGTATATTGCCTAAAATGCTGTTTTTCTTTAAACAATATTTATTTTGACAAATGATGTTTCATTTATGCAATGGCAATAATATTAGTAACCTATGACAATAGAAAGAGGCAAGGGTTACAGTTAATATAAAATCCCTGAGATGCAAAGGAATGAGGAGGACTGGGACTACCTGATTTGAAAATGTATTTTGTAGCCTGCTGCTTAGACTGAATGAAAAAAGTGTGTTTTTTTTCCTGACAATTAATTAATTAGAAGGGCAAAACCTGAGGTTTGGATGGTATGACTTTTTTGATACAATTAAAAAAAATCACTGTATTAGAAGTGTCATATTGGAATAGGGAATATATATTAATCTAGATGGTGCCTGAAAATGTATTTGTGGGTTTCAGAACAAGAATCATTTTATTAAAAATAGAATAGAATAGAATAGAATAGAATAGAATAGAATAGAATAGAATAGAATAGAATAGAATAGAATAGAATAGAATAGAATAGAATAGAGTTGGAAGGGACATTGGAGGTCTTCTAGTCCAACCCTCTGCTCAAGCAGGAGAACCTATACTATTTCAGACAAGTGACTGTCCAGTCTCTTCTTAAAAATCTCCAGTGATGGAGCGCCCACAATTTCTGAATGCAAGCTGTCCTCACTGTTAGAAAGTTTCTCCTTAATTCCAGGCTGCTTCTCTCTTTGATCAGTTTCTAACCATTGTGCTTTGGAGAATAGTTTGATGCCCTCTTCTTTGTGGCAGCCCCTCAAATACTGGAATACTTCTTTCATGTCACCCCTATTTCTTCTTTTCTTTAGACTAGCCAAATCCAAATCCTGCAGCCATTCTTCATATTGTTTTAGTCTCTAGGCCTTTGATAATTTTAGTCGCTCTTTGAACTTTTTCCAAGGTCTCAACATCTTTTTTATAGTACGGTGACCAAAATTGGTTGCAGTATTCCAGGTATGGTCTTACTAGGGTTTTATAAAGCGGTACTAATACTTTGTGTGATCTTGATTCTAAGCCTTTATACAACCCAGGATTATATTACCTTTTTTGGCTGCTGCTGCCCACTGCTGGCTCATAATCAAGTGATAGTATACTAGGCCTCTAAGGTCCCTCTCACAGTTGCTGTTTTTGAGCCAGGTCTCACCTAATCTGTACTTATACCTTTGATTTTTCCTGCCTAAATGTAAAACTTTGCTTTTCTCCACATTAAAATTCATTTTGTTGGATAGGGCCCATTGTTCGATCTTTTTGGATCCTGAGCTTGTCTTCTGGGGTGTTGGCTATTCCTGCCAGTTTGGTGTCATCTGCAAATTTGATGGGTTCTCCTTTTATTCCCTCCTCTAAGTCATTAATGAAGATATTGAAGAATACTGGGCTTAAGTCAGAGCCTTGTGGTACCCCATTGCTTACTTCTCTCCATGTGGATGTAGTATCATTGAGGACTATTTGCTCAATACGGGTTGTCAGTCAGTTACAGATCCATCTGATGCTGTTCTTGTCTATCCCACTTTTTTCTAGTTTACTAAGGAGCAGATTGTGGTCTATTTTATCAAATGCCTTACTGAAGTCTAAGTATAGTATGTCCACAGCATTTTGCTGGTCTACTAATTTAGTCACTTTATCAAAGAATAAAATAAGATTAGTTTGGCATGATCTGTTTTTGACAAACCCATACTGGCTACTGGTTATAACTTTGTTTGCTTCTAGTTGTTCACAGATCTGTTTTTTGTTTTTTTTAATTATAATTTTTATTAGTTTTTTTACACAAACATAAGTCATTCAATAGTTGGTAAACAGTGTGGTGTCTGGGTTACATTTGTAAAAACAGTCCTTAACAATTATTTTCTATAGTCTGTATTTCGTATATTAATTTTGTTTACTTTCCTCTTTCCCTAAAAACATCCTTTTTTGCAAACATTGCGTTCATACAATTCTTATTGTTTTAATAATTGACAATTTAGTATATATTTTTTCCAATATTCCTAAAAAATAATCATATTAATACATTTCTTTTCTTTCCATTCATTTGGATTGCCTTATCTTCAATCCTGTTACAGTCCTTATTTTAGTTTATTTCTCCCACCAAATTCTGAGTATTTTTACTGGTAGCAATTAGTTACATTTACATTGACAGACTTGATTCTATTTTTTCATATAAGCCATCTCACATTTTTGTGTTTCTTAAGTATTAAATATAAAAGTAAAAAGAGAGGGAAAGAGAAAAAAATGAGAGAGAAAAAAAATAAAAAATACAAAAGGAAAGAAGAAAGCAGTTGTAACAGAACAGAGAAAATAGCATAGTACTTAAAATATATCTCTCTCCTAGCTTAGTAGTATTTATTTTCTCGAATTTCTAATTCTTTTTAATCATAGTTAAAAATATATTTAATCTTTAAACATTCTGTTCAAATAAATCTAGTCATCTAGTCCCCCAACTCTAATTCACTTATATATATATATATTGTTTAAAATTGTTGACAAAGAAATAAGGGATTTCTGATATAGCTATTTCGAGTTTCTTAACTCTCTTCAGTCAGAACTCACCCTTCCGGGATTCAAACCTGGGCAGTCTGCATGCTAAGCAGATGCTTTAACCTATTGAGCCACAAGTTCTCTCCCACTTTGTCAGTAGTCAGGGAGTAAGGATATGTGTCAAGTGTTTATTTTTTAGATTATTTTTTAGCTGAAACAAGCAAAAGGAAAGAATGATTCCTTCCTCCCATATTTGGGTTTACAGGGTGCAATCTAAAAAATAAACACTTGACACACACACACACACACATATATATGTACTTTTCTTGAATTCAATCACATTTAAGTATCTAAAACATTTCATCCCTCTTGGAATGGAGTGTTTCAAATTTTTAAAATTTCTTTAACCATATTCAAACACATGTTTCTTTTGTAAATATTCTCTCTGATATGTCTCATTATCTTTTTTCTTAATTCCTTTTCTTTGCCCCGAATCTTTCTTGATCAATATACTTTGCTGGATCCAAAGGTTTTCTCATACGATCATAGGTGTTCCAATCAGAGATATTGATTTACTTTCCACATCTATAGGAACACCTATGATCGTATGAGAAAACCTTTTCTCAAACGATCATAGGTGTTCCTATAGATGTAGAAAGTAAATCAATATCTCTGTCCTGTGCACTTGCACTCTTTTTTCCATTAGAATTCCTTCTCTTGTCTTCCAATTTGTTTTGTGATGTTGAAGTATAAATTGTCTTTCCTTCCACTTGAATTAAGTCATACTTAATTTTGTAAAAGTCCATCTTTAAGCCTTTTCCCTCTGATTCATATTCCATCATCTCTGCTGTGTTCTCCTGAGGATTTTTTTGAAGTGAGCTAAAATTGGAGATAAGTTGACTTATACAGTCAAAGTTGTTTTGTATTTCTTTATGGTTTAAGATCATTGTCCTTTGAATGGATTGCAGCATGTCATATATTTCCTCTTGTAAAACATCCATTGTTTCTGTAAATATCACTTTCTCTGAACAGCTGTATTTTAAGATTTTAAAAGCCACAAATAAAAGTTTTTAGCTCCTCATCCACCAGGTGTCAGTGTTGGATCATTTTTGAGTTTTTTCTCCTTAAAGAGTTAAATTCGCCGCTTCCAATAGCCAAAAGGGGGAGAGAATCCCTCCCCTTTTTTCACTCTCGGAGGTATTTTTGCTTCTTGGGAGTTCTTTTTTTTTTTCAGGAAAATTAGTTCCTACCCAGCTTCAAACACACTGTTTACAATCAGTTTAGGTAGAGCTTCTTGACTTCCATTTGCTTACAGCTAGGGCTAGACAAGGAGTTAGCTAGCCTTTCTTCTGTTGGTTTCTGGGAGGCTTCTCCTGGACCGATCGGAGAGACCGCCGTCTCTCCTAGGTCCCTGGAAGTACCTTCCTTCAGTGCCCCCTCTCCAGGGCGGCTTCTGGCCCATTTAGGGTGCCCAAACAAGAAGAAACTCGGCTGAAAAGCTCGGCATCCCGAGTCTCCCAGCCGATGATGCTGCTGGCGGAAACAGGAAGTCCACAGATCTGATTTTTGATTACCTTTTCCAAAATCTTCCCAGGTATTGATGTTAGACTGATTGGTCTGTAGTTTTCTGGGTGGTTTTTTTCGTCCTTTCTTGAAGATGGGAATCACATCAGCCCTTTTCCAATCATCAGGTACTTCCCCGGTGCTCCATGATTTTTAAATATATGGTACAATGGTTCTGAAATAACATCTGCCAGCTCCTTCAGAACTCTGGGATGTAATCTGTTGTATCCCAGTGATTTATATTTGTCAAGATCGGATAGGTGTTCTCTTACCTTTTTCTTGCTTAGTTTAATTTTTGTTTCTAGTTTGTCTTTTGCAGTAGTTTTTTGGTATGTGGCGCTATAATTTCTTTTTGTGTGAAAACTGATGCAAAGAATGAGTTAAGCAGCTCTGCTTTCTCCCTACTGTCTATTATGGGCAACAAAGTGGCAAATGCATTTTAACCTAAACAAGTGCAAAGTTATGCACATCGGGACAAAGAACCCCAATTATACTTACCAACTGATGGGGACCAAACTTTCTGAGACAACCCAAGAAAGGGATCTTGGGGTTTTGGTGGACAGCTCAATGAAGATGTCAACCCAATGTGCAGCAGCAGTAAAAAAAAGCAAATTCCATGCTTGGCATGATTAGGAAGGGAATCGAAAATAAGTCAGCAAGTGTTGTATTGCCTCTGTAGAAATTGATGGCGAGACCACACTTGGAGTACTGTGTACAGTTCTGGTCACCGCACCTCAAGAAGGATATAATGGAACTGGAAAAGGTGCAAAGAAGGGCAACAAGAATGATCAAGGAAATGGAGCGCCTCCCTTATGAAACCAGATTGCAACGCCTTGGTCTCTTCAGCCTTGAAAGACGGTGTTTAAGGGGTGACTTGATCGAAGTGTATAAAATCATGCATGGGATAGAAAAGGTGGATAGAGAAAAATTCTTTTCTCTATCACATAATACCAGGACAAGGGGGCACTCCCTAAAGCTCATAGCTAAGAAAGTGAGGACAAATAAAGGGAAATATTTCTTTACCCAGAGGGTCGTTGATTTATGGAATTCACTTCCAGAAGGGGTCGTGACAGCTGTCAGCCTTGACAGCTTCAAGGCAGGGCTAGATAGATTCATGGATGCCAAGTGTATCGGTGGTTATTAAAATGGATGTCCATGTGCCGCCTCTATGTTGGTTGAGGCAGGCAGGATTCCCTTGAGTACCATTTGTTGGGGGTCAAGGGAAAGGGAGGGTTTTGCCTTCTCTTTCTGCTCAAGATCCCCATGTACAATTGGTGGGCCACTGTGTGACACAGAATGCTGGACTCGATGGGCTTTGGCCTGATTCAGCATGGCTCTTCTTATGTTCTTATGTTCTTATTTCCTCACCATATTCTCTCTTTAGTAGACCTTAACTTTTTTGTTATTAATATGTTGAAAGAAACTTATTTTATTGTCCTTGATTTCTGTTGCAAATCTTTGTTCATTGGGAGCCTTTGCTTTCCTGACTTCATCTTTGCATGTTCTGGCTGTCTGCTGGTAATCAGCCTTAGTTATGTGTTCCTCTTTCCATTTTTTGCACTTGTCCTTTTTGTCTTTCAGTTTGTAAGAGAAATCTTTGCGTAGCCATGCTGGCTTCTTCTTGAATTTCTTGTTTCTCTTTTTCAGTGGTATTGCGCTGGACTGGGCCCCTATGATCATACTCCTCAGTGTTTCCCATGCTTCTTGAGTTAAGTTCCCCTTTAGGACTTTCATTCATGGAATCTTTCCTAGGTCCTCTCTGAGTTTGTTAAAATCAGCTCTTTTGAAGTTTAAGACTCTGATTAGATTATTTTCTATTGTTTGTGTTTGCATTATATTGAATTTCAGCATGACGTGGTCATTTTCACCCAAGGTCCAGCAACTTCAACTCCCGGTATCAATTCTTCTCAAATAGTAAGGATTAGGTCCAGTATAGCTTTACTTCTAATTCCCTCCTCCACCTTTTGGATGATAAAGTTGTCAGCTAGGTTGGTTAAGAATCTGTTTGATCTCCCACTTGCTGCAGAGTTTGTCTCCCAGTTGATATCTGGATAGTTGAAGTCTCCCATTACTACTGTGGTATGCTTCCTACATAAATTTGTTAACTGATTGGCAAAGAGTCCCTCTATTTCTTCTGATTGGTTGGGTGGCCTGTAATATATACCTATGGCAATGTCACTTTTTCTCTTTTATATTGACCCATATACATTCTGGAGGGGTTTATCTTTAATCACGTGCATTTCTGTTGATATGTAGTGTTCTCTTACATATAGTGCAACTCCCCCTCCTCTTTTTGTAGATCTGTTTCTTTTGAACAATTTGTATCCATCCATCAGTACATACATGGGTTTCATCCCACCAGGTTTCTGTAATGCCCATTATGTCATACCTGTCCTCATGTACTATTGCTTCTAGTTCACCCTGTTTGTTCCCTAAGCTTTGAGCATTTGTATATAAGCATTTAAGACCTTTATGCCTGTCTGTGGGTATGTTTCCTGCATCTCTTGATTGTTGTTGGAGTTTTTCTTTTTTTCTCATCACTCCAAACCTCATTGTTTGATTTATTTTCTTGGGATTTATGACTGGTTTTGTGTTCTAGAGATTCTAAAGATTGGTCACCCTTCCCCCTCAATTTTAGTTTAAAGCTCTTCTGATGTATTGGGCCAGAAACCATCTCTCTTGATAAACATATAGAGAGCTATTACAACAAAGAGAATATAAGATGAAATGAAGAAAGTTAGAGTGACTAACTCCCCTGACTGCAGAGGATTTAGTTTTTTAACGGTTTTCATATGCACAGTTAAGAGAAAGACGTATGATAGATAATAGAACATTTGGAACTGAACAGCACAAATCAGAATTTGAAGCTAAATTATGTACAAATGATGATTGTGCAGTTGCTAAAATGTATAAAGTCTTGTTGAATTTGTAAGAACAAGTAAAATAGTGTATGATAATATGGAATTTTGGACATATTGTCCTGACGGGACAATAGGAAAAATATGTGGCTAAAAGGACTGAAAATTACATTACACTATAACTTAAAACTTGTATAAAATGATGCACCTGTTGATACATAACTCCTGAAAAAAAAATCTAGAATATATAAAAGTAGTTCAAATTTATGTTGGAAATGTGGAAAATATGAAAAGTCATTTTATCATGCCTGGTGTACTTGCAAAAATGTCAGAAAATACAAGATATTTTAAAGATTAATACTGAATTGAAACTACAGCTTTGTTTTTTGCTGGAACTGATGGATAGATAATTAGCAATGAAATACTGTTTTCATATATGATAACTACTTTTCATGAAAATGAAAAGACTCAATAGAAGAATAGCTGGAAAATGTGGCAGAATTAGCAGAGATAGCAAAACTAACTTGTTTGATTAGAGAAAGAGCAAAAACCTGCATTTATTTGGGACTGGAAACTCCTTATGGATTTTTTGCTGAAAACAAAACAAAAAAAAAAGAAATGATCTTGTGATTTATAAGTTTGATGACTAAAAAAGATAGATTATGGTAAGAAGGAATTATGTTGTAATTATGTTAGAAAGAGAGAGATTAAATATAAATATAATTGTTCTTAAGACGAACAGAAGTCTTTTTATCTTTGTACTTTTAAAAATTTATTTATTAGTTTTCTTTGCTTTCTTACATTTTTCTTTCAAAATTTCTTATCATTTTTATTCTTTTAAAAAATTCTTTAATGAAAATTATATATAACAAGGAATAAATGGTGGAATGAAAACCTTTCAGAGAGGAGTGACAAAAAAAAGAACATCATCAACAGGAAAATGATTTTAAAATACCAACCTGCACCATTTCCAGACCTATTGCCTTAAAGGAGAAATTTTAAAGATTTAGTAAAATGTAAAGCACTTAGTAAATTAAAAGATCAGGTTGATTAAGAAATAATTAATAGTCTTTGGTTTGAATAAGAATTAATAACTAAATAACAATTCCAAAGAGCCCATAACTGAAAGTTGTATTTAAGATAAAGCTATGGAATAGCCCTGGCCTAGCCTTCTTTTTCATGCCTGAAACACCTCAAGTCCTGGGATGAAACACAGCAAATTTAGTATATAGTAACTATAAGCAGGCTGTTCTTTTCACATGCTGAATATTTTTCTAGGTGCCTGAAGGTAGCTTTTTAAAAGTATCTTGTCATTCAGACAAAAGCTTCCAGTGAGTTTAGAGATTAAAGCAAACAAAGAAAACCAAGCACATATAAAAAAAGAGATCTTCCCTCGGGTTTATAACCTAAAAGACATGGTACAAAAGGGATAAGAGGGAGGAAAGAGTGGAGAACCAAGTAACCCCAGGCATCAGTTCCAGTTCAATGTTACACATAATAACTAAATGGGACAGAAACAATTCGGGGAGAGGAAGAGCCAAAAACAGCTCATTTTTCAGTGGAGCAGATGGAGCGGCCTGTTTTCCCTTTTTTATTGCAGTCTGATAGAAAAGCTGCAACAAGGTGTTAGTTTAGATGTTTCTATCAATTGCAGGTCAGTTGCAGGCAGCCCAGTGGTGGGATTCAGCCGGTTTGCACCACTTCGGCAGAGCCGGTAGCTAATTTTTTTGTTGCCCAGGCCCAGAATGGACTTCCGAAAGCGGCATCCACACAGAGAACAGGTTGTTCACATATTTGAATCCCACACTGAGGCAGCTGTATATGAATGGAGAGACAAGAAGCTAATCTGAAGAAGAAAAGGAATGGGATACTACCAATCACCTAAAATCACTTGCATGCAAATTCTGTAGTTACAAATGTGGAATTATCCACAACTACCTTTCTTTTTGGTTATTGTTGGCAGATGGAGGGAAGCAGCATTTTTGGAAGCCAGATTTGGCTCTTCAAGTCAGTTGTTATTCCTATATCTCAGCCATCAGTATGTTAGCATTTGCATGTTAGTTTTCCACAGAACTATCATGATCAAACACTCTCCCTTTCTAGCCCCACCTCTCAATTCAAGGATGTTACTAAAAACCACAAGATGACTTGGAATTTTTCATAGCACAGTAATGATACCTTTTCTGTTAGAACCAGGAATGCACTGCTTAGCTTTCCAAAGTTTATATGATAGCTTTGAAGAAAAAACGATGATAGGAATATTAGGAAGGATGTCCACTACTTTGAAATGTTTTTGACATCTTCAGATGGGCAGATAGAAAGCAAAATGAATGTTAATGCAACAGTCCATACTGAAATTTAAACTGCTTAAGAATTTTTGATATTGAAGCCATTACTGCTGGTGTTCGAGCACTGGCAATGAAAAAAGCAAATTGAATAGGGGGAGAAAAGAAAGTTAGTAGTGGGGGCAAAGGGAACCCTTAAGGCTGTCAGCTGACCTGTTATTGTCATCTATTGCTTAGAGCAGGGCTTTTCAACCAGTGGTACAGGTACCACCTGTGGTACATTGGCACCTGGCAGGCGGTACGCGAACATCCTAGAAAAGTAGCAGGGGAGGGGAATGAGCTGAACCAGTGGCAGCACCGCACAAGCCTGAGCGAGAGATGGCTGGAGCTGCAGGGCTGTCAGGGCTCAGCGGAAGCACCAGGATCAGCACCAGGCTCCAGCTGGAGCTCAGCGCTGATCCTGGTGCTTCTGCTGAGCTCAGAAGAAGCGCCGATCAGTTGGAATGTTCCAGCATCTCCAGGATCTTGTGATTTACATTCAGATGCTTGACAACTGATTCATATTTATGACAGTCACAGTGTCCCAGGGTCATGTGAAGTGACCAAAACCTGCTGCAACCACCCAGCAGATGGGGGGAAATAAAAACCAAACACCCCCCACCCCATCCCCACTGCCAATCCTCTACAGAAATGCTCACAACAATGAAAACCTTGGATAGGAGGAAGAGCACCGCCGGATGGGCAGGCAGGTGTCTTGCTCGGCTGTGGTTTGGGGGCACTTTTTTCAGTGCCATTGTAACTTAGAACGGTCACTAAGCAAACTGTTGTAAGTCGAGAACTATCTGTACGTTACCATTTTTTTCCTTTTTTTTTTTGGTCATCAGGTTTTTGACACCTTCCTAGGCGACTGGTGGTATTCAGATATTTCTATATCCTAAAAGTGGTATAATGGGTGAAAAGGTTGAAAAGCCCTGGCTTAGAGCTCTAACGACAAGAATGTGGAAACAAACAACAAGTGAACTGCTCTGTTTAAATCCCATAAGCCTGGATACTCTCCAAGTTGGGAACCATTTTCTTTGGGCCAAATCTTTTCACTTCTTTCAGAAACGTCTAGGCTCAAGTCATTTCCTGATTTTACCTTTTGCTAGTTAAATTACTCTATGGTCACTCCTTAATCTGTCCATATCTGAATCCTCTGTAATATCAGTTCTTAGAGTACCTTGCATGTTTAACAAAATAAGAACTCTCATCCAGTGCTTCTCTAGCTAGGATCAGTAAACAACTAGCTTTTCCTAGGTAGCATGTAATATATACATTATCCTAAAAATATAACTATTACTTTGGGGTGAATCTGGCAGCCATCAGCTGCAAAGCTAGAAAATGTTCTCAAACTCCTATCAGATTTGAATGTGGGAATTCTTTTTAGAATATTAATTCTATAAATTCTATAAATATACCCCAATCATAACCACAGAATTGTTTTCAGAGTAACAAAGTTGGAAGGGATGTTGGAGGTTCTAGTTGGATCTAGTCCAACACTCTGCTCAAGCAGGAGACCCTCTAACATTCCAGACAGATGGCTCTCCAATCTCTTCTTTAAAACCTCCAGTGATAGAGCATCCCTAACTTCTGGAAGCAAGCCATTCCACTGATTAATTGCTTTCATTGTCAGGAAATTTCTCCTTAGTTCTGTGTTGGATCTGTCCTTGATAAGTTTGTAGTTTGTATCTGTTACTTCTTGCCCTGCCCTCAGGCGTTTTAGAGAATACACCGCTGGATTTTGGTAGCAAAGACCAACTGCTAAATTGGGGGTGCAGAGGAACCATGCACATACTAGAAATTCTGTATTTTTGAAAGGGCAAAGAGTATATACTCTCTAAGATATTCCAGAGTACAGCAGTACTTCAAATGTAAAGAATGGTTATTGATTTAGATGGGCTCCCATCAGGCTGCAAGAAGGAAATTCACCAGCAGTCTGTCCTAAGGAAATTTAGGAATCTTCCGGATTTTATAACCTCAGTCAATCATATATTTAGTTCAGGGTTTGTATAAATAACTAAACAAATAAGCAAAATGTTTATTCAATCTAATAAAAACTAGTCAAACACTGAGAATTACCCACTGCAGGCAGTGAAATGTGTCCTTTGCTCACTTGCATCTTCAGTTCTTCTTCATCAAAGTATGATGCAGTGTTGATCTTTGAATTCTTATTAAATGTTCTTTTCAAGTACAAAATAAAAAAAGGGGGGGAAATCCTCAATGTACATAAGGAAAGCTGAGACAGCCTGAGGTCCTAAGAAAAGATTGGTGGACTGGACCAAAGCATAACGCAATGGAATGGAAATGGGCTAATGGACAAAGTGTCAATAGCAGCACTTTTTCATTCAAGTGCATCAGCGATCAATTTGTGCAGCTAAAACAAAATCTCACCAAAGATGCAGCTCTTGCTTATTCTTACAGCAAAAGTTTAAGAGGAGTAGACAAATACATGGAGACAGGAGACTATTACAGAACATTGGTTATAGGCTGTTTTCTTCTGGTTATCAGAGGCTAGGTACAAACAGATGAAATATTTGTCTAGCTGAGCGTTAGGGCCTAGGCCCTAGGTCATACTCCAGATGTGATTGAGCATAATTTCCATCCTCCATGACTACTGGCTGCATTGACTAAGATACAAATTGCAGTTAAAGAGTTGGAGATCCCAAGTTTTAACAAGATTGCATGGTAGGCATGGTAGAAAGGCGGACAAATATATGGGCTAACTCTAACAAGAAAGAACCACATATAATACAGCAGGTTTGTATGTAAAAACCTGGCTGAGACTATACACCAGGGGTGTCAAACTCAATTTCATTGAGGCCGCATCAGCATTGCGGTTGCCCTCGTGGGGCCAGGTGGGTGTGGCCAGGATGGGTGCAGCCTACTGGGTGGACGTGGATGGAGTGGGAGTGGCCTACTGGGTGGGCATGGCCAGTTCTACATCATTCGTGTCAAGGGTGCTGTGGGGGCCTGGGCAGGAGTGGGACATAGATCTGAGGGTCTCTGGCAGAAGGGGGTGGGACCAGTGCAAGCACCAAGGCATGGTCCATTTCTTCATTCCTCACAAAGGGTGACACCTCTCCAGCATGCACCCAGGGGCTGGGTCCGATACAGCAGGTGCTGGTTCCTGGCTGTTTCTAGACAGCCTTGTGATGCTAAGACTGAATGCGTTTCAGCATAGATGGCCACCACAAAACTGTACATTGGCTCCTGGCCAACCTGGTCCAGGGCCAAGGCAGTGGGGGCCGCTACTTCACTGTTTCCAGGATGGCTTCGTGGGCCACATGAAACCACTTTGCGGGCTGCATTCGGCCCCCGGGCTTGTGTTTGACATGTTTGCTATACACTTAGAATATTTTACAGTTGTTTTCTCACTGGCAATTATGAATGCTAGTTCAGTTAGCCTTTATGTTTTGAAGCATCAACTATCACATATTCTGAACATTTGTCCATGACATCACACTATGGGACTGGCTTTAAAAAAAACAGTTTAAAAATGAAACATATTGTGTTGCATTTCTGACATACTGTATCTTTCAATGCTCCCAAGTATAACATAAAGACAACTTAATTATATACTTTTGTTTTAAAAGGTAAATTGGTTTTAAAGGCAGAATGAAAATTCCCCAACTCTCTCTCCTGCTCATCTTTAATGAGAATTCACTGATTTAACTGTAAGTCAAAAGTTAAACTGAAATAAGGTGCTTTTTACAATGCATGATGTTATAACACTTGCCACAGGCAAGATGTGATAATGTTGTCAATATGCTTACAAGGCTTTAGAGAGCGTCAGACAAATTGACGGAAGATGTATGTAATTTCTATTATGCTGTGAGCCGCCCTGAGTTCTCCGGAATAGGGCGGCATAGAAATTAAATTAATAATAATAATAATAATAATAATAATAATAATAATAATAATAATAATAATAAAGATGGGTCAACTAGCAGCTATTATTCATTAAACTTATTTCATGTTCAGAGGTAATATGTCTTTACGTATCATGTTGTGAAGAGTAAAACAAGAAGACTTGATTTCAAGTTTGCTAGCTGCATTGATCATTTAGAAGCAGAAGAATGGCTGAGTTAGAAATGCAAAGCCATACAACTGTTGTTTGACTATGTCCATTCGGCCTCAATAAAAGGTCAGTGAAAAAAATCCATAAGCAAATATTTGGAGGACCAATGGGTGAGGCTATACGTTGAGCATGCCACAAAGAATGAATTTATGCCCACTTTCTTCCAACGAACAAATTTATGCCCACTTTCTTCTCTCTAGCATTAAAGAGATCATTTAATGAAAGCAATACTCTGAAGAAGGTCATGCTGGAAAATGGTGAATGCTATAGTAAGTGAATTAATATAATATTATATTGTCAATCCATTTTCTGGATTTGCTTAGTACATTAATCTTAAGCTAAACAGCCATAGAATCATAACATTTTAGTCCAACTCTCTGCCCAGAGCAGGAACCTTTAAACCATCCCAGACAAATGGCTATCTAACCTTTACCTGAAAATCTCCAGTAATGGCACACCCATAACTTCAGGAAGCATTGCTGAATAACTCTTAGGAAATTCTTCCTGATTTGGGGTTTCAGTCTCTCTCTGTAAAGTTTCTGTCCACTGGGTACTTGCCCAACTCTTTGGAGAATAACTCTACACACTTTCCTGCAACAACTTTGCAAGTACTGGAACACTGCTATTAAGTTTTTCTTTAGATTAAACTTACCTAATTCTTTTCACTAAATCACAGGATTCAGCCTCCATGCTACTCACCATCTTTGGTGTTTCCTTCGGCACTCTTTCCAGCTTCTCAGAGTCCTCCTTGTATTATAAGAACCAGAACAGCACCCCCTATTTCAAGTGCAACCTGACCAGTGTGGCAGACAGCAGAACTATCATATCACATGATCAAAATGCCACATCTCTTTTCATATAGCACAAGACTTTATTTATTCTTTTAGCTACTAACTCATAATCTGTTGTCTACCAGAATGCTGAATTCTATCTCACAGCCGTGTATCACCACCTATTCTGCACTCATTCATGTCTATTACTATTTTCACGCAGAACCTACTTTTCTCATCATTAAACCTCAGATTGTTGGATAGGTCTCAATATTATACAGAACTGTCCCACCCCACTGGGTTTGGCCCATCCCACTTGTGCCGGCAGAGGAAGTGTGATGCAGGTCCTGTCAGCCTGATCATTTCAACTGGTGGGATCCAGGAGGAGGGGCTTCTTTGTTGGCTTCTGCCCTCTGGAACATCTCCCCCTCCCCAATGTAAGGTCAGCTCAACCCTCCTATCCTTTCAAAAGGTTCTAAAGACCTGGCTCTGCCAGTTGGCCTGGAGCCCCAGTGGGGGAACAGCACAATGGAGGTGCTTGATTGAGTAACAACAGATCCCACCTCCTCCCCTGCTCTCCCATGTGTCCTTAGATTTTAATCTTTGATTTTTATTTACTTATGATTTAATGTAGATATACTTTTATGAGTGTAAGCTGCCCAGAGTTACTTTATGGTAAAATGGGTGGCCAATAAATGTCTTAAACAAACAAACAAACAAACAAACAAATACTGAAATTATCAAGATGGTTTTTGAACTTTTAATCTGTTTTCTGAGTTGTTAGCAATCCATCCCCCCTTTTGTGTCATTTGCAAATTTAATGAGCAAATCTTCTTTTTCCTTAGCTAAGTAATTTATGAAAATATTGAAAAGCACTGGGTCCAGTGAATTATTTAAAATCTTATTCCCTGTTGATATAAAATCATGCACATTAGCTATGATTGTTAATCCGTTGTGAATTGTGGTAGTAGGCTATTTTTTCCACATTGTACCATTTGAATTAAGTCTTATTTAAATGTAAGTGTACAACATCTATAGCATTCCTTTTGTCTAGTAATTTTGTTAAAAAGGAAAAGCAGAAGTTTTATCTGGCATGTCCTGTTTTTAACAAAATCATGCTGGCTTCAAGTCACCACCTTTTTCTTTCTAAGTGCTTGCAAGCCTACAGCTCAACTTTTCTAATGACTCATACTAAGTCTTTAAAAATCACTAGCAATGTTTAAATTGATAAAGACTAGTTATGTGAATGTAGCTATTAAGTTTGTAATTGTATTGGTTAACCATAATATGAATGAAAGTGATAATTTTCAGGAATAAGTACAGGATTAAATTCAGGTCTCTATAGTTTTGATCTAACACTACAGTGATTAGATTAAGATAAAACCAAACAAGTCATTCTATGTGCTCCTTGATATGTAAAACCTACTGCTGTCTCTCGGGGTTCATGATTTGGGTTATTTTTGGATCATGGAATTCTTATTTTGCATTAATATATGTCAAGGATAGCAAACCTAAGGTTTTGTTGTTGAATTAGAAACTCCAGATAATGTGACTAATAAGAAAGCATGCTCAAGTTGGAATTTTGTAATACTGTAGGGAACCACAAATTCTCAATTTTCTACTTCTATCATTGGGGAATGATAGAAAGGAATAATCAGTTGGATGTTAATGGTTAAGCCATGACTTTTAGGTCCAGGATGTAGAGTGAATACATTGAACCTCTTTCACATCAGTTGAGTAAGTGCATAAAATAGCTTAAAGCATTTTGTTTTCTATGGTCTCTAGGCCACTGGCAGAGAAGGGAAATGCCAATGACCTTTTCTCTCTAGAAAAACATAGCTAATTGCTTGTATTTCTCTGTCCATTAGGAAAAAATCCAAAATGTAATGAGATGAGAGAAGATTTGCGTGCTCCTCTGGGTGACATCTCTAACTGTCCTTATGAAGGTCAAGGGCAGCCAGAGCTGGCTTAGAGACAAATTCTCAGGCCAACACTCTCTCCTCCATCACCTCTGAGAATTTTATTTATTTTTTTGCTTTGTAGCATTTTTAAGGAAGCCATTCATCCAGCAGCACTTTTAGCATTCCCAGCAACATAAATCAAGAACTTTGTCCCCTTTTTATGGCTACAACTAAGTATTGCTACCTGGTAATACAGCGTCTTAAGATCATTTAAAAGAAAGTTGTGTCCTTCCTCTTGTAAGACTGTTGATGTCTGATCCAAGATAGTTTTATGGAGAAGTTGAATAGAGGGGTCCAAATCCTACTTAGGACAAAAGAACTGCCATAAAGATTTACAAGACTAAGGACCAATTTCTGATCACAAGGAAAGGTGAAAAAGTTACTCTGCAGACCAAAACATTGGCAAAACCATAATTAGAACAGCAATAAACTACTTGAAACTGTCCAGAGGTTAGAGATTTCAATTCACATTAGCCCCAACCAAAACAGCTAAAAAAAAAAGGGATTTTAGGAACTGTTTTCCAAAACAACTTGAATCAAGTTATTTCAAACCCTCTACTCCATCATGTATATAGGATGTTAAGATATATATAGAGAACTATAGCGTGATTTATATTAATAATGCAAATTAAAGATATTTGTGTTACTTAGTCTGCAATTTGGAGCTGTCCTTGAAGATAACCCAGAAGTTACAACTGGTTCCATATACACTGGCTTCCAGTTATTTTCTGGATGAGATTCAAGATGGTGGTTATCACCAATACACTCGTCAATGCCATGGTTCTAGTTTAACTGTGGGACTGTCCCTCTCTGGAAATACATGCTCATCCTACCAAGTTAGACAGGATGCAGTGCATTCCATATTCCTTCCCTTAAATGTTGCTATCTAGTTGGACTTCAGAGATGTGTTTTTTCCATGGCTCCTCCAATACTTTAGAACAGCCTTTTCTCCTGAGATCTGAAAGATCCCCACTCTTCTGAAGGGTTGTGAAGACCTGGCTCTTCACCAGTACTGTGCTAAGACAGAAGTAAATGTAAATATGGAATTAGTGGATTGTTGTAGCACTATGATTGTCTCACATATTATGTTGTTGTTGTCAGGTTCTGTTGCTCATATTTATTCTTTTTTACTGAATGTTATTGTGAGACACTTAGGATGATCATGCATTTTCTATGAAAAGTTTTTTGGGGTCAAGGTGAGACCCTTGGTGCATCTTCTTTTGCCTTGTTTGTTACATGCTATTTCTCTGGAACACAATTTAATGTTTCAAGTTTTAGCATACTCATTATCTTTTAAACCCCTGAAAAGATGTATTTACTGTATGTAATTCAAATGTCAACACTAACATTACTACAGTAGCATTTGCCATATAGCATGTTATTTCTTCTGATGAATCTGAGTATCTTCTTATGTGTATCCCAAAGGTGCTTTTTCAAAGGCAACTGGACTTTGTTTTTCCTTATCAAGGCCTATATAAACAGATTCCCCATCTGTCTATGCTGCCCCATTGGGGCCTGGCTTATTTGTCAGGGACTAAATAGAGTGGCTCCCTCTATTGGAATTCCTTAGAAAAGGAAGAGGTTTGCGGCGACTCCGGTTGTGTAAACAGACTTGTCTCTCCACCGGCTGTGTTTTCTTCACTGGTAGACCCCCTAGTGGGTCGAAAGCCATCCTGGAGGGGCGACCACCAAGGAGGAGGCTTGCTGGTGACTGTGGGAGGGTAGCAGCTTCTTCCACGGCTCCAGCTAACTCCTTAGGGCCAACGGAGCAAAGATCGTCCTGCAAGATGGCCGATTCCTTAGTTGCACCAGCTGAAAGTCACAGGTACACCTAAGCATGAAAGACCCACCGTGGATGATTCTGGTGAGAACTCTCCTTCTCCTCTCTTCACCCTACTTGATTTTTTTGCCTGTAAAAGCTCTGTTGGAATTAATTCCCTGCCTTGGAAAAGCGGTGTTTGTATGAGTGGGAAGAAAGGCGCCTGAATAAAAAGACAGAACAAGTAATTTCAATGACTATATTTTACTTTCATTTACTTTGGGATACAAAAAAATATTTTTTTTTAGAGCTTTACTATCACTTTAAACTAAAAGAATATTTTTTCCACCTTTTCCTTTAAAAGAGAGAGAAAAGGAAAAAATGGTGTCTGGGAAAGATTTTGTAACCTAATGAGGATATCTTGTGGCAAAAAGTTAATATTGCAATTATCTGTTTTTCTTTGGAGATGAGGTGGGCTTGACCTCCAAACTATTCTTGAAGAGAAAAGATAAGCTGATCCAGCTGTGGGGGTGGATATTGTTTATATATAGCCTCCACTAAACGATAAAAGGGACTCTCTTCAATTACTACTAAAATGGAGAAACCTTATTTACAACTAAACTGTAAACTTATAGTGGAAAAAATTATGAAGCTACTGAAGAAGTATGCGCTAAAATGAAAGAGATTATTACAGAAATAAGAGCCAGAAGCCTTACTCCAAATTCTCCAAATCTTCAAACTGATCTCCAGACCTCATCGGAATATGCTATAAATCAAAATATACCAGAAGAAGAACTAATTGAGATTAAAGAGGAATCTATTTTACCTTATAAGCACTCCATCCATATTCTCGAGGATCAGAAGAATGAAAGATTGAGACTGGAACTTTTGAAGCAATGAGGGTTTAATGACAAAAGAGCCACATACCCATTACAGAGGACGGGGTGTTTTCTATTGACTCAAATGATATTACAAGCGACAAAGGGAGATTTACTTGCAGAGATAGAAGCTTTGTTATGGAAACCGGCCAGGCACAAAAAGAAAGCCAGAATAGGACTGAAAAGAGAAATTTAAAACTATATGTAATGGATTAAAAGGCACTGTAGAAATATGGATTGATTTAAGGTTTAAGACTTAGAGTTAGAGTTAGAAGCGAGAGAAAAATTGGTGATTACTAGAATATATATGTTAAATAGATTAAGAATGTAATTTTTGGAATAATAGGTTTATTTGTATGAAAACTACTTTGTAATGGAATGAATGAAAATGGAAGAGGTTTTATACTGATTGGATTGATTTAATAATTAATTGAGTATGTTAATTTAATAAGATGATGCTTTGTGTAATAATATGGGTGTTTCTAGATACGATAACTATTTGGACGAGATTTGAATTTTGCCTAATGGATTGAAATGGTTTAAGGTTTGGTATTATTTTGTTTTGTTATAGAGATAGACTGATTGATGGATGGTATATGTATAGGGTAGAGTTATATTTTATTTTAATTAGGATAAATATCGAGTAGTGGAAGAAGAAATAAGAGAGATTCGTGATCAAATTAAGGATTTAGGAGATTAAGAATACAACTGGAAGGGATACCCGAAGTGATAATATGCTTATTTAAGGTTAAAGTGGATTATGGTAATTGTAAATTAATAAAATTTAAAAACAGGATTAGGATTTATAGAAATTTAATGTAGAAATGGATTATTTTAAATATATTATATTATCTGAGGGAAATAGAGAGGGAATATTTAATGCATTTACTTGGGTTATTTTATATGGATTTATTGTTGGATATTTGACCACCCCAGCACCACGGTGTATCCCGAGCACTTTGTTGTAAGAGTTAAAAAAACTAATAAAATTTGTTTTTAAAAAAAAGGAAGGGAAGAGGCCACAGACTTCATGGATTGTAACCTTCAAATCCACCTCTTTCCAAACAAGCTGTGGATCATCAGCAGAGATACAAACCAAGGAAGCAATAATCAAACCAATCCGGATGTTAAATCATGTCTATCTGATAAGATAGGAAGCTACTTCAAAGCAAAGCAAAGCAAATCAAGTTTTTTCTAGGTCAGTAACACTGACGTAGCAATTCTGTGGAGAAAGCAAAAATGGAACTGAGAAGGGGCGGTCTTACATGAATGCCTTTTCTCAGCATGGAGATGGAGAATCCACCAATGGGTTTAGACTGTGTTCCTGCCCAATCAGATCAAGTCAGCCAAACCTGCTATGCCTGTCCTGGACTAGGGTGTCCCAGTCTCGACGTGGGCGAAGCCTTTAACTGACCGTATAACCTGTTGGCTCACGAAACCTAACCCTAGGCCTAAGGAACCTGCGAGGGTGGGAGTGGATTCTCCATCTCCGTGCTGAGAAAAGGCGTTAAGGTAAGACAACGCCCCTTCTCCAGCACAGGAGATGGAGAATCCATCAATGGGATATACCAAAGCCTACTGTCCCTGTGGGAGGGAAGCAGGCCGGTCCAGTGGGATGCCTCGAGGTACAACCTGTTGGAGCACTCTCCTGCCGAAGGAGGCCTCTGCAGAGGTGAACCTGTCCAGTTTGTAGTGTCGGATAAAGGGCGAGGGTGAAGACCACGTAGCCACCCTACAAATGTCCTCAATGGATGCCTGAGTGGCCCATGCCGCAGAGGTAGCTGCATTGTGTGTTGAGTGGGCCGTGACCTGACGTGGAACTGGCAATGAATCGGACTGGTACACCTCCACTATACATGCCCTGATCCACCTGCCAATCGTGGCAGCAGACACCTTTCAACCCCTGGAAGAAGGGTGGAAGGACACGAACAGGGCCTCAGAGTTGCGGAAAGCAGCCCGTCTATTTGATGTTACAATGGAGCGCCCTATGAACATCCAGAAGATGCCATTGCCATTCCAGATCATGAGATGGATTAGGGCAGAAATCTGGAAGCACGGTTTCCTGAGCCCTGTGGAATAGAGAGTTAACCTTAGGGATAAAGGTAGGGTCTAAATGAAGGACCACTCAGTCCCGGTGAAAGATGCATAACTCATTCCTGGTGGAAAGTGCCGCTAACTCAGATATCTGTTGTGCAGAAGTGATTGCCACTAGGAAGGTGACCTTGAGAGACAAGGATCACAGATCACACATCCTGAAAGCGCAGCCTGATGAGGGCCTGAAGAACCCGTGGCAGTTCCCAAGAGGGATACCTATGCATCATAGGTGGCTTTGAGTATCAATAGGTGTTGACCTAGGGATACTGCATTGTCGCAGGTAAGTAAGGTGGAGAGAGCTGCAAACTGTCTGTGTATCATATTCAGTGCCAGGCCCCTCATGACAGCAAAGTCACCAAGGTGATGACAGCCAGCCTGCTTGTAGGGTGTACTGTGTTGCCTGGCCAGCAAGGTGATAAGTGGCAACACAGATTGCACGGTGGGCGGACCTGTGGGATGGCAAAATTCCTTGCGTGCTGACCACAGTCCAGTTGATGACCCACCAGGAGGTGACCAGATAGGGAGACACCAGATTAGGGCCTATAATTTGGGTCCCTTGGACATTGTCCTCCAGGAAAAAAGGACAAAAAAATAAAAGTTAAAAAAAATGTATGTATGAGGAGGCTGTGAAACTCCTCAGGGGAAGCCCCCTATTGCAGGTCCCAGGGAATTACTACAGGAGCTGCACGGGTGCAGAATGCACGGCCTACAGGCCAGTGAAACGGAGCATGAGGCACGTTCAAAATGGTGGCCATGGCCTAGCTAATTCTCCCTCTTACCGAGCAAAGAGAGCTCTGAAATCGGGATCCAAGGAGAGCAGCACCGGCCCACTCCCCTGAACCAGGACCCCAAATGTGCCTGAAACGACTGTGGAGTAGAGGAGGATCCCCTTCCCCAGTTGTGTTCCCTGGTGAAAGAAAGTCTGCAGCCACACAGTCTGCAAAATGGCGGCCACAACCCGATGTTGAATTCCCCCCGATCGATTCTCAGAGGGGAGGGAGAAGACGGCCCACACGCCTGTCTAATTAGCCTTTTTGGCAAAGGGAACTTTCAGGAGACCCCATAGGAGGCAGCCGCCAAAACATAGAGAAAAACAGAAAAAAAGCCTTCGGTTTGGAAACGAAGGAGAAAGGATCGGCCACACGTGAGTGAAGAAACGGACGATCCGGCTGCTACGCGGCTGCTGAAGCAGCGGCTGTAATCACCAACGAAGGGGCGAATGAAGGGGATGTTAATAGCCCTGAGGGAGGGGAAGAAAAGGAATTCTGGCACTTAAGCAGTTAAATTGACGCAGCGCTGATCCCAGCGCTGCTCAGGAGACTACCACAATATGCAAAAACCATGAATGGGAACTGGTGAGGGGGATAGAAATAGCACTGAGCCCAGTGCTGTCTGAAGGGAAGGAAGGAGAATGAGAGTCTCCGTTCCATCTGAAATGCAAGGGGAATTCAGGTACTTAACAGCCAAGCTAAAGCAGCACTGATCCCAGCGCTGCTCAGGAGGTTGAGGAAATATGGAAAATCCACCAATGGGACTCAATCTACCTACCTATGAGCCAAACTTGCATGACTGTCCAATCTGACTATCCGATCAAGTCGAGACTGGGACACTCTAGTCCAGGACAGGCATAGCAGGTTTGGCTGACTTGATCTGACTGGGCAGCAACACAGTCTAAACTACCGGTTCTCAACCTGTGGGTCGCGATCCCATTTGGGGTCAAATGACCATTTCACGGGGGTCGCCAAATAACGCATTCCGTCATTTTTTTCCCCTTTTCCCCTTGGCCGGCACAGGGGGCAGCACCGCGCATGCGTGGGGTAGCACCGCGCATGCACGATACAGGCCGTCACGCTGCACATGCGCGATGTGGGCCGTTGCGCTGCGCATGCACGATGCGGGCCGTCGCGCTGCGCATGCATGGTGCAAGCTGTTGCGCTGCGCATGTGCGCTGCAGGCCGTCACGCTGCACATGCGCACTGCAGGCCGTCATGCTGCGCATGCGCGATGCGGGTCATCGCACTGCGCATGTGTGATGCGGGCCATTGCGCTGCGCATGCACCATGCGGGACATCGCGCCGCACCGTGCATGCATGATGCGGGCCGTTGCGCCGCACATGCGTGATGCGGTCCGTTGCGCCACGCATGCACGATGCGGGCTGTCGCGCTGCGCCACGCATGCGCAATGCAGGCCGTCACGCCGCACATGCACGATGTGGGCCCGTCATGCCACACATGCACGATGCGGGCCGTCGCACCACGCATGTGTGATGCGGGCCGCCGAGCCACGCATGCGCGGTGCAGGTCAGGGTCATGCTGCGCATGTGTGGCGCAGGTTGAGGTTGCGGCCTGAAAAAGGTTGAGAACCGCTGGTCTAAACCCATTGGTGGATTCTCCATCTCCTGTGCTGGAGAATTTTCTGTGTGCAAAAGTATGAACTGGTAAATATTTCAGGCATCATTTTTCTTTGAAAAGGAAGTAGAATCTAATAGGTCACCTATTTTCAGTCACATATTAAGTCAATAGAGCTATAATTGCCAATTTTTCAGGTATTCTGTCTATTTTCTATCCTCAAGCATCAAGACAGGATCAAAAATGGAAATTCACAGGTGGAGCTTTTTCTATCCCTGCACAAACACACTGGAGAAAGGTACCTCTATTGAATTTTTGTCTGTCATTAGACAGCACAAAAGCTGTTCTACATAAATAATGTAATTCTCTCTAGACTATGACATTGTATTATTATTTGTGTTACACAAGCCACATGTTCAAAAAATTATGAACATCAACTAGCATTTCCCCATACTGATATAGTATATTCATTGATAGTTGCTGTTCAATACGTATGGACAAAAAGAGTGAGGGAATGAAGATTTATTAAGTTGGGGTCTTTGGAGTTTGCTAAACAGCAACATATCATTGGCTCAGTGGGCTGAAATTATTGGGATTTGTAGTTCTATAATCTTTTGGGGGGGGGTTACAGTTTTCCAAACTGCACTGACAGTCTTATCTCCAAATACTGATGATGAGTACAAATAGCCATATAAAGCAAGTGGATACACTTCTCCCCATCCTTTGGGGAAGGATAGAAGCTGAAGTAAAAATTACAAGAATAGTGCCAAATTTTGAATAGTCCCTTCCTTTGATAACAATATTAGAAGAGATATATTGCCAAGTTGAAAATTCTAGTGTCCTATACATTATCATTTTCCTTGCATTTTTAAGAGATTCAGCACCTAAAATCTCAGGGAGAAGGGGGAGAGAGGAAAAGGGCTTAGTTGTCATGATATATTTTGATGCTAGTATTTGGATCTCCTCGATTCTACACCAAATTATATGTTGTTATGGCAACCAAAGCTGCTGATTACAATATGTACATGTGCATATGGTAAGTACATGTGTTATATGCATATATAAGATGATCAAATACACATCATTTGTAAGTTTGGGGAGAATGCTCATCTCTGCAAAAAAGATAAAAGAGTTTTTGATCAGCCAGACTTAGGTCACAAATGATGGCTTTAAGAGTTATAGATCTAGATTAGACTGTTAAGAAATCAGTTTCCAACGGTAGAGGGTGGAAGAAGCACTTAAAATAAAAACAAGCACTTAGAAAGAAAAGGAAAACCCCTAATGGTCTTCTTTGCAAACAAGCTGCTCAGACTGAAACAGCACAGCAATTCTAGAGCCATGGAACAGGTAAGGAACTGATTCCACAGGTCATTACATTACATTCCCAGGTCTGGCAGACTTCATATTTTACATTAATTTTTTTTACGCCTTGGTCATCCAAACAAATATTCTGGAGTTGCACAGGGCAGATTGCTTGAGAGACTGAACTCCTGCTTTGAGTCCAATTTAGAGTGGGTAGAAAGAAGGAACTCACAGTTGCCTTACAGTGCAGCAAAGGCAGAGTGATTGATAGGATTTAGAAGTTCTTATACTGGATCATCAGCCACCAGTGTTACAAGTCTAAATTGCTTTTGGAATCCTGTTGGGGAAATATTCCACTCTGGTTAATTTTTCCTTAGCACAAGGACAATTTAAATATATTGAAGATCTATAATTGGGCTTTTTGATTGTTTACACTGCTTTTAACAGAACTTATCTAATATATTTTTGTAGCATAACATGTAACAGTTCAAAAGGAGAGAGGGTTACATCTGGGAAACAGGATGAAGAAAGAATTAAATTGCTTTTCCCTATAATTCAAGTCCCAACTCACCACACATATACTCCCTTAACAGCTTTTAAATAAAATTAAAGAAGTGGGAGATCTGATCAAGTACTTCCAACATCTCATCTATTCCTAATATTTTCATCCCTGTGGCGAGCTGACAAGTCAGTGTCATCAGCAGAATAAGCACAGACAGGAAAGATGTGAAATTAAATTCCAGCTCAGTCATGAAAGTCATTGGCAACTTGGTCAAATAACAGTCAATTTCTAATCTATTTCTGTTGCATGTATTTTCCAAGAAAGGGCAAAACAAAATGTAACAAATAAGAAAAATACCACTATGTCTATCCACACACTCATTTTTAGGTTCTCCAAAAATATTCCTTTAAGCTTGACTCTTTGCATGTGTTTAAGAGTCAGTTCTTCCTTGTATATGACATTTTCCTCTTAGCCAAGAAAATGCTGGGTTTCTATCTTGTGAACAAGGAGGAAGGAGAAAATATATTTCATACAATTTGGCTGAGTTTATATAATGGCTAAGCTATGATTTGCTTAAACACTGTTGAATAAATTATAACTGGATGGGGTTTTCCAACATACTGAACCATAAAATTGTACTTTACAAACCAGAATTCTTAATCCAACATCAAATAGATCTCATTAATGTGACATGAAACCATTATTCCCTACTTTCCTTCTCTTGCAGAGATGAAACTATACATAACCAAATCTTCTTGTTGTGCCATATCCGTTATCAGACGTTGGCGATCATGTTGGCGATCCTGTTTTTATCAGCAGCTGCACAAAAAAGGGCTGCTGAGTTTTGTCCAAACCAGTCCCTTAGATTTTGAAGCCAAATAGACCTCTCATACAGTTTACACTTATGAGGGATGTTATCTTGTTCATGGTATTGTTTGTTTCTTGTTTGTTTCTATTTCACAGACAAACCCATATTTGGACTATATCATTTCAAATTACCAACAGTAGTATTTTCATGCTGGTGGTAGTTCACCTGTCTCCTGTTTACAACATAGTCCTTTCAGCAGTTCCAAGAAGGTTCCACACCCATCTGCCCTATTCAAGTAGCACTGAAGGCACAGATAAACCTCCATGTGGCCTCAACAACTCTCAGAAAGAGTGCTAATGACCAGAGGACTGCAAGGAATATAAATCCTTCCATTTTCCACCATTCAGTGAGAAGTGAAGAAGCTTCTTAGATGAGAAGCAAAATGTCTTCAAGGAAAAACAAACATAATGCAAGTTGCCTTTTGCAACAACCTTTGGAACAACCATGACTTGGATGACTGAAAATCTCTGATAGACATTTCTGAGAAGCCCTTGAATGTTTGCCCCACAGTCTTACCATGCTGCCACAGCTGCTGAAACCTGCATTAATCTGACAGAAGAGGAAAATGTCTGCATATAGCATTACTGGCTGTTGATCAGCAGTACCTTTAAACTGGTAAGATGCATGCAACTATATTGGTTTGGAAGGTAATCTATAGATTAGTGATTCTAATTTGTACAGAATAGTGTGAGGATGGAAACTATGAATTTTGATTATTCTTGTGGCATGCTGGCCAATATGTGTCCAAGCTAACCAGCACTATTTTGCCATTAGTAAATAATACTGCACGTGGCACAAGTACAGTGTACCCCTTTGACATTGTATTAAAAGTGTTGGAAGACACTTTCAGTAAGTCAAGCCAACATGGGCAGAAGAGATATGAATCCATTTGGAAATGATAAAAAAGATTGCTGCTTGGAATGTAAGAAGGATAAAAAATAATGAGTTAATAAATGGAAGAAAAAAAATAGATAAATGACTGAGAAATTTTTTAAAAAGTATAATTGTATAATAGCTGAATGAAGGTGACCTGATCATACAAAGTGAAAGCATATACTGTAGGTATTATGTAAAAGTGTAGGCTTAATTACAAATGAAGGGATAAATAAAATGTATGTCAGAAAACATGCATTGGTGAAATATAAACTTTTCTTGGTGTGCATGAAAATCAAATCACAGGTTGGATGAATTCCTTAGTAGGATCATATGTGATAATTTTGCAAGTGCTACTTCGTGCTGAGAGACCTTCATACAGAAAATACAAAGAAATTAGTTCTGTTCATGCAGTCATGATCTAAGGAAGCATTCATATTTATTTTGCTCTTTTGGAGATAACAATGAAAGTATTAATTGTTAGAACTTTATGTAGTGCTTTCCATTATGGCCTTACTGAGAACTGAGGAAAGAGAATTCCTCCTTCCAAGGAAACCTTATAAAGCAATTTCCCCACATTTGGAGCTCTTAGGTCTATGTAAGTATGAAGCATGGCCATGATGATTTGGGATGATGGAAACTCTAATCCACCACATTTAAAAAGCGTAAAGTTGTGGATGGCTGCTCTCAGTTAGGTTTTATCTTTGGTGGGATATGGTATGAACAGTTCAGTTTTTTGGTTATCTAAAATACATCACTGTGCATTCTTGAAATGTATTTATTTATTAGTTCCTTTAATTTATATAGCTGACCACTTCATACATTACTCTGAGTCACTTACAGCAATTAAAAACTATATAAAAACAAAGAACAATGTAAAATCAAATATATAAACACATATAGAATCCATGCAACAGATCAGTAGCTGAAGTATAAAAAAGCCACTGCCAACCATCAACATATCACCATTGTAGAAGTTCTACTGCATTCTCAAAACTCCAATGGTAAAACCATGTCTTTCAGACCTTATGACAAGCAAGTAGATTGGGGCAATCTGATCTTTGGGAGAATGAATTTTCAAAGGACAAGCATTATGATAGGCCTCTTCTGGGCCCCAATAGTTGTCATTCCCTAACAGGAAGAACTCAAAGCATGTGTCTTCTGCCAGACCTAATAAGCAGATTTAATCAGGAAAGTAGTCCCTCTAATAGTCTGGTACCATGACATGAAGGGTTTTATAAATCGTCAGCACCTGAATTAAACCAGAAGCATACTAGAAATCAATAAAGCTCACAGACCAGAGATATAATGACCACTGACTGAAGAGCGCACACAACTGTCCACATAGCTGCATTTTGCACCAGCTGTTCTTCAAGGGCAGCTCCATCTAAAGCACATTGCAAAAGTCCATTCAACACCCTCCTGCTCCTACATAATAGGAAGGGAAGACACTGGGCAGATTGGAGAGAGCTGGATAGGTGAGCAGAATATGCCACACTGGCAGCTGCAGAGACTGCACTAGCCATGCCCTATTTGCCTCATTCAGAATTTGTTTTGTCTGAAACCCAGAATGTAAATATAAGATCTGGGGAATGGGATTAGTAGAAACTAGATTTTAGCTATATGCCTTTTCTTTGAACTCTGGCTTTTAATTTCTTTGCCTTACTTTTCTTATTCCTTTCTAGACTTTTCATAATGTAGTTTACCGCAAAAAGGAACTGTATGATTAAAATATATGATACATGATTAAATACATCTGGAGTATATTTATTTCAGCTATATTTAATCAATTAATTATAAGTAAAATATAATTTATTTTTTGTCTTAATCTAAGCCATTCCATTTTAGAGAGCATTCCTTGGCCAGATAAAATTGTGTAGACTTGTCACAAAAGTTCTTTATAAAGTTTTTTTCCTATCTTTTCATATCTCTCCTCCAAGTGTTATCCAGATTCTCAAGTCTGGTTTTGTAGTTATGGCAATTCCAGATATAATTTTAAAACAAAATTCAGCAAGATGCTAACATTGCTTCTTAGATCTCAGAGATTTAAGATTTTGTTGCTCATGCAACAAAAGGAGAACTGATTTTTTAAAATCATAGGGCGGCATAGAAATTAAATTAATAATAATAATAATAATAATAATAATAATAATAATAATACCCAGTTATTTGCTGCTGGAATGAATTTTCTCACAAGAATAAAGTCACCTCTATACATTGCTGTTGTCCTTGTTCTGCTAATATTAAAACCTGGTTGCTCCTCTGGCAGAGCAGAGATATCTTAAAGTAAGCACATGTCCACAGTCACTTTCAAATGCTAACTACTACCTTTACTGAAGAGTCAATATAAGCCTAATATATATGAAACAATTTTCGAGTTCTGCTTTGAAGGTTAAGCTCCACTGATGATGATGTGTAAAATGATACTGTTGCATTTAAAGAGAGAAGAACTAGATTCAAATTCTTGTTCCTCTTAAACAGTGTTGGATGATTATAAATCATTCAAAGAAAAAAATAGAATAAATAATAGCACAGAATAAACTATTTCTATTTTTGTTTACAGGTAGTGCTCAATTTACAACCATTCATTTAGCAACCATTTGAAGTTAAAAAGGCACTGTAAAAAGTGACTTATAATCAGTAATTGCACTTATGACCACTATAGTATCCTCACATCACGGGATCAAAATTTAGGCATTTGGCAAGCAGGATGTATGTGCAATGGTTGCAGCGCATTGGGTCATATGATCATCATTTGTGTCCTTTGCAGCCGGCTTCTATCAAGCAAAATCAATGGGGAAGCTGGACTTATTTAATGACTGCATGATTCACTTAACAACTGCAGTGATTCATTTAACAACCATGGCATAAAGGTCATAAAATCAGGAATAACTCACTTAACAACCGTCACATAGCAACAGAAATTCTGGTTCCAATTGTAGCTATACGCTGAGAATTTCCTATATATAAGACAAAATTATACCAAACCCCAACCATGGTAGTAATTAGGAATAAGAACAAATTTCTCAAGTTGTTTTCATATTCTATATTTTTTTTACCATTAAGGTTGTTCTAGTCTATTTTCAGATCAGTTCATGACACAATAATAACAATAAAATTATTTAATGAAATGCTATGTTGTCCTTTTTTAGAAATGCATGCATATTTGTGTAACCTTTTCCATGAATGTTTTATTCAGAGAACTGCACTGAAACAACTAACTGCATTTCAATTTGGCTATCAGTTTTCTAATGAGAGAAAAGGATCTAACGTTCAAACCGGGAAGGTACCAATTCCCCATTATTTATTTACACTTTCCATTAACCAGGAATATATTAAGGACCCAACTGTGATAAATTCAAATGGGATCTAAGTCTATCAGTAGGTTTAGTGTGAAAGCAGTATGCTGTTAAAAATATGAAATGCTGAAATACACAAGAAGCACTTGTCTCCATTATGTCCTGTTTCAGAATTTCACATATATGTATGATAGTCATAGCTGGGAACAGAACAACCAGACTTTACATGTCCTCACTGTAATTTCAATTAATGCCATAAAAAAATGGAAGGCTGTTTGAGCAGGTAGCAGCATCAGGCTGATCTTGTCTGGCTTGTATATTATGTAGGGTCTGGCCTGATTAATCCTTAGATGACAGATTATCATGGCTATAGGCTGAATTGGAAATATTCTGAAAAAAAAAACACTGGTGAATCATGTCTGTATTGTTGCCCAAAAAATACCCTTTTCTGAGAGCCAGTTTGGTGTAGCGGTTAAGAGGATGGCCTGGTAATCAGGAGGCAATGAATTACATTTTCACTTAGGCATGAAAGCTGGCTGAGTGACTTTGGGCCAATCATTCTCTTCACAGGGTTCTTCTTATGGAGAAAATAGGAGGAGGAAGTAGCATTATAAAGTAATAAAAGTGGGATAAAAATCCTGCATGCAAAGAGGCAAGTTTGATTTAAAAGAAACTTTATGCTTTCTAGAATCTGGGAGGCATAGGAACTGCAATTCCACTATACTGGACTATGTTGATTCAACTTCTACTTATTTTTAATACTGAACTGGCTAAAGATCAGCAAATATCTATCTGGCAACAGATAAACAGAACAAATAGTTCTCCTCTCACCTGTTTCTCCCCATATTGGCAAGTACTCATCTTGCTGAATGTCCAGCATTATCTCCAGTCCATTGCCTGTCCCACCTTTGAACGTGGTCAACAGTGGATGCCCCTCTTCTCCCGAGTTAAACATGTAACATTTCCCATATTTCGTAAACACCTAGGGAAGAAAGGGATAAAAAGCATAGCTGAGAAACATTCTTAGGTTCTGTGAACTTAATTTCAGAAAGTCTAAGTAATATAACTTTATTTAATGCTATTTAATAGAATTTAAAGGACATAACTCTGGGTGGCTTCAACTTAAAAAAGCAGGAACAATTTTAAAAAAAGAAACATATCATATACATCTAGAAGGCAAACTTTCTATAACAAGCGAGACAGAGACTCAATTACCACCTTGCCCAAGGCCTGGGAAATCAGCCAAGTTTTCAGTGACTTTCTGAATAACACCAGAGTGGGAATCATATGAATTTCTGTGAGGAGGATACTCTCACAGAATCATCTTTCAAAGCTTAATTAACTGATTGAAACCTTCATATAAAATATCTCATACAGTTCAAACATATGGATATACATTACCTACGAATACCAAGACCCATACCATTTGATGACACTTATTTTTAATTATAGATTGCTAAGGTGGCTCCTAATTTGAAAAAAGCCAAATTAATACATGAATAAATGATGAACTTTAAAATTCTAAATAATGTAATTAATGGCATTACATATATGATCATTAAGTGGTAGATAAAATGTAGATATTGTAATAGAATAGAATATTTTGCCAGTAGCAATGTAGTAGATTGTGACATATTTTTCATCCATCTCACAATCCCAAACTAATCATCTAAAAGTCCTAGTAGAGACAGCTTCACAAACATCATGTTCTGTGACTAAATATCGTCATAGGTAATGCTGTTTCTTGTAGATACCAGCCTCATCTTGGAGGAAAAATAAGAGTGTGCAATATTTATTTATTTATTTATTACTGAGATTTCTATGCCGCCCTATTTCAAGAACTCAGTATTTCAAATACTCAACTGCTTCATATATTTATGCACTAGGAAGTCTCTTTCAACAAATTTATGCATTATAGTATCTACATCTTTATAGTTTACAAATTTTTTAAAGACAGCTTAAGGATATGGAATATAGTAAATATGAAAAAAATACTATAAACTATGTAACTTAAACTCAATATTTAAGAAAAATGCTAATAAAATAGAACACAGGGCTGGAAGGGACCTCTTCTAGTCCAAATCCCTGCTCAAGGTAGGAGACCTTACACCATCCCAGTCAAATGGTTATCCAGAAGGCATTACAAATAATATAATAACAAATATAATAACAAATAATAAAATCCAAAATACTAGCAAAACAACCATTGTTTAGTTATATAGGCATACCCTTTCCTCTTCTGCCTTTTCCCATTACAGCTAATATTTGCAACTCTTATATGTAAAGCAATTTGAGCAAATCTCCTTACTTTTGCATAATATATTCTGCTTTTGAATGGCCCTAGCAGCAGCGAGGAACTAGGCCTGGCATTTACACCTTATTTCTTATTTCTTCTTTCTTCTTTCTTAGTTTCTTTTAACTTTATTAAGAAGTGCGTAATAAAGAACTTCTCCATTTGAAAATTATATAAATTCAGGGGATTTCCAACATACAAAGAAGTAAAAAGTTTATAATTTAAATGAAAAATAATGTTTTAATAAATACAATAGAAAGGACCAACAAGGAGCAGCTTAATGAACTAGTTGGAAACTGGCTCAACTTATCACTGTAATAAATTCTATTGTAAGTCATGACAGTCATAAGTCAAGGCACAAAGCTAACATAATTTTGTGATGATCACTACATGAATCCATTCCTATGTGCACTTTTTGCCAGAAATCATTCAAAAAAGCTGGAAAATGGCAAAAAAATGTAATAAATTGTGACCATGGAATGTTGCAACCAGCCAGAGAGGTGAGCCAGTTTCCAACACCTGAAATGTGGTCATGTGACCATAGGCAAAGGATCTGTGTGTGTGTGTGTGTGTGTGTGTGTGTGTGTTCATGCGTGCCACCATCAGAAGTCCGAAGCTAAATTACCGGTAGGAGTAGCTTTTCAGAGTCCATCGTAATATCAGATGGTCACCAAACAATTGGTCATTAAGTGGACTATTATAAAAATAAAAAATTATCAATAGCACGGAATGGAGGTGGAATAGATCTTGCATACTACTATTTTTTTTTAACATTGGCTGTGCTGCCAACTTTTGTCCAAAGGCAGGAACAGCAAAACAACCACCATTATATGTTACAAAAGGATTTGTGAGAGGGAATTTATGCAGGCAACATTATTTTATATAATGTTATATATAAATGAGAAAAAAAGAAATATCAGCATATCTGGAGAAAATGTTGATGTTAAAAACAGATGCTACTCACAAAATTCCTCAGAACAGATTTAGCTATAGGTAGTTCTCAACTTATAACTGGTTGCTTAGGGACCATTTGAAGTTACAACAGACCCTGAAAAACCTACTTACATCCTGGATTCGAAACTCCTATGTCAAACTGCCCACTGTCATGTGACTGCATTTTGGGTACTCAACAATCAACTGAAATTTGCACCATCCATCTCATGCTGACTTTACAAAAATTTACATTTTTGCTGGAACCAGCATTTATTTTTGGTTTCTGGCAAAAACTACTCTATAGCAGACAATGTGTCACTTAATGCCCACTTCAAAAAAGTTCATAAAATTAAATCTGATCATGTGTTTTCCCCCTTTCTGACTGTCACAACTTGTAACTGATATTATGGCTCAATTATAGTCCTAAGTTGAAAATTACCTGTTCTCACAAACCCCCATTTGTCAAAAGGTAAGATTACTCTGTATTACCTCTGTAGGCCTCATCACTCTGCTCTCCCATTCAAAAGCTTTCAGTTAAACTGTTTTTATTTTTAACCAGCCGTCTCTTATAAAGCAGCTGACATAACACTGCAACATAACCTTACAGATCCTACTTGTGAATATCTTTAAGTTCACTTTATTTTATGATACAGTCATTGGTGCATTCTTCTACAGCAGGGGTGTCAAACTCGCAACATCACGTGATGTGTCGCGACATATCACAACTTTTTCTCCATTGCTGGCAATGGGGTGGGCGCGGTTTTGGCATGACCATCCAGCCCATGGGCAGGCAGTTTGACACCCTTGTACTACAGTATACATGGATTGAGTGAAAAATAAGGATCTCTTATCATTGCTTAAATTGGCATTTTTCATTGGGATTTTTACAAGTTATATTGTTTCTGGGGCCCTTGATTGAGTCCAGTCAATTACACTGCATCATTATTTTACAGAGTCTATTTAAATACTTTATCTCAGAAGCAACCTTTCCGAACTTCATAATCTCGAGATTGTGAATCTGTTGGATTTCACTTCCCATAATCCAAAACCAGCACTGTTATCTGGCCAGATGTTATGGGAAGTGAGGTCCAAGATACCTGGAAGATATCAGGTTGGGGAAAACCTGATATAATAAAAATATTGAACTCTTTTTTGCAGATCTTTCAAGATTCAATATTACATACAAATGAAAACAAAGCTGGTTAAAAACCAAGACTGGTCATTTGCTCCTGGTAAGATGAGGAGTTTTGTTTTTCTAATATCAAGGCAAATATCATGATAATGGGCGTAGATGCCATCAAAATTTGAGATGTCAGGGAACATAAAACATCTGGAAAATTAAAAAAAAGCAACCAAAGCAGTAGAGATGCTAGGAGGATGCTCCAAAAAAGGAAGGGGCAGAAAAACTGTAGAAGCCCTCACCACTTTGACCTGAACCTTTTATCATCTGAAGATCATGGCTGTGTACAAGCTTGTAAGCAATGGTGTGGGAGTGGAGTTAAAAATGCTTGAGGCACAGTAATTGAGTTTGGATTTTTAAGTAGTATTGTGTTTTTAATTTGGCTTTCAACTTGTTAATCTTTCTTAGGAGAATCACAAACAACATTTAAGTTACTGGCTGCTGTTTTAAAATGAACTTTTTAAAATTTCCACATTAGACAAAATGTTTAAATTTCTCCATTAAAATCTGCCAAAATGTTGAAAATGTCAATAAAATTTGCTTTCAAGTATTTGGTGGATCAAAGTTTTTAATGCAACTGAAGTGGGCAAAAATCTAATTTCTATGGATTCCTATGGTGTTTCCCTGAAAATAAGATCCAGTCTTATATTCTTTTTGGACCAAAAGATCCATTATGGGTTATTTTCGGGGGATGTCTTATTTTGTGGCCACCTGCCCACTCTGTCCCACCGTCTGGTTGCTCCTGGCCACCACGGGACAGAAGGCTGCCACCATAAGTAACAGCAGAATCCCCCCAGGACAGCCTTGCCAGTGCCAGCTGCACTCTATTTAACCCTAGCACCCAGACTGGAGCCTTGGTGGGCTTAAGGAGAGAGGTGCTGCTGGGAGCTGCCTCATGCTTGCAGCTCTGAGTGGGAAACAGCGGTGGTGAAGGAACATTCCGTTCATTGCCTGCCCTGCCCTGTTGTGGCCGCCATCCCCTCCTGGAACCTCTGCTTCCTTACCAGCCCAAGGCTTCGGTCTGGATGCTCAGGGTTAAATAGTGCACAGCAGGGTACTGGTGGGGCCATTCTGGGGGGATTCTGCTGTTGCTCTTGCTTCTGGTGAGCTGCGCCCTGCTGCCGCCTCCCAAGCTCCACCTTCACCTGCTGCCCAGCCAGCTGATGTGCCGGGGTGGTTGCAAGAAGGCCAGGGCTCATTGGCTTGCCTGCTGGGTAGGACCCACCTCAGTGCCCGGACTAGGAATGGGTGATGCTTGGGGGGGCAGTTTTGTAGGAAACTGAGTGCCCACCTGCCCAGGGGTGTAGGAGCCGAAGGTTGCAGGAACCAGAATGCCATGTTGGGGAGCTGAGGGCATTCAGGGAGCCCCTTCATCTCCAGGTCTCTCCTAATGATGGGTCTGTTGCGGCGTCCAGAAGGGAACTTCAAAGCGGCACAGAGGGGAGCCAGTGCCGCCACCATGAGTTGAGGTGAGGCACGAGCCTGCACAGCCGGCCGCCAATCTGTCTCACCACAAGGTGAGGCAAGGCAGGTGGCGAGGTGTGGGTGGCCTGGCTGCAGTGCCTAAAGTCTGTGGTTGCAGGGCTCATGGGGCAACTCCACTCCCAGCCACCTGTTTCGTCTCACCTCATGGCAGTGGCAGTGGCGCACTGCACATCCTCCAGCCCCTCTGTTGTGGCTGTGAGCAACCAGACAGTGAGATGGAGTGGGTGGGGTCCTAACTAGGGCTTGTTTTGTGGGTAAGGCTTATATTAGGCACATATGTAAAGATCAAGCTAGGTCTTATTTTAGGGATAGATCTTATTTTCGGGGAAATACAGTATTAATATGACCAATTAAAACAAGTATTGGCTAGCCACTGACACTGACCACTAGTGGTTTGATTTCTCTTAGAAATGGACATATCTGCCAATTATTTCTTAGTATCTATTCAATCTACAGAACCCCTTCTATCTCAACATCTCTGAGAACTCTTGTAAAGCTATCATAGACACAAGCTACAAAAATAGACTATTTTGTGACTGTAAATATGCATGAGTATTGGTCATGCTAGTTAAGGCTACAGCGTTGATCATACTGCTTAAGGCTAGTACTACATACTAGTATTTTAGTCATACTAGTTAAGGCTAGTTATGCTCCTTACATAGAGCATATGCAATTCTTGACAAATATATTAAAATCTTATCGAAGCTACTTTATGCGGAAAGAAACTGATAATGGTGGAGCCACAGTCTTATATTAAAACTCTAAATCATTCAAAGAAGATGAATTTGGATTAAAGTCAGGAAATGGTATTAACAAGTGGAATTCACTACCATAGGAGAACGCAAAGTAAAAATAGTAAGACATTATATAAACCTATCAACGGAGTCCCAAGCATGACAGCTTGAAAGGTTTTAAATACAGAAGAAATATGTCTCTACTGTATACTTAATATAAACAAATGAAATTTGAACTTGATACCCTGTTTGAAAGCAACCCAAGGCTTCTGTCTGATTCTTGCTTGATAGTGGAAATAGAAACCTGGGGTTTCATTTAATCCAAAGAGACATGTTTTGTATGATAAACATGCAAGCAAAATTAGGGCTAAAAGGTGCTATTTTTTTACAGTGCATTTTTTGTAAGAAAAAAGGTACCGGAATTCACATCTTGTTAATCTTTTATTTACTTTTCGCACATACTCAATCACTGTACACACACCCACACACGTCAGTTGTGTAATGAAACATAACGGTCGTCGCCCGCAGTAAGCACTCAGCGCACGACCACATGACCAATCACAAGCCGAGCAGTGCCCCATGCTGAGCAGCTGGATGAAGTACGCATGCATCGGACTCGATACACAAGCAGCTCAAACACACCATTTTAACGATTTTGCCGCCAATCTGCTATGCTCGACAGGACGATTCAAGTCCATGTAAACCAAACATCAAATCTTCAAAAGTTACTTTTAAAACTTGGAAAATCTGTCAAAAAAAGGTGCCAGAACTCCGTTCCGGTGAGTTCTATGACAAAAATAGCACTGTTTTTTTTATATGGTTAGTCTTTGACTTACAGTTATTTGTTTAGTGACTGTTCAAAGTTACAGTGGCACTAAAAGAAGTGACCTATTACTGTTTTTCATACTTACGACCATTGCAGCATGTCCATAGTCATGTGATCAAAATTCAGATGCTGGGTAAGTGACTCATATTTATGACTGTTACAGTGTCCCTTTTGCGACTTTCTGAC
Organism: Bothrops alternatus; assembly: GCA_034064705.1. Lineage (NCBI taxonomy): Eukaryota > Metazoa > Chordata > Lepidosauria > Squamata > Viperidae > Bothrops > Bothrops alternatus. Next base: position 1,585,277 of record JARGCV010000086.1, read on the forward strand.
AAGCAAAGTCAATGGGGAAGCCAGATTCACTTAACAACCATATTACTTACTTAACAACTTCAGTGATTCACTTAAAACCTGTGGCAAGAAAGGTTGTAAAATGGGGCAAAACTCATATAATAAACGTTTTCCTTAGCAACAGAAGTGTTGGGCTCCATTGTGATCATAAGTTGAGGACTACCTGCACTTTATTGTTCACATTCATATCAGTATCAAATATTTAGATATCGGTGATTAGGCAGTAAGAATTGGAAAAGAGTGTAACTGTTATTGTACAGTGGAGGGCTTGAATTCCCTCTGCTCCTCATTTTCCTATTATTCTTCATTCTAGGCAATTTAATACTTTGGGGAAACAGCCATGATAATAACACTTTCTTTACTTTATAGCTCAACTACAGTATGTCATCATCATCATCATCATCATCATCATCATCATCCACTGACAATCCAAATTGCCGACTTTGGAATAACAAAGTTGAACCTGTTTCACCTCTAATATGTGAATGCAGCAAAATCAGGCACAAACTGATTACAAAGCTAGACATGACCACGTTGCTAAATTAATCCATTGGGCATTGTGTAAAAAATATGACTTGCCTGTGTCCGAAAAGTTGTGGGGACATAGGGTGGAAAAAGTTGTTCAGAATGAGAGGATGAAGATCTTGTGGGACTTTCGAATACAGACAGATCGCCATTTGGAACACAACACGCTAGATAATAATAATAATGATAGTTGGCAGGGACCTTGGAGGTCATCTAATCCAACCCCCTGCTCAGGCAGGAAACCCTATACCATTTTGGATAAATGGCTGTCCAGTCTCTTTTTAAAAACTTCCAGTGTTGGAGCATTCACTGCTTCTGGAGGCAGGTTGTTCCACTGGTTAATTGTTCTAACTGTCAGGAAGTTTCTCCTTAGTTCTAGGTCATATTTAAAGGCTGACCACAATCACTTTTTTTTCCGTGTTGCCTGAATATTAGCTATTACTTTTGAAATAACCAATCAAGCAACATTAAATAGTGCTGATTGTTTGGCAGATGATTTAACATACTTCTAAAGACTGCCAGTGAAACACAGCCTTCTGTTCATTTGTGGTTATGGCAAATTACTGTCTAAATCAAAATAAGGAATCTTTGTTTTCCCGATACCGCTGTTTATGGCATCTCAACAGAGAAGAGGAGGATGCTAAACTATTTCTATGACTCTGTCTTGTGCTTGTTTTTATTTCGATTTTTCTGCTCAAATGGAGAAACAATTTTGCCTTAAAACATCAGACCCTCCACATGTCCTTCTCACCTAAATTCAAGTATGTGTCTGATAACTATATTTCCCCAGTGGAGGGCGGGAAGTAAGTCTGCATGCTTTTCTTAACAAGTTCCAATCTCAGAAAAAGCCTTAGCACTAAAATACACTTTGAGATGGGTATAAAAGTAAGTCTTCTTTCCCAATCACTATGCCCCTCCTTTCTTTTAGATTTTTATAAATCATTATAAATCATTCAAATGCTCAATACAAGCTATATTATTTCAGCTTTCTCTGTAAATGGCAAGCTTTCCATATGCAGGGGTTTTATTTTCCATTGGTAGTACAAGACTGAAAACAGACAATGCAGTGTAGACCTAGCATTTGAGAAGATGACCTTGCCTGATTCTGGTCAAACAAAGTTTCTTTTTATCCTTTTCCCACCAACAGAACAAGTAATAATAGTCTAATAAATATTCTACTTCTCAATCAGCATGCTCAGAGACAGAAAATCTCCAGAATTTCATAGTGGGTATACTATGAAGGATGAACTTAGCAGAAAATAGGCCTCCAGGCTGTAAAAAGCTCTGTTAGCCCTTATGTATGTTTACAGCCACTTGTCTGGAGTGGTAGGTTAATGTACTTTTGAGACTTGAAATGTTTTTAGCTTTCAGGCACAACAATACTAATAGCAACTCATGGCTCTTCAGACTCTTTTTGAAGTTGATGATTCTTAATTTAAATACTGTCTTATGTGAAGTTAATAGCAAGACCGTTCCAATAAAATCTGAAAAACTGTAATATAACTTCCCTAGAGCTCTTTGACACATCTCCATAGGATGGCTTGGTCACCAACACCTGTGATCTTCTTGTAAATATATCTACAGTACAGATTTATTATTTGGTACATAGCACCTACAGAGGTCATGCAATCATACCAGCTTTTTTTAAAGCTTTTGTGAGAAGATTATAACAAAGCTAGCAAGTACACTTGACTTTGATGGATAATGGGGGAAAGAAAAGGAGCTGCATTAGACACCGCAACACATCTCTTAATAAGCAAAATGTACCAAAATATGAATTGGAAGACATATTCCTAAACAATTGAATCCAGCAGACTAAATATTGATTTAATTAATTTTAAGTTAAAAAAATAAACATCTCCCTGATGTTTGGACACATACAGGGCACTATGTTAAAGTGCCCATTCTAATCTTAAGCAAGAACTGAAAACTGAGCCATATTAGAATAATAAAACACATATGGAAATTATTCTTTGTTGGAAAAAAAATCTAAATATAGAGTAAGGCATTTGATAAAGTAGATCACAACCTACTACTTGATAAGATAGAAAAATGTGAGTTAGACAGCATCACCACCAGATGGATCCATAGCTGGCTGACCAGCCGTACTCAGCATGTGGTCCTCAATGGAACCGCATATACATGGAGGGAAGTATGTAGTGGCGTGCCCCAGGGCTTTGTTCTGGGCCCAGTGCTCTTCAACATCTTCATCAACGATTTGGATGAGGGGATAGATGGGGAAATAATCAAATTGGCAGACGACACCAAGCTGGCAGGAATAGCCAACACTCCAGAAGACAGGCTTAAGATATAGGAGGATCTGGACCAACTTGAACACTGGGCACTATCCAACAAAATGAAATTCAATGGTGAAAAAAGTACGGCTTTACATTTAGGCAAGAAAAACCAAATGCACAGGTATAGTATAGGGAGTACCTTGATCAATAGTAACTGTGAGAGAGGGTTTCTTGCATTTTTTACTCTGTATTCACTCCGGGAAGCCTGGGGGGGAGGGGGGAGGGAGATAATAAGTAATAGATTATGTTTCTCAACTGTAGTTGGGGATATTAAGGGAATAGATTTTTTCTTTTTTTTTCTTAGGGTGCTCGGGAAAACTTTACACCGCATTGGATGGCGAGGAAGGTGGTTTGGAGGTTAGGGGTTAGGATGTGGGAGGATGTGGTGGGGGGGGTTCCGAGCAGCTATTTGTATTGCTTGTTAAATTTGTTATTTCTCTGTTATCAGTTGAGTTATTATATTTTTGTGTTAAAATTTGTTAAAACTTTATAAAATTTAATAAAAATAATTAATAAAAAAAAATAAAAAAAAATAGTAACTGTGAGAGGGACCTCGGAGTCCTAGTGGACAATCACTTAAATATGAGCCAGCAGTGTGCTGCAGCTGCCAAAAAGGCCAACACAGTGCTAGGCTGCATTAACAGAGGGATAGAATCAAGATCACGTGAAGTATTAATATCACTTTACAATGCCTTGGTAAGGCCACACTTGGAATACTGCATCCAGTTTTGGTCACCATGATGTAAAAAAGATGTGGAGACTCTAGAAAGAGTACAGAGAAGAGCAACAAAGATGATTAGGGGACTGGAGGCTAAAACATATAAGGAACGGTTGCTGGAATTGGGTATGTCTAGTTTAATGAGGAGAAGGATGAGGGGGGACATGATAGCAGTGTTCCAATATCTCAGGGGCTGCCACAAAGAAGAGAGGGTGAAGCTATTTTCTAAAGCCCCTGAAGGCAGGACAAGAAGCAACGGGTGGAAACTAAGCAAGGAGAGAAGCAATCTAGAACTAAGGAGAAACCTGCTGACATTTAGAACAATTAACCAGTGGAACAAACTGCCCCCAGAAGTGGTGAATGCTCCAATACTGGACATTTTAAAGAAGAGACTGGACAGTCATTTGTCCAAAATGGTATAGGGTTTCCTGCCTGAGCAGAGGGTTGGACTAGATGACCTCCAAGGTCCCTTCCAACTTCTTCTTCTTCTTCTTCTTCTTCTTCTTCTTCTTCTTCTTCTTCTTATTATTATTATTATTATTATTATTATTATTATTATTATTATTATTTAAAATATTTTTATTGGTTTTTTTTTAAATTTTAACAGAAAAAAGAGACTAATCATATCAAATCATAGTATTAAAGTAGACAATCATCCATAAACAGAGCATAAATACATTTTCCAATACATCTAATGATAATAACTCAACTGAAAATAAACATCTCAAACAAATAACCTTCATCCTTCTCTATCTCCATCCTATTATTCCCCCTTCTTATCAACTTCCACTTAAATCAATCTTCACTCCACCAAAGGCCACCCAGACAACCCTTTAGTAACAATAATTAAATATTCTTCCACCAACCCCAAATACAGTTGAGAAAACATCATATCTAAAATTATAATCCCTCCCTAACCCACGACTTCCCAGAATGCTTACAGGGTATAACAAAAGAAAACCCCACTACATCAAACATAATTATTGTATAATCTTAACAAGAATTTTAAACTATGTAATATATACATTCTCTAAATCAAAACAATCCATTAAAAAAAAACCTCATCTTATTAGAATTAAACAAATGATATTAATGACGATAACAATATCAATAAATCCCTCAATTCAAAAAAAGAAAAATAGTAATAATAATAGTAGTAGCAATATCAATTACATTCTAGAAAAAACTCATCTTATTAGAATTAAACAGATAATATTAATAACGATAACAGTATCAATGAATCCCTCAGTTCAAAAAAGAAAAGTAATAATAATAATAATAATAATAGCAATATCAATTACATTCTAATCAATTAAATTTGATATATCTTCATTTAACCATCCTCACCAAAACCTTAGCTATAATATATATCTTTAATTCAACCCATAATCTTAAATTAAGCTTAATTCCTTATTAAACAATTAACTCATCTTGTTAAAAATAATATTTATCATCTATAAATTTCATTTAATCAATCGACTTCTGGGCTCTCTCATCTAACAAACTATTTATAGCATTTCTAACTTACATTCCTTCAATTTTATCCAGTCTATCTATCTCATCATTAAATCAATCTAATGTCAAACCCAAATCATCAAAACAAATACATCCTTCGTCAATTTAATTATGTCAACCATTAAACATCTTCTCTTGCATCTTACTCCTAATCTTGGTCCTCAATTCAGTCCATAATTTTAAATTGCCAATAATTCCTTACATACAAGTTTAAATTTCATTGCTTCAAACGAACTCTAGGTTTTTTTCTTAACCAAACAAGCCGCCATAACAGGGCCACCCTTTCAAATAATAAGTCTCTCTTCGTTATTTCTTCAGCCCCGTAAATAAATTGCTTCTGAAACTGAATCTTCCTTTCTTGAATCAGTTCATCTTGCTCTCCATAAATAAACTGCTCATCAAACAAAGTCCATTTCACTTTGTAGCCTAAGTGCTTCTTGAGGTGAAACAATGTCTCTCTTTTGTGAATTAAATCCTCTTCTTGGTGCTTAACTGGATAGAATTCCTTTTCTTGAAATAAAACCTCTTCCTCTCCATAAATAAACTTTTCATCAAGCAAAATCCAGTTATAGTCCCCATTCTCAGAAGTATCCTCTTCCTTTCCCTGTTGATCTCCTAAATTCTCTTGTATTGTATAATACTCAACAGAGGATTGTAATTCATTTGAAGGGGAAATTCCAGTTAAATGATCCAACTCTTCTCCATATTCAAATTGTGATATAAATTGTTCAGCAGTAAGTTGTTCAGCTTCACTCAAAGGAAGGTATCCAGCACATATAGTAAATATTTCTGTAAAAGCCTCTTTCAAAAGTGCTTTAAACTCTTTAAACTCTTGCGTAAAAGTCTTCTGTGTATCAGGTCTTTTTTCATAAAATTCATCAGTACAATCCAACATAGGTTTAGCATTTGACTGTAAATTCCACTCCATTTTAAATTTCAAATAGTCACAGCCATCTCTCTAGCTGCACTTAAAGAAGCAGGAAGTGAGAAATAACAAATCCACTTTCACTATCCAGCATTTTCCCTAACAATGAAAGCAGTGAAAGTTAAGCGCCATCTTAAAGCATTATGTTGATTGTGAACGTTAGAAATGTATAGCCAAAAAAAAAACAATAAAAATACTTGCAATCCATTTAAAACTCCTGTATTCATTCAGCCTGCTTGCAGTCTCTCCAGTGTTGAACTTAGAAGAAGCAGAGGTGGTCGCGGCGTCTTTCTCTGTCAGAAGACAGAAGCGTCTCTGGAAAGGAGCGTTCTCCGGAGCTATAGGGAGCTCACTCTTAATCCCTGAAAACTTATTTTCCAGGGATCTAAGAAGGCTCAACCTTACTCCCGATGCTCTACACCTCTCCTTTGCCCGGAGAGGGGATTTTTCACCGCGAAAAAACAGCTGATGAGCGCTGTTTTTCGCGGCTTTACAAATCCAGAGAGCGGAGTCTCACAAAGGAGACCCAGCAGGGGCCGCGGAGCCACCGGAAGTCTATTATTATTATTATTATTATTATTATTATATTTTATGGCATCTTCAAGTTAAAAGAATACCTTTGGGCTTATGTAGAGTGCTTTATCAATAATCAGTAGTGTCTTTCCTGAGGCTTGTTCTCACCGAAGATTAGTTATAATGTAAAGGACCAAGAGAAGAAAATAAGATTATTTATAACTATTACCAGCAGCTCCTAATACTAAAACTAATCCTTAGCAAAGTATTTCTTCCACCTAAAAATGATCAGGAATTCATTGTTTAAAAGATGTGGAAGGAGTTCCTTTATCCATGTCACTATAGCACCAAAACTGGGGCAGATAAAACACCTTAATAGGGGTAATTGTACTATGAGAGAAGGAGAGTGACTGGAATCTTTGACATGTTAGTTCTTGTTATTTCATTAGGGCATTCATGCTTACCAGTAATCAGATTATGAGCTCTTGGGATATAACTTTCATAATAAGCCAGAAGGTAGACTGTAAATAAAACTGTTCAGTCTTCAAAACAGCACTTGGCCTGCCTCAAATCACACCCTGAAAGATCAACAGTCAATGTTTACTTTTCTTTGGTCAGTAGTAAATGCTGTGTTACTTGTCTGGCTGATAATTTTGCAGGCTGTCATTTCATGTAGAGAAGGGAATTAGGTCTCTCCCATGAGAAGACCTGAACAGGAAGCAGAGCCTGTAACCTATTTGCTAATTGGGGGACTCAGGATTGGGCTGTGGCACTTTGCTACATCGATTATACACAAATAAAACGACCTTCAACAGCATTCTTGTTTTCAGCTTTTATAAAATGTCAGAGATCAGGTTGGTAGACATTTGCTTAAAGATTTCTTACAATGCCTTCAGCTCATCCTCTGTTCTGAGGCTCTTTACAAGGCTGATTGATGGCACAGACCTTCAAAGGAAATATATTTAACATTTTAAAGAGTAGTTTTAGAAATGGATTGCATTATGCATGGGCCAGTGTGGATAGAAAGCAAAACCTGTCTAGGAACTACCGTATGTCAGAGTTTTATTCTACAAACAGGAAATATGAAAGATGTTGGCTCTTCTTCTGCTCAAAAGATAACTTGGTTTGATTGTGTAGTTAGTGGTGCAGTTAGTCTCATTTAGCAATCACAACTGAGAACCAGAACTCAGTTGTTAAGTAAAGCAATCAATTTCTGAAACTGCAACTGTGCTAATGATCTTATTTCAGTTTTCCTTTGCTTTATAGATCTGTGAAAGTTGTAAATGTGAACACTGGTCATAAAGTTACTTTTTCATCACTGTCATAACTACAAATGATTGTTAAACAAGGTGGTTGCTAAATTAGGACTATTTGTATTAAAGAATCAGAAACAGAACATGCAGAAATATCTATCTCTGCAACACTCACAACAAGATTTGCAGCCGTAACACAGTTTAGTGATAGCATATTCATAAATTCTGGTGTATCCATACACATAAGAATGTGTTAAAATAACTGGAAATATGTACATATGTATGTGCATATTTAATCAATTTATATGACTTCCAATCTCACAATGGAAACTGTGGGTGAGTAAGCATAAGGTTAAAACAAACTAAGACAATAACAATATCAACAGCAGTCACAGCATAATGGCATCTGAGAATATTCTAAGTCAGCCCCCATGACCACAGTCATTTTTAAAAAATTATGTCAGTGGACTTACCCAACTGTGCCTGAGGGAACATCTAGATTTTCAAGGACTTAAAAATGCCACCACAAATTTCATGGAATGTGATGTTATAAAGAGCAAACACTGCAACAGAAAAGGTATGGTTCCTGAATTCTGCCAAATAGCACTGCTTCATAGATCAGAGTCAAGGCATGTTCACCTCACCAGATTTGATGTGCCAGGCAGAAACAACTGAAGAAAATCAGTCTGACAATTAGCCTGGCCTCATGGTTCAAGAGCTTTACTGATAGTAACCAGCACTTTAAATTGTATCCAGAAGCCTATTGAGAGTCAATGTAACTCTTGAAATATTTGTGTAATATGGGCGTACTGAGATGAGTTCTTAGGTGTCCACACTGATGCTTTTTGGATCAGTAGCAACTTTCAACACGTTTTCAAGAGTATTCTCAAATAGAATGCAATTGCACCAATCCATTTAGGAAATTGTCAAGATACAAGTAATTGTGAGTTGTCTCCTGATCTAGGAAAAGGCATAATTGGTGCACAAGATAAATACATGCAAAGACCTCCTGGCCAAGAGTGCTATCTGTTCCTTGAACTGAAAGTCTAGGAAAGTTCTCAAAAGTACATAATAGTTTTTTTCTGGGGCAGTGAAATTCCATCAAGAACCAAGGATGCAAAATTCCTGGATCTGGAATACCATAAAAGGCAAAGCCACTTGGCCTTTTTAGGGTTGAGTTGAAGCTAGATCTTCCCTACCAGTTCCCCAGAATCCTATAGACTCCAGGCATTGAAAAAAAAAACCTCAGTAGCAATATTTAGTTGCTTGAAGATGGACAATTGAGTATCATAAGCATACTGATAATACTTTATCATATGTATGAGATGCCTTCACCCAGCAATTTCATGTACCAGCTGGAATTATCTCTGGAAGTAGGTTAACCACTGCAACACTGTACACCCCCTCCCACTCTACTCCTCTAAGCAGATCCAGATACTATCACTGATGGTTCCAAAAACACCTGGGATATCAAAAACAAGAAGGATGAACATACCATCCCTATGTTGTGAACATACCATTTCAGTCTGATATCTAGATCTGAAATTTGACCACAAAGGATTCAGTTGATAGTTATGCAAAAAAAAAAAAAAAAAAAAGCAATGACTTGATTTGGCTGGCAATTGGCATATATCTGAATATAGGAATAAACACTACCTTATGTCAATCATTCTGTTACTGTAGATCTGTTTGAATAGAGTTCTTCTTTTGAGAGAAGATCAAAGGAAAGTTAAAATTGAGACATCCTACCCTCTTCCCATTACTCATCCTTATAGTATCATCTTTTCCTAGCAGTGGGTCCATTTCTTCCATTGCAAAAAAAAATATTTTTTGATATTTTTAGGGAATTTTGTGTGTTTTAGCTTAACTTTCTTTCTGAGATATTAGTTACTTGCTGGTATGCCTCTTTGGCATTTACATCTTATCCTCCATTTTTGTTAATATATTCCTTTTAGATTCTATCTCAGTTGAAAGCCATCTATGCACCCATAATGGTTTTGCCCCTCCTTTTTTACCCATTCACATTCGTGATGCATGATTGTGCTTTCCATATTTTATTTTTTTTAGAAGATCTAAATTCTCCTGTTCTCCCTTTGACCTGTTAATATGTTTATGAAATCCTACCAAATATTTCTCTAAATGTGTTGATAATGACTTTTCTGAAATTCAGTATACATATCTGACTAGGACCATTTCTCTTTCTGCCATATCTTGAACCCAAATTGACGTGATTACTTCATCCAAAATGAATAATTACTTTTACTTTTCAAACCTGCTGATTAGAATAAAATCTAAAATTAGAGGACCTGGTCCTCTGTCTCATCTTCAAACTTCTAGAAAATTACACAGACCAATTAAGTAATTTTTGAAACTTTGCAGCCTTGGTTAAGTTGGCTTTCCAACAGATTTTTATTTAATTCATGTATCTATATTTTCTTCTAACACTATATAAACAATTCTATCAATGACTTCAAGAGTATAGTTTCAGCCACTCTCTTAATTTCTGTTTGCAAATCAATTCCTTTCAATGTATATTTAGAAAACATTCTAGGCATGGTGGAGTCACCAAGCAGATGTCTAATAGGATTCTGGCCAATATCTTATTTTGCCATTAATTCTGATTCATATCTCAAGATTACATTAGTGTGGTATAACAGAAAGCATCAATGAATATCAATGGAAAAGAGCTCATATTTGATACTTTGCTTTATGCTATTCATCAACTTGGGTATACCACACTCCTAGGCTCTTTATGTAATAGAAAAAAATACAATACTAGGCAAATAACTAAGGATGTTCCCAAATGCAAAATAAAAAAATGAATAATTCTGAAAGCTAAATTGCAAAAAAACAAAAACAATTAAAATTCCTTAGTACAAAGATTGCCTCAAATGCATTTTCTTTGGACAAACTCAAAAAACACAAGGCACCAATGAAAATTTGTGTTTTATCTGTAACAAATGCAAGAGATTATAATATAATAAATCTAAGATAGTGTAGCATAGTATAGCATGTTCCAACACTGGAAGTTTTTAAGAAGAGACTGGACAGCTATTTGTCTGAAATGATATAGGGTTTCCTGCCTGAGCAGGGGGTTAGACTAGATGACCTCCAAGATTCCTACCAACTATCATCATCATCATTATTATTATTATTAAATCTGACTAGCAAAATTGGAGGATGCTGGAAAATCTGGAGTGCATCTGTCCTTTTTTCCCCCCTGAAAGACAGTTAAGAGTTTCTTCCTCTCCTTTTTGGAAGTACTTAAATTCCTGAATCTTGGCTGAAGTGTGGTGAGTTACCTACTTTATTTTCAATTTCTTGTCCTGAGGAGTATGGTATTTCAGATCTTTTGCGGATCCTTTTCCTAATGCATGTCTTGTTCATGAGAGGAGCCAGACCAGCCTGTGCCGTTTTTGAAGTAGTTATATTCCTTCCAAATTCTTGCATTCAACAGATTCCTGCTGTTTCATTTCAACTGCAGTCAGATTTTTAAAAACAACAGGCTGTTCTGCTTTGTAAATTGATTGCTTTCTTCTTTTGTCCATTTTTTCTCTGTGGCCCTATTTGTGACTGGCTTCTCTCTAATCTTCCACTTTTATCCCAGAAAGAAAAGAGAGAGATTTAAGAAAGAAAAATGGTGTGAAGGGCTGCTGCAAGGAAGCCTACTGGATTATGATTTTTCAGAGAAGAAAGGATAAGTTCATATTTTCAGAAAAAGCCATTCAAGCTGATGGGAAAAGTGACATCTACATTATTATCCCTTCTGTGTAATTTTGTAGGAAAGGTGGAGGAGAAAGGAACTTCATATCAGTGTTTAAAGGCAATTTTACCAGATTCTTGCTGGGTGGGAGAATGTTTTTGGCGATTGTTATTAAAAATATTTTATTCCTTTTACTGGGGCTTTTAAGCAGTTTGAATTATGAATTGATCAAAATGGATTATATTCCAAGTTACAGAGGAAAAAACTCTAAATATTAAAGTGTTGAACAATTTACTAAGGGCACAAACCCTTTATTATGTACAGTTTACTTCAATTTTCTGAGGTGAGATAAACTGTACAGTACATATGGTAAACAGTTTTAAATTGTACATATCTGTATGTAATATTACTGTGTGTATACCTAGAATAATGTATATTAGAGAGAAAAAATTCTTTGTGCCAGTGTATAAAGGTAAATGTTATAAATATGGATACAAATAATGAAAAGCTTAATGGTTTAGTTACAACCTGCTTCAATCACTCCGTTAAAAGCCAAGGAATAAAATGACAAATCACTTTAAAGGCTTCTGAAAGCCAAAGGAACCAGCTGCTATATTACTTGATAACAGAAAGCTCTGTTTTTCATTTGTGTAATAAGGCTCTTGCCATAAGCAGCTGTTTGCAGTCCAGCATTCTCACATGGCTTTTTTGAAAGTCCACCAGCCAACATTAAACAAACCTTTCCCTCCAGGCCAGCAGTTCTCAACCTGTGGGTCGCGACCCCTTCGGGGGTCGAATGACCGTTTCACAGGGGTCGCCTAAGACCAGAGCTGTTTTCTCAAAAAATGCTCAAAACCGCGTTCCGGCACCTTTTTTTGATGGATTTTTTTCAACTTTTCCATGAGCTGTGCTACACCCTCTATTCTATTGGCTTTCGAAAGCCAATAGAATAGACTCTATTGAATTGACTCTTAATCTATTGAATAGATTAAGAGTCTATTCAATAGACTCCATTCTATTGGCTTTCGAAAGCCAATAGGAATTGTCCAGACCTGGTCGTTAATGGCTGTCTCTGCACTGCAGAGTGTGCCAAAAGACCCAGCCCGCAAACGTTGCATTTGCAAGTTATCTGCAGCAAAGGCAAGTTTGCAGGAACTTTTCATCTCTCCCTGCTGAGCAACCACGCCATCTCCTATTTGTAAGTAAAAAAGGACCAGGGGTGGGAGGCGGGGAGCAGCACTTAATTGTGCCCTGCCGAAAAAGCGGAGTCCATGTGCACTCCTGCCTCGTGCTCACCCGTGTCAGCCAGGTTCTCCAGGGTCGCGCTGCAGATGGTGCTGTGGGAGCTGCGGGGCCTGCTCTACACAGAGGGGCTGCATGGGGTGAGCGGCGGGGTAGCTGCAGGTGGGAGTATGGGGTGGGGGTATGGGGTGGGGATGGCCGGTCCGAGGTGAGCTGGGTCTGGGTGGCTGCTGGCGCTGCCGCTGGGCTGTTCCGCCACTGCCGCCACTGTTGGCTGAGCTGAGCTGCGGTGCCAAGCCGGTCCCCATGCCTCCTGGTTTCCCAGCTGCGCTCTGCCCCGGCCGCCCTCCACACTGGAGCTTCCCCCCACACCACCCGGCCTACCTCCCTCAACATCGGAGGCCGCCTCAACTGCCCTCCATGCCAGAGCTTCCCCTCGCACCACCTGGCCCACCTTCCTCATCGTCGGAGGCCGCCCCGACCAGCCTCCACAACGGAGCTTCCCCCCGCACCACCTGGCCCACCTCCTTCACCATCGGAGGCCGCCCCAGCCGGCCTCCACAATGGAGCTTTCCCCTATGCCACGCTGCCCATCTCCCTCATCGTTGGAGGCCGCCCCAGCCCTCTAGCACCCGGCGTGGCCCTTGCCAGGCTCCAGGCGGCAGGGAAGAGGGCGATGCCGGATGGGCCAGGAGGGGAGAAGTGGCACCTTCCAAGCGGGAGCTGGTGCTCCGGCCGCACCCCTCTCACATGTGATGAGTCAGGGAAGGGTTTGGCGGTGAAGGGCTGCACAGCGTGGAAAGGGGCTCCCATGATCCTGCCGCTGCGATGGCACTCAGGAGGCTGGAGGGGCGGGCAGGTCCCGGGGGGCAGCTGGGAGAGCGCAAGAGGTGCCAGGATGAGGATGGGGGGCTCCAGACTACCATCCCCAGCAGCCCTAAAAAGCACTGGAAGAGTGGGGAATGCTGGGAGTTGCAGTTCATCACCATTTGGAAAAACATGACTCTCCAAAGATCCTTCCTTCCATCCAACCATCCATCTCCTTCCCTTCCCCTTCAATCTCTCTCCTTCCTTCCTTCCTTCCTTCCTTCCTTCCTTCCTTTCTTCCTTCCTTTCCCCTTCAATCTCCTTCCTTCTCCATCTCCTTCCTTCCCGCTCAATCTTCCTTCCTTCCATCCATCTTCATCCCTTCCCCTTCAATCTCTCCTTCCTTCCTTCCTTCCTTCCTTTTTTCCTTTCCTCCTTCAATCTCCTTCCTTCTCCATCTCCTTCCTTTCCCCTTCAATCTTCCTTCCTTCCTTCCATCTCCATCCCTTCCCCTTCAATCTCTCTCCTTCCTTCCTTCCTTCCTTCCTTCCTTCCTTCCTTCCTTCCTTCCTCCTTCAATCTCCTTCCTTCACCATCTCCTTCCTTTCCCCTTCAATCTTCCTTCTTTCCTTCCATCTCCATCCCTTCCACTTCAATCTCTTTCTCCTTCCTTCCTTCCTTTCCCCTTCAATCTCCTTCCTTCTCCATCTCCTTCCTTTCCCCTTCAATCTTCGTTCCTCTTCCCTCCCTCCCAACATTTTTGAGCAAGGAAGAGTAAGCTTCTCCAGCGAGCATTGTTATATTGTTTTTGTAATTCATCACTATGCTTTCATTATGTTCAATTCGTAACAATGAAAATACACCCTGCATATCAGATATTTACATTACGATTCATAATAGTAGCAAGATTACAGTTATGAAGTAGCAACGAAAATAATTTTATGGTTGGGGGTCACCACAACATGAAGAATTGTTTTAAGGGGTCGCGGCATTAGAAAGGTTGAGAACCACTGCTCCAGGCAATGATATCCTTACTATGTTCAACAGTTATTAATTTTTAATTTTAAAAAAATATAGCTTTTTCTTGTTGCTGAATTAAGAAGCATTATCAAATGAAGGATGGATTGTTTCCACTATTGTTGCTCTGAGCTGAGAAAAGTAATACAGGTTGATATTCTTTCTAGACAAACGAATACAACTGTTTTGTAAGGGCTGGGTACAGAAATCGAATAAATATAGTTGCTTCTTCCTGCTTTTCTCAATTAGTTCTTTACCCCTCCTATATATCTCACTAATATCTGGTCTTTTCTTTTAGGTGATTCCACATCTCTTCAGATGTGTAAGTAAGTCAATAATAATTGTTAGCTTTAAAAACAATTGTTTCTAGCTAACTGGAAAATTTTCCTATACATATTAAGCTCATTTCTGTATCATAATACATATAGGAACATTTCCCAGTTTGTTGTGGTCATTTTTCATTTTATATCAGGCCATCCTTGGCAGAGATTATGGGAACTGAAGAAAACACATCAGGAGGATATAAATCTTCAGAAAACTGCTATAACCCAACTTTTTCCCAACTGGGTGATCTCCAGATAATGACTAATAAGTCCAATGTCATGGGAATTGTACAGAGAACAAATTTTATAAATAATTAAATCCAACACATCTAAAGGTCAGGTTGCCTGTAGAAAGCTAATTTAGCCATAATTTCAAATAGACAACCATATATAGTATTTGTATCCGATTAAATTTTATTTTGGGAGGCTGAGAGTTGAATATATAAAAACAATTTCTATTATTTATTTAAAACATTTATAGAACTAACCATCTTGTTACCAACTCTGGATGGGTCCCAATAAAATTAAAACAGCATCTTGACTAAGACCTCGATAAATAGCAGTGAAAAATTATGAAAAAAAAGTGTGAATCTTCCAAAACTATCTTTAATTCCAGTTTGAAAAAGACCACTTGGATGATTCAATAGGCTACTGGAACAGCATTTGGTAAGCAGAGACAACAATAAAAATGTCTGGCATTAATGAGAAATGTTATGTTTGAAATAAAACACTCATTCTCAAAAAGAATCTCATCCCAACTATAAAGTATGGTGAATTGAGTACCATAGTTTGAGGCTACTTTGCTGTATAGGATCTGGTGGTTCACAATAATTGAGGGAATAATAAATTCTAGACTGTACCAGCAAATTGTACAGGAAAATAATCCAATTCATCTGCAAGCTGAAGCTTAGACTTAAGTGGAATAATGCAACAATAATTCTAACTATACATCTGCAAAAAATAGTTTAAATAGGAGAAATGTCATGTCCAGAAGTCAATGCTCATCTGGTCCTTAAACTAATGAAAAGCTGTGGCACATGATGTGAAGTAACATGTCTGCAGGAAACCCTCATAATATCAGTGAGCAAAATGTTGGACTGATCATGTTTAACAAGTTTGATTAAATTTACTGCTGCCAATGGAGGTATTCCCATCTTCCAAATTGAAAACTTCATATACTTTTTTTCAACAAAGACAGCCCTAATGGCTCAATGTGTTCAAAAAGGTCCTAACATAGTATATTATTTTTTGGCTAGGCTTGATTAATCTGATTTTAAAAATCTAAATTAAAAATGTAAAATACAAACAACTTTGTAGGGTACCTAACTGCAGGACTTCCTTTGACTGTAAAGGATTCACAAACTGTCCCCACTATAATGCCATATGTTTCAAAATTCTACTCAATTTATTCACAACTCACATTTCTTAAATCTTTCAAAATATGTAGCTAATGTAATAGTTCCAATAACCTTTGACTAAAATAAATGGGTTACTAACTACAGGACCAATACATTCTCAAAACTTTCTTCTGCTTGCTCCCCAGATTTAATTTAGGGTTTGAGCCCAAAAGGCTGCCTTGAATCACAAATACTTTGGAATTAATTCTTTAAAAAAGAAAACATGTGCTATCTTTTTCAAGTATCCTATTTTCCATGCAAATGAAGTTTTGAAGAGTCTGATCTTTTTCTGCAATTAGCCTCAAGTTAATTAAAAAATAAAGCCTTTAACAGGTGTTTATTTCACACTACTTAAGTGAAGCTGAGACTTGCCTATCATTATCACACATGTTACGTACAGTTCTGGAACTGAAAAAATAAAACAGAAAAGGAACCTAAAAAAGATTGCTTTGCAAAATGATGTCCTCAATACACAAAGAATTAAATCTGAATCGCTTTAGGCATTTTATGTATTATATAGAATTGTAAAAAAAATTGCTGGTCTGATTGGGGAAAGAGAAGGAGGAAGTGATCAACATATTAGTGTCTTTCTATATTTATTATATTTGGATTTCCACCTTTCCTCCTCCCCAGAAGTCAATTCTCTATCATCAGTGACTAAGTTGTACTCTGGTTTGGTTAGAATTTGAATTAACACCCAAAATTCAGGATCCCAGAGCCCATCATCATCTAGGCAGCGTTAAGTAATGAAAAAGAAAAACAAGTCTGTCATCAGTTCTTGGATTTACATGAGCCTAATAGGACTGACAATTTTCTATCAAATATTTCCCCCCTTTTTTTATAAAATTATACTTAGCTGGTGGGTGGCTGGATAGGTCTAGAGTCAAGTGCTCATATTAACAATACATATTTTTAACTTGAACATAAAATGTTACAAATATAGCATTTACAATATATTTTAAACATGCAAAATAGTATTTATTTCAAGGTAATAAACATGGACACTGAAAAAAGAAGGTCATCAGAAATTCATCAAGTCCAGCATTAAAATTATCTAGCTATACGATGGGGACTAGCAAACTCCTGCATTTTGGAAAAAGAGATGTATAATAATAATAATAAAGTTGGAAGGGACCTTGGAGGTTATCTAGTCCAACCCCCTGCTCAGGCAGGAAACCCTATACCAGGGGTAGGCAACCTCGGCTCTTTTATGACTCATAGACTTCAACTCCCAGAATTCCTGAGTCAGCTATGGTGACTCAGGAATTCTGGGAGTTGAAGTCCATGAGTCATAAAAGAGCCGAGGTTGCCTACCCCTGCCCTATGCCATTTCAAACAAATGGCTGTCCAGTCTCTTCTTAAAAACTTCCAGTGTTGGAGCATTCACCACTTCTGGAGGCAGGTTGTAAAGAGGTTCATGTTGCAAAGGAGAAGCACTATAAAGCTAATCCTTGACTCACAACAGCATTGAGTGTCCATTTTTTTATGCTAACGACCATTGCAGCATCCACAAGGTCATGTGATCAAAATTTGGACGCTTGGCAACTCACTCACATCTACAATGGTTACAATGTCCTGAGACTTTCTGACAAGCAATGGAGAAGCAGGATTACTTAACAACCATATTACTAACCTAAATACTGCAGTGATTTACTTAACAACTGTGGCAAGCAAGATGGTAAAATGGGGCAAAATTCACTTAACTCACTGAACAACTGTCTCACTTAACAACAGAAAATTTGGGCTCAATGGTTGTCATAAGTCAAGGACTACCTGTAATTCTCTCCTTACCAAGGATACCTTTCCTGCACAATATTTTAGATTGGATAGTTGTGGAAGCAGGAAGGAACATGATTTTGTACAGAATGTTTCACTTTTCTCCATCTCCTTTTTGTACTGTTTTGCTGATATTCTACAAAATGGTGTGCTTGGACTTTGCAACAAAAATTGTGAGGTAGGAAAGTTGACAAATGACTTGCCTAAGAGTCTTGCAAACTATCTGGCTCCCAGGCATTGCTTCAATTTTGTATTCACCACCAGGACTTTGAAACTCCTATCTCCAATAATACCATTTTTTTCTCCCTCTATCTCACTTAGAAGTTTTTGTAACCGACTTAATAAAAGTGACCTTGATAAATCAGCACTCTAAACTGCAAAAGGTGCAATAAAATTCAGCAGAGCTGAATATGAAGTGTTTTATGCTGGAAAA
This sequence comes from Bothrops alternatus, assembly GCA_034064705.1. Taxonomy (NCBI): domain Eukaryota; kingdom Metazoa; phylum Chordata; class Lepidosauria; order Squamata; family Viperidae; genus Bothrops; species Bothrops alternatus. Next base: position 1,603,739 of record JARGCV010000086.1, read on the forward strand.
ACAACAGCAAATATATAGAGACATCAAATAAGGAAGAGGATGGCTAGACTCCAAAGTAAAGTAAGAAGGAAGGAGTCAACAGCTTCAAGATAATTCATAAGATCAGCGTGCATAGAGTGCAATACTGTTATTAAAAATGTGTTCAGCTAATCGGTGAATGACTTCTCTTTTCTTAACAAGAATTTAAATATAGGATTTTATCTTTTTCAGACACTTTCTTGATCTTTCTATCTCAGGCCCTTTTATTTTAACTAAAAAAAGTTCTTCCAAGGTACACAAAGAGTAAAGGAAAATCCTTGAACCAGAAATAGAAATGGCTGAACCTCAGATTGTCAGCATTCAAGGAAGGCATTTTCTCCAATAAACCAGCCTTCTCAATCTACGAAAAGGTAAGATGTCAATTCCCATCATTAGCTACTTATGTCCAACATGGCCTGTGATTACATTCAAACCAGAGTACATTAAAACAGCAACTTTCTACTTGGATGGAAGCAGGTGGTTATTTTGTTCTGGAAAAGTGGGAGAAATTCATGACTTTTACAACAACATAAATAGCCAACAGGTTAGAATATTGCTAGTCATGCCATCTTCTATAAACTAGAAGTAGTGGTCCTATTCAGTTTTGTGATTTAAAGAAAATGTCTGTTGGCAAAAGAGCCAGTTAAGATTTATTCTCTTTTGTTTTAACAACACTCATGGTCATCTACTGTGAAATTGAAAAGCTACATATACAATGGTTTTGCAATGCACATCAGTCCAATGGAACACACTATCACAGATAGAAACATCTTTAAAATAATGTAATTAAAATAAGGAATATATATTTATTTGAGTTTCCAGAAGCTTCTTCTAATCTGGGTCAAGGTTAAGGCACTTTCCAATCTGGCACCCTTTTAGACAAATATCTTATAAACCACAGCCCCTGCTGACTAGGAATTGTAGCAATTATAATCCAATAGAGGGGAAGAAGTCTGTCTGTATTTTCAGAGATCTATGTCCAACGGATGTCAGTAACTAAAACAGATTATCATTATAAGAGCTAGTTTAGTGTAGCGGTTAAGGCACCAGGTTAGACACCAGAGACGGAGTTCCAGTTTTGCCTTTAGGCATGAAAGATATGCCTGGGTGACTTAGAGCCAGTCACTCTCTCTCAGCCCAACCTATTTCACAGGGTTGTTGTTGTGGGGCAGGGGTAGGCAACCTTGGCTCTTTTATGACTCGTGGACTTCAACTCTCAGAATTCCTGAGCCAGCCATGCTGAGGGGAAAGAGAGAGATTTCCAAGGTGAGCCATGCTGGCTCAGGAATTCTGGGAGCTGAAGTCCACGAGTCATAAAAGAGCCAAGGTTGCCTACCCCTGTTGTGGGGGAAATAGGAGGAGGAAAGAGTATTAGTTATGTTTGTTGCCTTAAGAGGTTTATAAAAATAAATAAAATAAAATAAAACAAAACATAGCAAGATTCTTTATGCTAGTTGGGTGCAGTGGAACTTCAAAACACTCTCTCTTACTCATATCAATATGCTTAGGTCCAAATCAATTTGGTTTTTTAAAAATGTTTTTAGAAGAAAATACGGAGTAGAGACTTTAGCCCAGTTCTTGCCCTATTTGGCCCAAAGTATGATGCATGGTATTATTTGTTAAATTTATTTACCACCTATCTTGCTGTAGGGCTACTCTAGGCCAGAGATCCCCAATCTTTTGGGCACCAGGGACTGGTTCCGTTAAAAGAGATTTTCCATGGACCAGAGGGGGACAGGGTTTCATGTACTGCCTGCATCCTGTGGATGGGATTTTGCTTGTTTGCGTGGACCGGTTTCTGGCATGCCACAGAGCGGTTCCAGTCCAAGGACTGGAGTTTGGGGACCCCTGCTTTAGGCAGCTTACAATAATAAAAAGGGAAAAAATGAAAGGAGTGAAAACTGAACAGAAGTAAAATAATAGAGCAATAAAATAAACAATGGCAAAGGAAGACAACAAGAATAATATGATAACCAAAAAGATGGATGGGTACAGAGAGCAAGAGTGCAGGGAGATGGAGTCTGCCATCAATCTAGCAGCCACCTCCAGGAACTTCTCCATTTGGTCCCCAGGCCAACAGGCAGATCCATGTCTTCAGGCACTTGCAAAAGGATAGGAGGAAGGTGGCAGATCTTATTTAGATGCTAGGATGTTCCAAAGTGCAAGCACTGCAGCAGAGAAGGCTCTTCTTCTAGATCCTGATAGTTGGGAGTTCTGTGACTGACGGAATCTGCAGTAGGTTTTATCTGCTGGTACTAATAGGATGGGCTTGTTATAGTTCATCAGACTGTCTGGACCTATGCTATTAAGGGCTTTAAAGGTCATAACCAACACCTTGAACTGGACTTGGAAGCAAACTGGTAGCCAGTTAAGTTCATGAAGTAGAGATATAATATGGGCCCCAAAGACTGGTCTTCCTGCTACACTTTCAAATGGACTTCAAGAGTACCCCTATGTAGTCCAGGCAAGGGATGATCAGGGCTGAGTACCTGAGCATAGGGAGTGGTGATCCAGGAAAGTTGGCCAACTATGCACAAAGCAGAGCTATGCAAAACTGTCCTGGTTCTGCCTGCCACCTACTCTTCGATATATGTTAAATGGTATTATCCAACCTTTGTTATTTTTATAAATAACTCGATGCAACAAACTTATCTTATACTCCTTTCTCATATTTTCCCACAACTGTGTAAGATGAATTGGGCTGAGGGAGTGACTGGCCCAAAGCAAAGCAGCCAGTTTAGCTTTCATATTTAAGATGGAATTAGAACTCTCAATTTCCTGGTTTCTAGTCTGGTTCCTTAACTATCAGGGCATATGTACCCAAACAAACAAGAATGGGGGCATCATCCCATGGAAGCAATAGTAGAATTTAAGGCAATTTAAGGTAATTTTGATTGATCTAGAAAAGTTATGCAGGCTTGAAGGGTCAGATGAATGTACGTGCAAATGAGGCCCTGGGGATCAGAAGAAGGGTCATACATGGAGATAGGACCCAGGTGTGGTTGTGATGGACACAAGAATGGGGAAGATGAATTCTGAGAAGAAACATTTACTCTTAAAAAACTTTTTCTCCCCCCCCCTTTCTGCTCACTGAGGATTTTGCAGCACAAGCAGTTGAGCAGTGGGAGGGAGGCTGGGGGGTGGTTGTGGGGGGGGAGGGGGCTACAGGAACAATTAAGCGAGACAGATTCACAGGTTCAACCACTTAGCCAGGATGTTGAGTCTCACTTAAACGAAAAGTTAAAACCACATAGCTGGTACAGGAAACTAGAAGCTTTGCAAGATTCCTATGACCTAAGAAGGGCAATAGGTGGCATGACATTTAGCTATTTTGCATAGCAAGTGAGAAAGCTTTAGGGGGCTGCAATCCAGGTAACTAATCAATATTATATGTTTTGCCTATATTATTGGGGGGAGGGCAAAGGGGAGTATTGGGAGGGCAAAGGGGTGTATGAGAATCATCTTCGATTATAAAAACTGCTGTAAACCTGTAATGGGAGGCCTTGGTAGCTTTCAAAGCTGAGGTCACTTTCATCTTGGTACCAAAATAAAAGTATTTTTGTTTTCCACATGTTGGGTTTGGTGATCAATTGGGTTCAACACAAAGCTAAGACTCAGTTTTGGGGACAACAGGTTCACTTCTATTTAGTACTTGCTAAAGAATATCAGAACTATCAGCTAAAAACTGATTGCTAAAAACATCCCATAAGAAGAGAATGAAGTTACTTCTCCACTATTGTCAAGAAAAGGGGGTAGATTTAACTGCTAAGAGCTGAGCTTGGCCTGATGGAAGCCTTCCCATTTTGGAATTTCTTTATTGAGATGAAATGCCCCCACCCTACTCCTACTCTAAGATTGCTAATTGGAGAACAAATCATTCCTGTCTCCTTCCCTCCAGACCAGGGGTAGGCAACCTTGGCTCTTTTATGACTCATGGACTTCAACTCCCAGAATTCCTGAGCCGGATAAAAGAGCCAAGGTTGCCTACCCCTGCTCCAAACCAACACAGTATAGATCAAGAATGAGAACACAACCTTTTAATATTTAAATATTAGCAAGGCTATAAAGTTTTAAAGGCCATTTGTTGCCTTTTATAGCTGCTTTTAAAAAAAAAAAGAAACCTGGGCTGAGAAACCAGCCAAGATGTATTAAACCCACACTTGGAAATACTAGCAGAATAATATTCTCTTACCCAAAATATCCAGTGCATGTTATCTCCTTTTTTAGTAATATATGTCTTTTTCAGAACCATTATTTAAAAACATAGTTTTGTATTCTAACATCCCATTTCTCCATGCCAGTTTTACAAAAAAGATAAAGACCTAGGCTTTGTCTGCCTCTTTCACCTTATTCTCTAGCCACTCATGTTATTTATAACATAATGCAATTTTTTTTAATGTACTCTCACAGCAGTTATACACTATTCTACAGAATGTGTTTCCCTTCTGGACAAATCAACTACATTGGAACTGCCATTACTGTTTAATGTTCTAAATTGTACCCCAATGAACAGAGTGCATTTGATGATATCATAGCAATTCAGCTAATGGCAACACAATTTTGTAGCTGGACGTTAAAAAAAATATCTATTCAAATTTACCATTCACATTTCTTACAAACACCTTGAGGCCACAGATTCTAGATAAAGAAAAAGTAATGCTTTTCTTCCTTAGCTTTAAAAATTCAGATGTCAACCCTCATCTGCCTTAGGCTGTCTTATTAATATTTAAGAGCTGTCATAAATTGCTTCTGCTGAACAGGCTTTTTCACTAGCTAAATTTTGCTTAGGATTTTGTAGCTCAGATATATTTTGGCTAAACGCAATTATTTGCCAACTGACTCTAAAAAACGGAATCTCTTAGTCCCAAATTGCAGCTTTCTTTAGCCACTGCCAAGTTTGAACATGATGGTAGCCAATCCTTATTTAAAAGGCATCCAATTAATTAGCCATCACTACATTTAATAGCAAAAAGATCCTTTGAGCTAATTATGCATTGCAGAAAAAATATCTCATTTTTTAAAAAATCCTGAAGCAACTTTTATCTGTTTCATCTAATGCTGAAAGAGAATTATTGTCTCTGAAAGATTAATAGTTTTATAACACACTATCAATTTTCCCTGGAGTCACGTTTTTGCTGAGTAAAAACTTGATTTCTCATAAACACACAATCTTACAAAACACATTCTGGTGAACTTTAAAAACAGATATATAGAAACTATTTCTGCCAAATCGGTAGGCAAACATATGTGATGACATTTATCTCTAACAAATTTAAAAGAAAAATTGATACATTACCCTTCTAGAAAATAAGTTGCGTGTACAGTATATGTATATATTATTTTATGTACAGAGCATATAAAGTATTTATTTCATACTTCCTAAACAAAGATATAATTAAACTGTTTCTTGATTGCATAATTAAAATCTGGACAGGCACATTCTATCGATTTATTTTTAGTTATTTAGCTTCTTGGTTTAACTACTATTGCTATTTTATACTACATGGCATTATAGTTTTCACTAAACAATCCTTCTCTTCCTCCTTGCCTGACCCATGTAACTGCCCGCCACTTTCTTGAGGGCAGAGGCACCAAAGGGAGCCATGGACTGTGAGGAAAATCCCCATTCCCCATCCCAGGGAGAAAGAGGGCTCACCCGTCGAACACCGACATCTTCCAGCCAAATCTACCTTGCAAGAAGGCATTAAAATTGCTCCTTCATATCCATTGGGACTTGTGGCCAACTTATTGGGAGCAGCAGTAGGAACTGAATGAAGTCCGACTTCACATTGACTTTGTGAGTAGCTGGCAGGGAGTGTCAGAAATTAGTTCTCTCCTCCTCCTCCTCCTCCTCCTCCTCCTCATTTGGAACTGCCTGCCATTTTGGTGTGAGGAAGGGAATGATCATGAACAGACAAAGAAGTAGTGATAGTATGAGAGACTGTCAACTTCCTGCATGCTTCCCTATTGACTCTGCTTGTGGGAAGCTGCAGGGAGCATTGGAAATCGCTTCTCCCTGTCCTTGGCTGACCCGCAGAATTGCCTACCATTTTGCTGTGGAGAGGGAGCGCATAGGGAGCCACAGACTTCAAAGAAAACTGCACTCCTATTCCTCATATTCCTAACAGCCCCTTTTCTCCAGGGAGTAGAGCGCTCATCTATTGATTGCCAGCACCTCCCAGCCAACCCTATCTTGCCAGCAGACATCTTGAGTTGCTCCTTTGCCCTTCCCTTGCCACCCACCACTGTTAAGAGATTTCAAATTTAATCTTGATTCTAAACAACCAATTGCCACTTGTCTGTCAGGCCTTGCCTTGAGTTAATTGAGAGCAGACATTAGAGACAGGCAGGAAAGAGAGCAGGGATACAGCCATCCTATCTTCCTTTGAACCATGCAACCTATGGGTTTCTGGGAAAGGTACTCAGAAAGTATGGAGCTGCTGAAGCAGCCATAGCATTTCCAAATTTCATTCCCAAGGGAGTCATGGGTTCTTATACTCTATAAATTAGCCCATTTGGATTAATTTGGTTTAATAATTGCTTTTCCATAACTTGCAGCTTCATCCATTTAAGGGTTACAAGAAAACAGACATGAATTTTAATATAGTTTCAACGTTCATATTAATTATATTTTTTCTAGTGAATTTAAGTCATGTAGTGATTTTATTCTTTGTTTTAGTCATTTTTACATTTAACTATTATTGCATAATTTTATATATTAACATTTATAAGACAAAATTTATGCTATATTACACATAATTTAATTACAGTTTCTATAACCTTTCATTTTTTTAATTGAAGTATGATTAACAAACATTATTAACTAAATAACATACATTTATGATACATAGCAAAAATGGTATAGAAAATTTTCTACTGAAAATTAAGAGACAAATATTATAGACTTACACATTTACCATATGTCCTTAATGTTACCAATAATAGATTTGTTGCTATTGAGATCAATTATAATATCCATTTAGTTTTAACAGAATTGTGGGTCCTATCTCTGAAGTTTCATTTTAATGTGTTTTTTTCTAATGTGGCAAGTAAAAGAGACTTTAGCAATTCACATTTCATGCACACACACACATGCACACACACACCCCACACACAAACAAAAACACACCTGTGTACAACCAAGAAATATTTAAGGATTTAGTATTATTATTTTTACTCAATAAATAAATGTATGTGGTCCTTGCTTAACAACAAACCAGATCATTAAAGTTATGATGAGTCTGAAAAAGTAACTTTACATCCTGTAATCACTTTTACGACTGTTGTAACATTCCTGTGGTAACGTCATTGGAATTCTGTACTTTGCAACTGTAGAGCATTTACAACTGTCACATGTAGTCACGTGATCATTTGCACACTTCACACCTGGTTTCTGATAAGCAGAGTCAATGGAGAAGCTGGCAGTAAAATTATAAGTCACCTGATGTCTCACTTAATGACCATTGGTGATTCACTTAGCAATTGTGGCAGATGTGAGTTCATCACAGCCACAACATCTTGCTTATTGACCACATCATTTAACAACAAAATTGCTGGTCCCAATTTTGTTTGTTAAGCAAATGATATCTGTATTATACAAATGTGTCAATTTTAATTTTTAATACAATGAATAAATATAACCCATACAAACAAAAATTATTTTGAGCTCCTCCATAATTTTTAAAAGTGGGCAGGGGTCCTGAGAGGAAAAGGAAAAGAAATACTGCTCTACTCTGTCCAAGATAACTATGGGATATGTTAGCTTAAAATTGTCATGTTTGAAAATATTTTTAATAAAATATGATTATATTCAAGTATCACACTAAGCCATAAGGCTAATTTAGCAGCTAATTAACCTGCTGACAAGTGTAGTCAAAATCCATACCATATATAAACTTTTAAAGTTTTGCACAACATCTGTGACACATACAGTATGTTCTATATAATTAGGCTATATACATCCTAAAAATGCCAACTTTTATAAGGTGACTGCCTAAAATATTTACTGTCACATCAAGGGTATATGAAATACACAGAGATCTGATTCTTTAAATATCTTAAGTTTTACCAGAAGGCACTAAAGTTAACATTCCTGGATTCTAATAGCAGTATTTCAAAAACTGAATTAACAGAGATATGATTTCACACGAAGAAAGATCTCATTCCTTTGTTTCCGTCATGTTGGTCTTGCAAGGTAGTCAGACAAGAAACACATACAGAAATACTAGCTCTTTCTTTATTGTAAGGTTTCATTTACAGAATGAAAGCCTCACAGTATCCTTCCTCTCTTTCCCCTCACTTTTACTCTCTCCAAAATTAAGGAGGGCCTCTTTTCTTTTGCTAGAACTCTTCTTTCTAAAATTTTGTTTATCAGACTATTATCTAAGTGGTGGATCTTGTTCCTGTCTTCTAAGGTTAGTCCTTTAGTCCAGAGCTTTTCAAATTTTTCACAGATTGTACCACTTTTAGGACATGACAATATTTGAGAATCATCAGTGCTTAGCAAGGTGTCAAAAACTTGATGACTAAAAAAAGGGGGGGATTTTAAGTTTTACTTTGATTGATTTGTTGTTATTGCAATGACTAGTTGATACTATTATAGAAAAATAAAAAGTTGAGGTTCGATGTTAATGCTTCATTCTACTGCAACAGAGGAAGTTGGAAGTCTATGCCTTTTCTTTTCTTTTTCCCTTTTCCCCCTCACTTTTCTTTCCCTTTTTCCTCCCCACTGTTCTACTATTTGCTTTTGTATTCTTATATTTTATTCTATAATCTAATAAAATGTTACAAACCATAAAAAAGAAGGAAAAAAGTACCGGTTTCACTCCTCCTTTTATATCCTCTCCTCTCTCCCCTGCCTCCTTCATTTATATCCTCTCTTCTCTTCCCCCTCCTCCTTTTATATCCTCTTCTCTCTGCCTCCTCTTCCTCCTCTATGGCAAACCCCCTCTCAGGAGAATTTCTGTTTGGTGCACTTGCGGATGTGCAGGCCACTCCCCGGGATAACTTCCTGTTTGGAACACTTGCTGAACTCTGGGATCACCCTTGCTCACCCACTGGGACATTAACAGCACCCTGTGGAAAACCCCAGGCACTGCAAGACGGATTCCCAGGATTTTGACCTGAAGTGTGAGCTTGTTCTTGGTCTCCCTCCCCCCTGAGAGCAGAGCCAGGAGCAGAAACATCAGGGGACAACCACCAGCACAGTTGGTCAATATGACGCCGAACGACGCGGCATCTCCCAAAGTCACTTCATATGAGAGCGGTCCCGAGATCATGCACACGACAGCAGAGACCCAGAGATGTCCAGGACCATAGTTCCTTGCCTAGACCGGATTGCCCATCTGAGGTCTCCTAGGTGCCCGCGACTGTGACACCTGTGAAGCCACCTGGTCTAGGTGCAGTCTGTCCAACTTCGTGATAAGGCGGCGACCCCAGTGGAGTTCAGCTGGGCTTTTTCCAGTGGCAGTGCATGGTGTAGTGCAAGAAGAAAATCTGCTAACCTGTGATGCCAGCTACCGTGTGTGATTCTTTTGAGTGTGTCTTTGGTAGTGCACACCATTCATTCAGCTTGCCCGTTGGTGGAAGGGTGGAAAGGAGCTGACGTTGCGTGCTGGATCAAGTTGGCCTGAAGGAAAGCCTGGAACTCAAAAGAAGTAAATTGAGGACCATTGTCAGAAACGAGGACATCAGGGAGGCCATGGGTAGTGAAGATTCCTCTCAACACCTGGATGGTCCTGACAGTAGTAGTGGAGGAGACAGGTATAATCTCTAGCCACTTGGAATGGCTATCCACCAGAATAAGGAAGAATTGCCCCTGAAAGGGCCCAGCATAATCTAAATGTACCCTTGACCAAGAGGTTTGTGTCTCCTCCCACCTGTGTACAGGAGCCTGAGGCATTTCAGGCCATGATTGTTGGCACACCTGAACCTGTGCACCTGGGCCTTGATAGCTTTATCAAGCCCCGACCACCAAAGATGGCTGCGTGCAAACGCTTTCATGCGCACAATGCCCGGATGTCCCTCATGCAGAGAGGACAAGACTCTAGACCTCAGTGAGGCTAGGATAACTACTCTACTACCCCAGAACAGGCACCCCTTAAATGTAGACAGTTCATGACTTCTTTGCCAGAAGCTTTGAAACGCAGCATCTGGACACGTGTCAGGCCATCCTGACAAGACCCATGTCAGCACGCGTGTTGCAGCCACGTCCCCAGCATTGAGGGGAGATTCAGGCAACTCCTGAATGGAAAGAATATTAATAGCAGGAGCAGGATCTGCCTCTATTTGTTTGAGAGGTAATCTGCTGAGGCCGCCTGCGTGACGCATCTCTTTTCCCGGTTTGTGGATGAGTGTGTAATCATATGCTGACAGGAAAATTGACCATCTCAGCATATGCGGTGAAATAATCTGTGGTGTCTGTTTGTTGGTAGTAAACAAACCCAGCAGAGGCTTATGCTCTGTGTAGACCATGAAGTGGCGGCCATATAAGAAATCATGGAATTTCTTTATGCCAGCCACTATGGCCAAGGCTTCTCTGTCAATCTGAGCGTAATTCCGCTCTGCAGATGACAGAGTCCTTGAATAGTAGACTACAGGGACTTGTGTCCCATCAGCCTTCAGGTGACTAAGTACTGCTCCCACCCCATAAGGAGATGCATTGCATGCAATGCACACAGGCAGTTGCTCATTGAAATGCGCTAATACAGCATTTGAAGAGAGCAAGGCCTTAACATCACTGAAACTCCTGTCATGGACTTTAGTCAATTGCCATAGAGCCTGCTTGTCAAAGAGCCGGTGTAACGGCTCTGCCACTGCAGCCTTATGTGGGAGAACTGCATGGTAAAAATTTAAGAGCTCCAAGAAAGCTTGCAGCTCACTCTTGGATGTGGGCCTTGGGGCCTGCTGAATCACTTGAAGCTCAGATTCAGCAGGGTGGATGCCATGAGCATCAATCCTGAAGCCTAAGAAGTCAGTGGAAGCGACTCCTATTTTGCATTTGTCTTGCTTTAATTTAAGGCCTGCTTGGCGGAAACGCAACAAGACAGCCCTTAATCTTTCTGCAAGATTTTGAGATGACTCCCCAGCAATGAGGACGTCATCGAAGTAGGGACAAACCCCAGGAATACCACGAAGTGTGCATTCCATGACACTTTGAAATATGCCAGGGGCTACATTAACCCCAAACTGCAGTCTTTTAACCTTAAAGGCCCCTCTATGTGTTACAATTGTTTGGGCCTCTGCAATTGCCTCATCAACAGGTAGCTGTTAATAGGCCTGTGCCAAATCAAGTTTTGCAAAAAGGTGCCCCCCTTTGAGGAAGGCCAGAATATGGCTCACCACGGGCACTGGATATGCATGCTGTTGCAATGCTTTATTCAGTGTACACTTATAGTCTGCGCATATGCGGACTTCTCCATTAGCCTTTAAAGACATAACAATGTGGTTTCCCATGGACTAGAGTCCACAGGTTCTAAGGTATCCAGCTCTGCATCTATCTTGCTTTTGAGGGCAAAAAGCACCCTTCTAGGCTTGATCCTGATGGGCATGATAGTTGGGTCTAAACGTAATGCAATAGGAGGCCCCTTGTAGGAGCCAAGCTCTGAGCTAAACACATTAGCAAACTCCTTGCAGACTTCTGCAAGGCCCAACATTTGCATGCTGTGTAGCCCAGTCACTTGAATTCCAAGGGCCTCGAACCAATCGAGTCCAATAAGACTTGTGCATTCACCCCAACTACCACCACATCTAGGAAACCCTCAAAAGCCTTAAGCTATACTTTGAGCGTAGCCTCCCCTTTCAAACTGACTTTGGAATTCTGGAAGTCAGTAAGAATTAAATTTGGGGCCTGAGTTTGACTCGAAGGCCACTACTGCTGCAAATCCTTTTGAAGGTGTCAAGTGAAATGATTGATAAAGCAGACCCTGTGTCCAACTCCATCGATAAGGGAACCCCTTGCAATTTCACGTCAATGTGAAGTTTTTTCTTAAGAGGCTTGTGTGTTCCTGTCCTCGGATTACTCCTGCGCGATGTGCAGAAACCCACCCTGTGTTAGCTGGGGACCCTCATAACTTTCTGAAGCAATTCTTCCCGAGGTTGGACCTTCTGGAGACCCAAACAAACAGAGGTAATGCAGCCTTGCCTTGCACATGCCCTGCAGATGGCAGAATGGAATCTGCATTCAGCTTGCTTGTGGCGTCCTCCGCACCCGAGACACTGAGGAAATGCTGGGGCCTTGTCTGGATACCCTTTTGGCCTTCTTTCTGCTGGCTGGTGAAGTCTGTCCACTTCCTCTTCAGGAGCCGCTTCTGAATCTTCTCGAGCGTCCTCTTGATGGATGGACGCGACTGCGGTAGCGCTTTTGGTGAATCGCAAGGCCTTCACAGTGCTGCCTGGTGCCTCTTCAGCTGCAACTTTGCGCAAGACATCTTGGAAGGTGACTTCAGCTTTAGCAAATATTTTTTGTTGCAGCTCTCTACTTCTAAGGCTGCAGACAAAACAGTCTTGTAAGCGTTCTTCCAGGTCCTTGAACTCACAAGGCCTGGCTGCTTGTCTCAAGGCAGCAATGAATTCCGCAGCAGACTCACCAGGCTTCTAGTCTCTGTGCTCAAAAGCATGCCTCCACACGATCACAGATAGCTTTGGATGAAAATGGTCCTTCAACATATTCTTCAAGTCTGTGTACGTTACAGACTCAAGCCGCGCAGGAGCTATTAAGTTTTCGGCTATGTCGAAAGTGTCCTGACCGCAGACGCACAGCAAGGTCGCTGCCTTCAAGCCGTCTTCTTGAACCTGGTTAACTCGCAGGTAGTTTTCCACCTGGGCCACGTAAGAGTTCCAACGCTCCGGGTGAGACACGTCGAATTCGGACAGCCAGCCGATCTTCGACATTGCTAGCTTTTCTTAGCCTCGCTGCAACTTTGGTTGCCACCTCCAGCATTTGCATACTGGCAGTTGAGTACAGATCTGGGTGCCGACTTCCCGGCTTTCAGCTCTTTTTTAGAGGCTAGATTCTTTGGTTGTCTTCTTCTTTGCAGCGATCCCACTTTTGTCGCTACTTTTACGCCTTGGGGCTCGCAGCATTGAAGTGACACACACTCACGTTGTAACTAAGTTCTTCTTTATTCATTCCACATTACCACTCAGTAACCCAACAGGCTCGCAGGCCTTTTATAGTTTCCCAAACAGCCTATCATAAATCTCCTTTGTTTGCCCCTTGCGCCTGCGCGCAAGGCCAGCGCCAACCAGTCTGGTCACGGGCAGCTTTTGGGTTGCCCGGGACCATTTGCAACATTTCTGGGCCTGCTGAGCTGCCTCATCAGGCCCAGGACACAACAGTATGCATATCACCTGCCAGGTGCCAAAGTATCACCAGTAGTACACATACCATGTGTTGAAAAGCCCTGTATTAGTCCATTTCATCTCCCTAGATCCAAAAACCTGAACTGGAGAAGAGATTGGGAACAGTTTTTGTTCTTGCCTTGGCCTCCAAAGGCACCATAAATGAATTGGAAGCAATAGACAGTCCAAACACAAATCATTCTGAAGCAGAATTAAATTGCTGGGGCAATTCTTCATTTCTCTCTAGTTTTAATTTCAAATTGAGGTCTAGGTTTTCAAACTATGGGTGTGATACTTCACAAGTACAGCAAAACTGGCAGATCATATTCCAGAGCTCACAGAATTGAGGATTCTAATAAATGCAGAATGATTAACCTAAGATGCATTCAGTCATAACGATCTTTGACATTATTAGATCATTTGCTGAACAGTTTGTTTCCCCCTTCCCTGAAGAACTGAAAATCTTATTTTTACATACATTTTAAAAAGAAAGAAAACATAAATAAAGCAAAGTAATATAAATACTAAAAGCCAGCAGAAATCTGTTTTTAAAGCTGCAGTGTAAACAAGCAGAAAGCCAATTCTCCAAGCACCATCAGATTTTTGGCTTTATGAAATATTTGATTTGCCAACTGACTTATTTGCCAACCCAAATTCATATGTGTTTTCATTATGTACAATAGATTGCATTGGAGATAATTAGATAAACAACATTAATATTTCTGCAGCTTACCAAATGTTATATTTTATATACATTGCAATTTCAGGGAATTACTGAATTTTCCGTAGAAAATACAATCAAAAACTTAGAATTCATCTATCATTCTCCATAAATTAGTTACATAAAGGATTTTCTTATGAATAGGTTTGGAGCTATATATAAATTCTTTGCATTTTAAAATACAATATATAGAAAATACAACTCTTAGAATCCCTTACCAATGACCATGTATGTGAACTGTAATTTGGCAATAACAGAAGGACATTCCAGGCTCTTCAGTAAACCACAGTTATTTTGGAGATATTCTGCCTTATCTGACAAAATCTCTTCGGTCAAATCTCTATAACTTCAAATAAATTTCTTTATTTACTTCCAACAACAGCCATCACAGAAAGAGAAAAAGGTTAAAAGATAAGTACCATCACAATTCTAACCAGCATTACAGGATTTAAAAATAAGCCAGTTTTCATACTCTAAATTCTAAAGCCAAATAAGTACAGATTTCACCACAGAAATATCAAAGGACAGAGTGACAACCTTCTCCATAAAATACAAAAGTTACTCAATGCAATCTTTCCATGTCCTTGTAGTTCTGGACATAAATCATTCTTATCTTCCAGCATTTCTGAGGAGCAGTCAATCAAGTTCTCCTAACAAAATCTTTTGTTCAAAAGGATTACTGTTTTTACAGGAAACACAAATCTATGCCCCCAATATCCACTAGATAGTTCTGGCAGTTTCCAAACCACCTACGTTTTTTGATGAGGTAGAGGAAAGACATAAAACAACATATGTCCAACTATATTTCCAAATAAAAAATATACCTATAATTACATAGGAAATAATAATTTCAAAGATTCCTAAAGAATGGCAGTTCAAGAGCATAACAAATTTCATTAGATGTTTCTCTTCAGATAGTTTTGAAAATATGTTGGTGTGTAATGAAAGCGTAATATTTGCAATAGATTTAATCAAATTCAGCAAGAAGATAATAATTTGTTGGAAACAGGAAAGAAACTCAAAGAGTTTTTCTATGGAAAGAGATTTGGCTTATGTCTTTGGGAACAGTTTTTATTTCTTTCTTTAAATGGTTTTCTTCTGTGAAGGACGAAGCCCTGCTGCAGTCAGGGTAAATGTCGCTGTAGGTTCCGTGGAGGGGACCTGCGGCACGAGTTCCTTTCCAAAAAGGGGTGGGCCTCCCTGACCAAAGGTCTATACTGAGACCTGCTGAAGCTCTCGCTCTGGGGACCACGCCCGTGCTGAAGTAAGCAATAGTGAGTCAATGTCGGGAGCTGCAACCAGAGGAAGTGGTGATTTGCGCCCTTCCCCAGCTGACAATCATTGGGCCTGAGAGAATTGCTTCTCCAGGGCCCAGTGTGAGAGATCGGCCTGCTTGTCAGCTGACTTACTTGACCTCTTGCCAGATTTAGACTTAGCTTTGGCCTTTACCTTAGCCGTGGCTTCTTGACAAGGAGATTTGCGACTGGGTTGCCTGATAGCAGCAGAAGCCTGTGGCTCAGTCTGCCATGGTTAAACGAGAAGGGTTCCTGATGCGGCTATGGAACGATCTCGATCTGCAAGAGACGTCAGTTACCCACCGTGATGGGACTGACTTGCACGTGGATCAGCGTGGTCCAGCCCACTGGCCAAGCCAGAATCACGCTGAGCACGTCACGGCACTCATCACCAGGGGGAGAGACAAAGTTAATGTGTCCGTAATGCACAGTCCTGTGACACGTGGGGTGACGAGATTTCACGTGTCTCACTTTAGTGGTGATGGTCAGGTCCTAGTGAGCAACCACTAGATGCAGAGTGGCAGATGGCTAAGGTGAAGGAGTGCTAAGTGGCCAAGGCCTGCGCAAAAATTGTCTGTGAAGTAGAGAATTGGTGCTGGAGAGAGCTGCTGAATATAGTCTGCAACCAGGGAGTAGAATAAAGCTCCTCTGAATTTAGGATTCTGATAAGGAAATTCCGAGTATGGATTGGAAGCTGTCAACTGTATGTTGAGGCCCAGCCGATGTGTGAGGTGATCAAAATGGTGGCCACAGCGATCGGGAAGGAGAAGCAATTGGGTGAGGGAATCCAAATAGTACCTGCAGCTGCAAGGCACTGAAGCCGGCAGCTCTAACTGGCCTATCTAGTGGCCGTTTGAAGGGCACTGTGTGAAATGGTCCTCCTCCAAAGTTCAAGCCTTTAAAGGGTAGGATTGTGAAATTCAAGAGGACAGTCACCTCGCGGCGTGCCAAAATGGTGATTGCGCAGCCGAGACAGGGAAAAGGCAAACCCTTGAAACCTGAGGGGTAAGGAGCCAAAATTGTCTGTCCCTGAGAAATGACCAGTCACTGCTCCAAAACGTTGGGAAACGTGTTAGAACAGTCTCCCTTTCCTCCCGATCTGTCGTAGATTGCCGAGCAGTAGCGGCGGAAAGTTATCGGAGCCGAAAGCAGCTATCGTAGCAGAAGGCAGCTGAACTTTGGATTTCCGATGAATGCCGAGGCAACAGCAGTGAGATTTAACACTCACGCTGAGAAAGTCCTACTAGTTGGTCGAGTTGCTGTAACATCCCCTGAAGCCCTTGGCAGTTTAACGGCCCCCAAAATGGCGGCCGCAGTTTGAAGCCTAGGGAGCTGACAGTTAAGGGAGGCTTCAACTGTCAGAAGCCTGGAGGGCCCTAGAAGAGAATGGGACAGAAACGAATTAGCCTCTGGCCATCCAAGACTGCTAAGATTGTATAGACTTGCAGAAAAAAGTTCTCAAGGTGGAATCTGCGGCCCCTTTAGGGAGATGACAGTTAAGGAAGGCTTCAGATGACAGCAGCCTGAAATTTTAAGAGGGAGGTGGGACAGAAGCTGTATGGCTTCTGATCCCTTTCCCTCAAAGGGAGAATCCACTAATGGTTAGAAGGAAAAATATTTCCCCTGAATCAAATCTGTCAGAAGTCAGAATTTGGGAGTCAAAATTGTCACATCCTTCTGGGCTAACAGACTAAGTTGAAACAGGGGGGTACCAGGCCAGGATGGGCGTGACAACTCTGACAACTTAGTCTGATTGGGCAGGAGGACTGAATTAACCCATCGGTGGATTCTCCATCCATCATGCTGCTTTTTTAAAAAAAGTTTGACTGCTTATTAAAGATTTTCATTGATTTATGACAATCCTGTGGGCAACATTAGAAACTATCCTGATAACCCATTGTCAAGCCAAACAGAACATTGCTTCAAAAATTTATGAGGAGATCAGTTATGAGGCCTCCCTACATCCTTCCTTTTCTCCAGGGCAATTCTTTAAGATCTTCAAAACATTCTAACAATATCTGCAATATGTTCCATGGTCCAGTATTGTGTATGATTCTAAGTGGTCACTTTTTCAGTTTATCTTGGCAGATGCAAATGAAGATCTCAGATGGCAGATTTCTATCCCCCTCTGAAATCTAATATCCCAACTTACTTTGTTTGAATCATCTCATGCTCATCCTTATGTGATGATGAAGCTATCTGTTCATTCATATCTAATTTTCAGCAGTTTTATGGATCAGCTCTTTTTCAATCCTGTACAGCTTCTTGTAGTTGTTTTTTGCTCTGGCTTGTGTCAGCTTTGATAGTGTTTAGCCACTGTATCTTTTGACGACGTTGTTTCCTTTTATTGCTGACCATTTCGAGCATGGAATCAAACTCCACTGAGTTTGATTGCATGATATAGCTGAAGTAAGTAAGGCAGAATTTTGTGATTTACCTTCCAGCGATATGTCTGATTTTATACGCTCCAGTACTTACTTGTTTGTTATCTTTGCTGTCCAAGCAATGTATAGGAGCCTTTTCCAACAACAAAATTTAAATGAGATAATTTTCCTCCTATTTAGTTTTTCATGGTCCAACTTTCGCAACAATTGGTAACTCTAGGAAACACAACAGTGTGGACTAATCTGCATTTAGTTGCCAAGCTGATGTCCTTGTTTTTACATACTTTATTTCTTTCATCATTGCTGTGCAACCAAGTGCAATCCAACACTTTATTTCTGCATTTACTGCTTTGATCAACCTGCAATCCTAAGAAGGTGAATTTTTGTACCCATTCAATCTCTTCACAATTGATTGTCATTTTGATTTTTCCTTTCTATGCAGTGATCATGAGCTTGGTCTTTTTGATGTTTAGGAAAAAGCCATTTTTTTTTACTTTCTTCTTTAATGCTTCTGATCAGATGTCTCAGGCCTTCTTATTTCCTTAGAGATGAGTTTCTCATCAGCACATCAAAGATTACTGATGTTCTGCCCTCCAATCTTTTTCTAATTTTTGGGTTCTTCAAGTTCCAGCTTCTTCATGATCCTCTTGGCCTATAGCTGGGAAAAGGGAAAAATATAAGAAGTTTTGGGCTGTTTATCAATGTGGCAGAGATGATGATCTATTTTGAAACTGGCTTGCTGGAACTACGAATATAAATAGTATCTGACTTTCAGAGCTGTGTTGTGGAACTATTTCCCTGCAGGAGAAATACATTTCATTGCTTGAGATGATGGAATATTTTGGATTACAAATCCTTGATTGATGAACAATTTTATTATAAAAACCACCTACAAAAAATGAAATGGATGTCCCATACTCAACTTGAAATGGTAAAAAACCTTCTCTAACACTTGTTCCCAAAGGCTTCAGTTTTACATACTACCAAGAAAATATGGATGAAGATCAGAAAGAAATTTTCTACATGCTAAAATCAATACAAAAGACTATTGCTTTAGCTTTGATGGAGACTAGAAATAACATAAAGGAGACAAAAGAACAATTGTCTAATCTAAATTTACAAACTCAGAATATGACTACAAAGAAGGAACTAGCAACCCAGAAAGTAGAAGGAAAACTAGAGGAAACAGATCCAAAGATTGAGGACCTAAAGGAAGAAACCAACTGATAGATTCAGACAATTGAAGAACTAGAAGACAGAGTGGTAATATTGGAAATGGAAAATACATCTTACCAATTAAGAACTCAGGAAATATGTGAGGAAAAGGAAGAAGAACTGATTGAATGGAAATAGAGCTGTTAGGAGAAGTGTGGGGAATTGGTGAAGGAGGGAGGCTGTTTAATGAATATCAATGGGTTCGTTCTTCCAAAAATACTTTAACCAAATGGTCTTTCTTATTCCAAATAATATACACAAAAAGAGAGGAAAAATTATTTGATGATTCAATGCATTGACTTGGAAAGTTAGTTGGCAAAGGAAGAAAGCTAGAGTAAGACTGAAGAAAATAGAGGTTTCAATCTATTAGATGGGATATTATATTATTAACTAGATGCTTGAATATGATGGAGAATAGATAATTTCTAGAAAAAGAAGTACTATTATAACCAGAAAGATAAGATTTGTAACTAGAACATTAGATTTTTGTATAAGAAGGGAAACAGGAAAATGCTAAGAAGTTTGAATAAGGGAAGCTTTTGGTTACCAAATATAACTTACTTTGAAATTATAAACAATAGACACATTTTGAACACTTTTTTAAATTAAAAATTTTAAAAAGCAAAAACAGGATACTGATTGAAAATATGGATATTAAGTGCAAATGCAATTAAGTATGTTTTTATATTCATATTGTTTTAAAATCAACTTTCATTTTCATGCCTGCTATAATGATATTTTATTTTTACTCTGTTTCCTATTGTACTTTATATAACATTTAGCATAAAAAAATTAAAACTACAGTTTGCTAATTCTCCTTCATCCCAAATAAATAGAGAGAAATGAAATATCTGCTGTAAGAGCAAATGAAAATTACAGTGTTTGTGCTATTTCTCTGTTTTGTATACTTAATTCCAATCTGAGATTGAGAATGTTTAGCCTCAAAACAAGAAGAACTTACAAAGTACTGGAAAAATCCTAGGTGATAATTTTTTCATGTCAGTTACACTCAGCAAAAATCTTCCATCAATTTATGCTAAAAAATAAATCAGCCCTAAGTACTGACCCAATTACTGAGTAATTGTTGTGAGCCGCCCTGAGTTCTCCGGAATAGGGCGGCATAGAAATTAAATTAATAAAATAAAATAAATAAATTATGTTTTCATTGATGAAAGATTAAATCTCACTGCCTTGTGCAGCAGCCCTTGGTTTTTTTCACTATACTCTTTTTGTAAGTTAGGGAGAGTTTGGAGACTCAACCACCAAGAATGGAACCCAGGAAGCACTGTGCTCGTTAAATAATTGCAATAATAATGCTTCATGCATGTAAAGTAATGTTCAAGAAGAAAAAAGGTTGTTAGGTTCACTTTTCTTCCATTTTCAAGCTAAATCATTTAGGAATCCATTTGCTTTGTCAAGGGCTTATTTTCAACCAGAGCTCCTTGGAATATATGTCTACACTGTATATGGTCCCATCCATATAACTGTTATGTCTTAGCTCTAAACTAATTCCTTCTTAAGAGGAAATAAAATAGAGAGATTACACCCGACCCTACTTCTGGTTCCACTTGGGAACACAACATTCAGGTGAAAGGACTACCATCCAGAAAGGTAAAGCTTTTCTATCTCTAAATCTATGTGGTACAACACATTTGAGGAGAGAATGGTTGCCACCCATTGGCATGTTGCAGGAAACCAAAAAAAAAAAAAAAAAAAAACCTGTAACTGGGCTAGACCCAGTGCTTTAAAAAAAAAAAAAGTGCCAGAACTCACACATGTCATACAATCTGCCTTGCCTACCCTACAAGGTTCATCCAAAAAAGGTGCCGGAACTCCGTTCTGGGCGTTCTATGAGAAAAAAAGCCCTGACTAGACCAGTTAAGAGATGTGCATCCTGCTATGGTGCCTAATGATATTACTGTACGAAAGGGTACCTAAACCAATAACTAACCCTGACAAAAATGGTAGTCACATATCACAGACATTATGTTTAAAACTAGTCTCTTAACTATATGAAAATTTTTATTTTAGTAAAAAAAAATGCATTGTGATTTTTAAAAACACAAAACATCGCATAGTGTAGTGGCCTAGCTAGTTTTCAAATATGATAAATCAGATCATCCATTATTATAAATTATGGCATATAGCAATAGCAATAACATTTAGACTTACAGCACTCTCTGAGTGGTTTACAATTTTAGCCTATTGCCCCCAACAATCTGGATCCTCACTTTACCTCCATTATCAAGTTCTATAAAACCCTGAATACTAAAGGATGGTGAACATGAACACAAAAGGGCTATGGAACCCTTCTTTTGCCTGTGAGTTTTTCATTATAATCTACTAGCAATTTTGGAATGAGATTACTGACTTTTCATGGCTGGATTCATGTATGAGCTATAGATAGGCATTATTTGTTTCTGGAATACTGCCTTGTATAAAACATCATTGTGGTTTGTAAACTATGGTTTATATTTGCAGTGGTGTGTGAAATCCAGCCAACTGTAGCCCTAACTAGCTGGACATAGCAAATGCTGTTAATCCAGTCTGTTATATTCTTGGGTTCGTTCTCAAAGATGACAACACATGGTGTATCCAACAATCCTTTAATACTCTCAACGTTCTCACTATTCACAACACAAGCAAAAAGGAAAAGGCACGCAAGCCTTTTATATAACCAAAACTCCAGACATTGACAACCAATAGGAATATAGCGTTTTCGTGCCTTGAGCATGCTCACAAGGCTGGCACCGCTCTGTCTGGTCCTGGGTAACTTCTGGAATTGTCCGGAACCTTTTGCAATAGATCTGGGCCTGCTGAGTTTCCTCGGCAGGCCCAGGACACAACATCCCTCCCCCCCTAGATAGAACACACACTTCTTATTTCTTATAATCAACACAAATAATTAAAATAATATAAATATATAAAAAAATTAAGTTATGTAAATAATAATCTGACTACATACAAGCCACTCTCTAATGCAACTTCGCATGTTCATCTTTTACCCTCATAGGTCTCACCTCCTACCAAGATTTGTATTGTTCTCATACTGACAAGAACTTCACATACTCGCCTAGGTGTTTAGGAGGGGCCTTAGCCCGTTGTGACCTACACAAGGTTAGGGAGGGTGTCTGGCCTGACAGCTCACCTGTACGGCTGTATAGGCCAGGACTTGACCTTAAGGGCACCTGGCCTACCAGCCCGTCTGTTGGGCTCACTAGACCAGGACTTTTATGCACAGGTTTTGCAGGTGACCCCTGGTAGGGCGTACTGGCTGAATTGCCAGAGCCCCTCCATAAAAGAAGCTGAATTTCCCCAGCCTTCTGAAGGGGCTGAGGATTCCCCTACTATCCTGGGTAGCTCCAGGGAACTTAGTCCCTCAGACCAGCGACCAGTCTTGGATGTGCCCTGCATTGCAGGTGTGCCCCAATAGTCCCCGTCCCCTGTGGCTGAGGTGCCACAGTCAGGAGTCGCCTCCATGGCTAACCTTGCCTTTGTGGAATCCCTGTTTGGAGCTCTTGCAGATACACATGACTCTGTTTGGCGCAATAGCTGAACTCTGAGGATGTCCTTGTACCTCCCCTGGGAGATCCCTCGTGACCTGGGGTATGTCCCAGAACCAGTGAGCTTGTGCCCCGTGAAGTTGACTGAAGTGTGAGATTGTATCTCAAGATGTTGACCTGAAGTGCGACTTACTTCCTAATCCCCCTCCCCCTGAGAGCAGAGTCAGGGACGGCAACCCCAGGCAACAACCGCCAAGGCAGTTGATCGATATGACGCCAGAGAATGCGGCCATCGTCTAAAGTTACTTCGTATGATAGAGGTCCAGAGATCATAGAAATGACAGTAGGCACCCACAGATGCCCAGGAGCGTAGTTCCTCGCCCACACCGGATCACCCACTTGGAGTCTCCTAGGTGTCCGCGGTTGTGACACCTGTGAAGCCACCCGGTCAGGATGCAGCCTGTCCAGCTTCGTGATGAGGCGGCGATACCAGTGGAGCTCAGCAGGGCTCTTCCCTGTGGCAGTGCATGGTGTGGTGCAGTGTTCAAGAAGGAAATCTGCTAACCTGTGATGCCAGTTACCATAAGTCAGTTTCTTGAGGGCATCTTTGGTGGTGCGCACCATTCTCTCAACCAGTACGTTGGATGATGGGTGGAAGGGAGCCGAAGTTGTATGCCGGATCATGTTGGCTTGAAGAAAAGCCTGGAACTCAGAAGAGGTAAATTGAGGACCATTGTCTGAGACCAGAACATCTGGAAGGCCATGTGATGTAAAAATACCTCTCAACACCTGGATGGTCCTGGCAGTAGTAGTGGAGGAAACAGGAACAACTTCTAGCCACTTGGAATGGCTATCGACAACAACCAGGAAGAATTGCCCCTGAAAGGGCCCAGGTAATCTATATGCACTCTAGACCATGGTGACTGTGTTTCCTCCCACCTATGTACTAGTGCCTGAGGCATTTCAGGCTGGGATTGTTGGCACACTTGGCACCCATGCACCTGGGCCTCGATGGCTTTGTCAAGGCCGGACCACCACAGATGGCTACGTGCAAACGCTTTCATCCTGACTATACCAGGATGTCCCTCGTGCAGAGAGATCAAGATTCTAGCTCTCAAAGAGGCTGGGATTACTACTCTGCTTCCCCATACAGACAACCCTTGAAAGTGGATAACTCATGCCTCTTGTACCAGAAACTTTGGAACTCTGGATCTGGGCACTTGTCAGGCCAACCTGACAAAACCCATGTCAGCACGCGTGCAACCATGTGATCAGTGGCAGTTTCTGCAGCCACATCCCTAGCATTGAGAGGAGACTCAGGCAACTCTTGGATAGACAGAATATTAATGGCTGGAGCAGGATCTGGCTCTACTTGATTCAATGGTAATCTACTCAGGCCATCTGCATGGCCCATCTCCTTTCCTGGTTTATGAACTAATGTATAGTCATGTGCTGACAGGAAGATGGACCATCTCAGCATTCGAGAAGAGATGATGTGCGGGGTTTGTTTGTTGGTAGTAAACAACCCCAACAGAGGCTTATGGTCAGTAAAGACGGTGAAATGGCGGCCATACAAGAAATCATGAAATTTCTTGATGCCAGCCACTATGGCCAGAGCCTCTCTGTCAATTTGAGCATAGTTACGCTCAGCAGAAGACAGAGTCCTTGAATAATATGCCACAGGAACCTGAGTTCCATCAGCCTGCAGGTGGCTGAGTACAGCTCCAACCCCATAAGGAGATGCATCGCATGCGATGCACACAGGTAGTTGCTCATTGAAATGAGTTAAAACAGCATTGGAAGTAAGTAAGGCCTTAACTTCATTGACACTCCTTTCATGAACCTTAGTCCACTGCCAAGGAGCTTGCTTGTCTAATAGTCTATGTAATGGTTCTGCCACAGCAGCTTTGTGTGGAAGAAATGCATGGTAAAAGTTTACTAATCCTAAAAAGGTTTGCAACTCACTCTTAGACTTAGGGCTTGGTGCTTGTTGGATAGCCTTTAGTTTAGTTTCAGAAGGGCGTATGCCTTGAATATCAATCCTGAACCCTAGAAAATCAGTAGAAGTAACTCCTATCTTACATTTATCTCTTTTAAGTTTGAAAGGCCTGCTTCTCGAAACCGAAGCAAAACAGCCCTTAATCTTTCAGCTAAGTTCTTTGATGATTCCCCAGCAATGAGGACATCATCAAAGTATGGACAGACCCCAGGAATACCTCGAAGTGTGCGTTCCATGACACTTTGGAATATGCCAGGGGCTACATTTACTCCAAATTGCAGCCTCTTTACTTTAAATGCCCCTCTATGGGTTACAATAGTCTGTGCCTCTGCAGCAGCCTCATCAACAGGCAACTGTTGATATGCTTGTGCCAAGTCAAGCTTTGCAAAGATATGCCCCCCCTTGAGGGAGGCCAGGATGTGACTTACCACAGGTACTGGGCAAGCATGCTGCTGTAATGCCTTGTTCAGTGTGCACTTGTAATCTGCACATATACGTATGTCCCCATTAGCCTTTAAAGGCGTTACTATGGGGGTTTCACATGGACTGGAGTCCACAGGTTCCAGAATGCCTTGCTGGAGCAACTTGTCCAGCTCAGCATCAATCTTTCCTCTGAGAGCAAAAGGTATCCTCCTAGGCTTAACCCTGATGGGTGTAATGCTTGGATCTAAGTGCAGCGAAATGGGAGGCCCCTTATAGGATCCAAGCTCAGAACTAAACACATCTGCAAACTTTTTGCAGACTTCTGCAAGACTAAATGTTTGCAAATTGTGTAGTCCCATCACCTGGATTCCTAAGGCCTCAAACCAATCGAATCCAATAAGACTCGTACATTCACCCCCAACAACTACTACATCTAGGGGACCTTCAAAATCGTTATACTGCACTCTAAGGGTGGCCTCCCCCTTAACACACACCATAGAATTTTGAAAATCTTTGAGTATTAAATTGGATGGCCTGAGTTTAACTCGAAGGCCGCTTCTACTACAAATCTTTTTAAAAGTGTCACTAGAAATAATGGAGAGAGCGGACCCAGTGTTCAACTCCATTGCTAATGGAACACCCTGTAACCTTATGTTAAGAGACTGTTTCTTTTAAAGGAGCTTATGTGTTCCTGTCCTTAATATGCTTCTGCGTGATGCGCAAAAGCCCACCCTATGTTGGCTGGAGACCCTGGTACCTTTCAGACGGAATTCTTCACGAGGTTGGACCTTCTATTGACCCAAACAGACGGACGCTATGTGGCCTTGCCTGCCATACGGTCTGCAGATGGCGGAACGAAATCTGCAGTCAGCTCGCTTGTGACAACCTCCACACCTGAAGCATTGAAGGGATGCTGGAGCCTTGTCCGGACGTTTCTTCTGCCTCCTTTCAGCTGGCTGGGAAAGTCTATTCACCTCATCTTCAGGATCTGTGTCTGATCCTTCTCGAATGTCCACTTGATGGACCATAACAGTTTCTGTAGAACTTTTAGTAATTCACAGCCCTGCCTGCTGCTTCCTCTGTGGTAACCTCTCGCAGCGCATCTTGGAATGAAATCTCTTCCTTAGCAAATATCTTCTGCTGCAAGTCTCTGTTCCTTAGCCCACACACGAATCTATCTCGCAGCCTCTCTTCTAAGTCTTTAAACTCACACAGCCTGGCTGCTCTTCTTAAGGCTGCAATATAATCAGTAGCAGACTCTCCTTGCTTTTGGTCCCTCTGTTCAAAAACATGCCTCCAAGCAATGATGGACAGCTTTGGCTGAAAATGTTCCTTTAGTAACTTCTTTAAATCGGTATATGCCACCGACTCTAGTGGTGCAGGAGCCACCAAGTTTTCCGCAATTTCAAACGCTTCCTGCCCACAAACACACAACAAGATTGCAGCCTTCAATCCATCTTCTCTGATTTGGTTCACCCTAAAGTAATTCTCTACTCTAGCCACATAAGAATTCCACCTCTCAGTGTCAAACTCAGAAAGCCGGCCGATCTTTGCCATTCTGAACTGCGAACTTCCCACTTGTTCCTCTGCAAACCTTCTGGCAAAAGGGAAAGGGTCTGGTAGCCAAACTCACCCTCCAGTGACTCTGTACTGGCAGGCTGAACGCTAATTAGACGCCGTCTTCCCTCTGCTCTTTTTCATCAATTACTCTTCTTTTGTTGCAGAAGAATCCCACCTTCATCGCCAGTGTTATATTCTTGGGTTCATTCGCAAAGATGACAACACATGGTGTATCCAACAATTCTTTAATACTCTCAGCGTTCTCACTACTCACAACACAAGCAAAAAGGAAAAGGCACGCAGGCCTTTTATATAACCAAAACCCCAGACATTGACAACCAATAGGAATATAGTGTTTTCGTGCCTTGCACATGCGCACAAGGCTGACGCCGCTCTGTCTGGTCCTGGGCAACTTTTGGAATTGCCCGGGACCTTTTGCAACAGTTCTGGGCCTGCTGAGTTTCCTCAGCAGGCCCAGGACACAACACAGTCAGTCTTAGATGAATTCCTATACTGTTTGCAACATTAGGTGTACCCTCTCTTCTGTCAGATCTTTATAGAAGAAAGTGGTAATGGAGTAGAAAATAGAATCCTTGCTTATTTAGAATCAAGCTTTACAATTGCAAAGTGACTCTGTCATAAGCAGACTGGGCTTTGAGAGCGGTCCCATTTGCCTCTGAACAATTGTTTGAGGGATCAGAGACTAGAAAATGATAGTCATTTTTGCTGCAGTTTCCTTGTGAATTATAGTTGTCCTACAGCAAAGCCATGACAGCTAAATCAGCTTACATTTGTAACACAGATATGTAAAGCATGCTGCTCATCTTTATTGAAAAAGGAAGGGTTGATGCTGTACGATTATGGAGCTTTTCTCTTTTTTCTTTCTTTTAGGAACAATTGCATCACAGCAAAAAGGCTACTGAAAAAGCATGAAAATAGATTTATCTGCTTGAGTTGCCAGCCCATCACTGAGCAGACAGCAGGTGAGGAAGTTCAGGATCAGCGGGCAGCAGCTGCTTATCAAAATGCTGATGGGTTTTGTTTGTTTCTACAAATACTGATGAAGAGATTTTGTGGTTTTGGTCATCCAGTGTTACAGGAAATAAAGCAGATAGAAAGCAAAAGTAATGCAGGTGGCTGGCAGGCAAGATAAGAAGAGGAATCTTGGAAGAAAGGCTTTACCTCCTCCCCCCCTTTTTTCCTCTTCTTTTTCTTTTTGACATAGAGGACATGTATCTACCATCACCTTTTAAAAAGAAAAATGATTAAAAATCACACTACTGGCAAATTGCCATCTTGCTGCCCTATTGCTGCAGTACAATTTGGCAATCTTCTGGAGCCATATGCTGGGATCTACATGTGGTCCATGAGTTGCCCACCAACACTTCAGATCAGAGTTAGATGGGAAGTCATTCCTTCACACATGAAGGAATACAGTAAGAGGTCTAGAGCAAAAGGCCAACACCCTGAATTATAGGAATTGTAGTTTCATATATTTGCCATCAGATTTGAGGCAGTTAGTGAATTAAAACCTGGTAAGACGAGTGGCTATGGATATGCAGAGCGTCGGGATCCGAAGGTCTGTCATCTATCATTCTGGATGGGTAGCACCAGGGCTTCTTTTTTTGTCATAGAACGCCCAGAACGGAGTTCCGGCACCTTTTTTGGATGGAACCTTGTAGGGTAGGCAAGGCGGGTTGTATGATGTGTGTGAGCTCAAGCATCTTTTTTTTTTTTTTTTTAGAAAAAAAGCACTGGGTAGCACTATCCCAGATAGACCCAGTTTGTAACTCAGACTTGCAACTCCTGATGAAAGAGTGGTAGTAATGGCTTTGCACAACTTTGTGTCGTGTGTCAATTACACCCTTTTCTGAATCATGAGGGTCTGTGCTCAGTCACTCATGCCTGGGCTATCTCCTGTTTGGATTACTGCATTGCACTCTACCTGGGGCTATCTTTGAAGAATATTTGTAAGCCACAATTAGTCCACAATGCAGCAGCAGATACAATTTTGAAGGCCCTTAGGGTGGTACATGTAATAGCACTGTAACATGACCTGAACTGACTGCCGATTTGCTTCGGGGTCCAATTCAAGATGTTGGTCATCATCTTTAAAAGTCTTAGATCCAGAATATCTATGCTTCAATGGGATTGAATTGCTCCACTCATGCTGGCAGAAGAGACCTATTGCAGATCCCATCAGCCAAAGAATTGTGGCTGGCAGCGTCCAGAAGAGCTTTTTCTGCCATGGCTCCAGCCCTTTAGAACAGGGGTGTCAAACTCCCAGCTCATGGGCTGGATGCGTCATGGCGAAACCGCGGCCATCCCATTGCTGGCAATGGAAAAAAAGTCGTGACATGTCACATGATGTTGCAAGTTTGACACCCCTGCTTTAGAACATCTTCCCCTAGGAAGTGATGTCTGCAACCACCCTTTTGGCCTTCAGGAAATATCTTAAAACCTGGCTATGCCAGTTGGCAGGGGGCCCTGAAGAAAAGCTATTGCCTGGAGATGGCTATTGTAGTAACAGAGAAGCCACCACCATCTCACCACTATCTCACTCAGCAATGATTTTTTTAATTTGTTTAATTGTTTTGTTCTTTTAATCTGTTTTATATTTATTATTGTTTTTACTTCCATATGTTTTATTACACTGTAAGTTTCTCAGTGTCGTCCTGCATTGTGAGATTTACAGCATATAATTTGATAAATAAAATATTCTCAGACAGATATTTCTTGGTCAAATGACTATATTCTTCTGTGCTCCCCCCATAATCAAATAGATGACGCTCTGCTTTTATACAGGTTCTTTTCAGAGAGTCTTTGGTGGCTGGTTTAGCAAGGCCTTCTCCTAAAGGCAGAAATCTTAATTGACCACTTTATTCCATGCACTGATAAGTTCTAGCTGCACTGAAATAATTACATATCCCTTTCCTTTGGGTTCAGTCGTTGTTACCATGCATAGATCTTCGGGGGAAATCCGATGCATTTTAGCTCAGGAGATTCCTTATTCAGAAGGATCAAGACAGGGTTTATATCTCTTCAGATAATGAATTTCTCTATGCCAGTGTCTCCTGAGATATACAGTAAATCAGGATTTTCTTAGATTAAGCAAATTATCAGGGAATAGAGAATTATGCAGCTTAGTCTAGCTCCATCTTTCATACAAACCATTGCTTATACTTGGCTTGGCTATAAATATTTCCAGATCAGACACTATCCTGCACTTCACTTTTTCTACTGGGTAATTATTTAATTGTTTTATGAGGGTATATTCCATCTATTGCTCAGCAGCTCCAAGAATAAACATTCTGTTTTTTTCTCACAGAAACAAATCTGTGAAGTAGGCTGTGTTGCGAGCTAATGAGTAGCCCAAATCACTCAGCTTTTTTGGCTACTGATCTTAATTCTTCCCAACTTTGTCTCCAATTCATTTTGAATCCATAATGCTCTTTAGGGTCAGGTTCCTAACTTCCCTTTAGGAAAGCAGAGAGTTAAGGGGAGTTTTTTAAAAATGTAAATTTTATTTATTTATTTTATTTATTTATTTGCTTCGATTTCTATGCCGCCCTATTCCGAAAACTCAGGGCGGCTTACAACATAATCAGTAGCATATAGAAATCAAATACATTATAAAACCCCTAACTTAAAACCAATCATCCGAAACAAACTTACAACAAACATACACTGGCTGGGGCAAGGTGTAAATTGGATTTATTATTAGGTAAATAGGGATATAAACTTGGAATGGATTGCTGTTGTTAGTTGCGAAGTCGTATCCAACCCATCACAACCCCATGGACAATGTTCCTCCAGGCCTTCCTGTCCTCTACCATCTTCTGGAGTCCATTTAAGCTCACGCCTACTGCTTCAGTGATTCCATCCAGCCACCTCATTCAATATCCATTGGAATGGATAAGCTATACTAATTATTGTTTTCTTTTAGAGGTGAACAGAATCCCTAACTGGATTTTGTCTGGTACACATTATGACCAAAAGAGAAGAGGTTGGTGAATGGTTTCATTTTCTCTTTGGTACAACTAATTAATATTGTGAAGCACCCTATGCAGTCAAACACAAAATATACTACCGTGGCAACAACCAAAGAAAAGAACAGTTTTCCAATCCAAGCATAGCTGGATTATATCACCTTGTTTGACTATCCAGTTGCTTTCTTGGGCACCAAGGGGTTTAAAATTTAATAAAGATCACCCTGCTTTGGTAGAAACATCTCTTTTCCTAGAGGAAAAATGCACAAGATGCAGCCCTCTCCCCTGCCCCATAAAATGCTTCTCCCAAACCTCTGAGTCAGGGGACAGTGGAAAACATGCAGATAAAGAAACCGCCGGTGTGATTTGAGCTTCTTTACATGAATTTAGATTAAAGTTAAATGTGTTTTGGATCCTTTAGAGACCAGCCTATGCCACAGATTTCATTGATAGCAGATTTATCAGCCTACAGCATTCAGTTTCATCTATGATTTGGGGACAAGGAGATTAAAAGGAATGGAAAGTGACATATGCTTTATACATATTTTACAGCCTGCTCAGAATTTCTAGGGAGTTTCTGAGCAAAGAAGTTAACATGATGTCTATTTTACAAATGCCTTTAAAACCATGCTGATCAACGGAACTATTTGGCAATCCTTTATTCTGTTTATTTGGAGGAAACTGTACCTGAAAGAGTAAGAGCTGTTATAATTGAATTCATCCTATGACTTAAAAATTGGCCAAGAAAGTCAGTGTTAAATGCATTCAATTTCTCTCCTCACCGAATGACCACTTGTTCAGCAACTTTTCCAACTAAAGAGAGTGCTGAACAAGGGGATTTATGATGGATCCCCATAGCAGCGGTGATTATGTGATTGAGATCTGGATGCATCTCACAGTCACATGATCAGCATTTGTGACCTTCACTACTGCTTCTGACAAGCAAAGTCAATAGGGAAGCTGGCAGGAAGTCAAAAATGGCAATTACATGACTTGAAGACATTGCGACCATGCAAGATGATAACTGGGACTGCTGCAATTGCCTTCATAAGTTGACACAGTCAGGTGACATCATGCTTTAGGACATTCTTGTCAGAGTTGCCAGTCCCAGTTACCATCATTACGTGAGGATTACCCTGTAACCACGGAAGCAAAATAAAAAAGAATCAGAGCAGTACACTCATGTGTCTATTTCCCAGCATACTTTTCAGTGAAAGCTGAACGAAGCCCGCATAGGTTAGGCCTTATTCCCAGAATGGACATCTATGACATTGGTTACTAGATCACAAAACTACAATTACCTACTTCTTTGATTTAATGCAGTATGTAATAGCATCATATCTGCCAATTCAGTGACTGGATACCTCATTCCTCTACTTTTTTCAGGATGAGGAAGTTCTAATAAAAGGGGGGGGGAATCCACCACCTTAAAATGTATGCAAGCAAATTTGTATTAGGAAAATTTGTAAAAATTTTGCCTCCAACTTAATATTTTATTTCTTAAAACAGCTTTCCCTTTGAAATACTTTCTAGGAATGAGTTGTCATCCTGCATACATTGTTTGCTGAATGCCACTAGAGAGTTGTCTTGTTTTGGCTGATTGGAAGAGACAAAACTGACCAGCTGATCGTTGCAGGCTCCAAGGTTGTTCAAAATCTGGCTCAGTGACAGCTTAGACCGAACTGCTTTGTCAATTTTACTATAAAGTTCAGCCTTCAGCTGGAGGGCTGATTCTCCTCAGGTTGCTCTGTTGCAGCTTTATCCCACTGGCACTGAGGACCATTGTTTGTTCTACTTTAATGTACATGAATTTTCATGAGGCTCCACATTCACACTCTAGCATTCCCATTGTGCCTGCTGCACAATGATGTATATACAAGAATGCTTAATAGCCTGAAGGATAGAATAAAAACAAATACATACATGCATATCTGCAAAGATTAAGAATGCATAATATTGAGTCCTTATATGCAGGCAAGAGAGCAGTTGTCTGCCCCTTGAACTCGTTGACTCTAGTAGCTAACTTTTAGCTTAACTATTTCTGGCTTAACTATTCTGTCTTTTACTATGGACAGCCAAAGAGAATTACAGGCCAAAACCACAATTACCTCCAAACTACTTTCCAAATTCTAAAGATTTTTATTTATTCAAAAAACCCATGTATTTTATAAAGATATAGAACTTGTCACCAGCAATTATTTTGACTAGTAAACCAAGGATATGCACAATGAACACTTTCTGTATATATTCCCAGAATGCCAATTGACAGGAAGTTCTGTGATGCAACTGGAGATACTTCAGATTCTTAGGTGCCAATTGGTATAAAGGTCTTTGAAGGCAATCACAGTTCTAAGACTTGAGACACTGATTGGTAGAAAGATTTGAAAGGAAAGGGAAAACTCCGGATTCTAAAATGTTGATTAGCTGGAAAGTGGTAGGATCCTTCAAGGGTGTGCCAGGAGGAAGCGAGTGTTACATG
Source organism: Bothrops alternatus (assembly GCA_034064705.1). Taxonomy (NCBI): domain Eukaryota; kingdom Metazoa; phylum Chordata; class Lepidosauria; order Squamata; family Viperidae; genus Bothrops; species Bothrops alternatus. The sequence goes on from JARGCV010000086.1 coordinate 1,636,666, forward strand.
CAGGCATTGCGCTCTGTCTCTGCCAGACACTCTCTTACTAACACCCAGGCATGAATAATGCCTCACTTCAGTTATTCCATAGCACTCTTGCTACCTGCGTATAGTGGTCGGATCTTTTTGCCCATCTCTTCAATTACAGAAAGCAAATCTATATATGTGTTCTGGGAGCCTTGGGCACCTGGTGGCTTCACAGCCTGCATGTAGCCCATAGACAGGGGCCCAAAATCATTGAAGAGAGGTCAAAAGGGGGCAGATGCTCCAGGGACAGAACCCAGATGGCAATGGAACATTGGTAACGACTGGCAGGGCTCCAGGGACGGGACTGGCGCTCCTGCTGCTGGTGCCGGCGGCTCCTGAGCTGGTGGGGGCAGGCACGATAGGCTTCCCAAACTATTTTAAATTTAAATTTAATGCAAATAAGCATTAATAATGTTTATTACAAACATTAATAAACAGGACCTAACAGGATCAAAATATGTCAGGAAAGAAGGATTAGAAAAGGAAAAAGAAATAAAGTGTCAAACAGTCCCTCTTCCTCACATTGTCTGTAGAGTAGTGTTAAATAACAAGGTGTGTGTTGGGATGTCACAACACAAATCTGATAGCTTACACCCAGAACTGGAACACAAGAGGCAGGAGTTTGCACTGAAATATTGCAAGGCATATTCAGTTATTATTTTCATTACTGCAGTTTGTATTGAATAGCTATGGCCTTCCTGTTTTGATCAAAGAACTTAGCCAATATTAAATATTCTTAATCATTATTAAGAAGGAAAGACCATAACTATTTATCACAGACAAGTCCTTTGGTAGAACAAATAAAACTCTTGTCTGAAATTTTGAAAGAGTCACAGCCCACTAATTTAGATCAGTGTTATTTAATGTTAATTTTCCAGCTTTATTGGTAACACAACTCCCAGATTCCAAGTCATCAAAAACAAGAAGGCATCCTGGTTATGAGCAAGAGTTCTGACATGCTGGATGAAGACCAAAACCTAGATAACCAGTAATGAGTGATAGATTGTCATAGAGCGACCTATGGAACATCATGGAGAAATTCTTTGTGATCACTAGGAATCAAAACAATTTGATGGCACATAATCAGTCAAAAGAAATCTATCAGAGGAGTACACAACAGGGGAAGCCTACTATTAGAATTTACAGTAAACAAATAACATTGCAGCCAGTCTGTTGAGTCTTTTCATACATTTTTAATTACAACTGGTTCTATTGCTCTGATACATTTGCAATATAAAAAAATCTAGAAAAATAACTAAGATGTACAGTTTTTTAAAAATTCATGTACCAAGGAAGGGAATCCAAATAAGGATGTGGGCAAGAAGATAAAAGGGTCTCTGCGGAATGGATATCAAATAATCTGTATGGAAGCATCTATCAACTCAGTCTTCTATTTTAACCAATGAAACAGCTTTTTAATCTTGCAGCATATTTATATCAAGGACAATCTTGCCCTTTCTTTCCTTCCATCTCACACTCAACCATCTATTAAAGCAAAAATCCTTAAAGGGGTAGTAGCTTTGGAAAGATGATACTTGGAAGCTTAGACAAGGACCACTGCACTGTCTAAGCTACCAAGGTGAATGATCTGATACAAATTATGGAGAAAAAGGAAGATATAGCACTGAAAAAAAGAAAAAGAACTCAAACTGCAATAACATCATTGCGCTTGTTCCGGCTTGCCATTAACTGGAAATGTGTGGCTGGCTACATCCTTAATATAAAGTTTTTTCTACAAGGTCAAAGAAAGTAGGTAGCTTATTAGAAGTATAACAAAGTGTTGCCAACTTTACCAAGTCAATTATTTGAAGAGTTCTCTGTCAGAACTCAGATGGCTAAAGCAAGCTTTTGTAACAAAAACACTGCAAAAGCACTGGCTGCCCCTACAGATTATATGGCTCCAAATAGTCAGGGCAATTCTGTGGCTTATGGGCAGGAGAATCCAAACTCAGTTTTTTCCTGGTTAATGTATATAACATTCTTCGGCATGTTCCCATTTTGGAAGACAAAAAATAATAATAATAACAGGTTATTTTTTCTGTTTCAGTTTTGTTTTAGACAGACTTAAAGGAAATGTCCCCTGGATAAATTGATTCAGGTCTCCAAACTGAATCTCCCTGTTCACAGTCCAGAACCTTAAAAATTACACCACACTGGTTATATCCAGTTTTGGTTTTGCCCTGGCCCCACCAACTTCATAAACAGGAGTTCAATTTACAAGATGCCATTTAAGAGTTGAAATGAGAAAAAATTAGATCCATATATCAATTTTAACAACAATAGGTGAAAAATGGTTGTAGAATAATTATAGATAATCCTCAATTAACAACCACTTATTTAGCAACATTAAAAGTTACTGGACTTCCGGTTTGCCACCGCGGCCGCCGCGGACATTTGACAAAACAAGCTTCATTTTCCACATCTGTTTTTGCTCCGCTGGGGGACCCTGGAATGGGTCGAAAGTTGCCCTGTAGGGGCGACGAGCAAGGAGGGGACCCCTGCTTGATCATGAGAGGGCAGCAGCCCTTCCACTCAATCTGGGGCAGCCCTTTAAACTGGCAGAGGAAAGACCGGCCATAGTAAGATGGCCTGTCATTAGGCTGCAGACAGCCGAAGTCAAACTTACTAACAAGCACTTCAAAAACAACACGGATGAAACTGGATGAGATCTGATCTTCTCTTTACCCTAAGTGCTTTCTCTTTCTATAAAAGCTGCCTGAAGTATCTTTCCCCTGTGAGGAGAGAGGGAAGGGAATTTCTATCCAACCCTCTAAGAATAGTGGCGCCTGACTACCCAGGGAAATTAAAGCAGTAAAAGAACAACTTTAATCTAATTGGATTTATATGTTCCTGAAACTTGGGGACCAAAAAATTTTCTATTTTTATTGGAGAAAGCAATACATGAAGCCATTCTTTTAGCTTGTGATAAAATAAGACTTAACATAAAAGATTAAGATGCCAGCTTAGATACACAAACCCAAACTTTGACTACAACCAAACAACCCATAATGCAGAAGATAACAGAAGAAGTGGGACAATCAAATATTAAGACAGAGGAATCAATTGACCAACAAATACAGCTGATGGAAAATCCAGAAAAGGAAGTGACAACACTGAAAATGGAAATGACTTTCTATATAAACCAGAAGAAATTTGAAAAAGAAGAAGAACAGATTGAATAGAAGACAAATGTATCAAGCCAAACATGGGGAATTGGAATAACAGGGAGACAACCTAATGAGTACAAATGGGCTAGCCCTTCCAAAAAAATGGCGATTAAATGGTCTCCTTTATTTCAAATAGCATATATAATAATAGAGGGAGATCTATTTGATGATCTAAAAGCACTGATAAGGAAGCCTAGTTGGCAAAGGAAGAAAACCAGAATAAGGTTGAAGAAAATTAGGGTTTTAACTTATTAGAGGGGATTTGACATTATTAATTAGAGGGTTAACGGGAGAAGTTGAGATAAGGGGAATTCATTAGATTTAAAATACTTGGAAATTAGTTGAAAATAAGGACTTTATCTGTTTAATATTTAAAAATTAGACCTAAAAGGAAAAAATAATAATTATTACGAATGTGTTTGATTTATTGATTAACCCAGGTAATATACATAATGGTTTTGATTTATTAAAGGGGATATTGTATTATTAAGTAGATGATTTAATATGGTGGAAAATAGATAACTTTTAGGAAATAGAACAAGAATATATTCAAATAGATAAAATGTGTATTTTGGATATTAGATTTTGTTATGAATTGAGATAAGGGAAATTTTGGTTACCTAAGGCTTGAAAATTATAAATATCAAAGGTTAAATTGGAATATTGATGAGAAATTAAAAATTGGGTAAAAATTAATAACAGGATATGGCTTGTTTATGAAGATTGAATGTAATTAAGATACATAAAACCTAAAAATTTATTGATAAATGTAATAATGATATTTTTATTGAGTTGATATAATAAGATCTGTACTAGCTTGAATAAGAGACAGTAAATGTTAAGGGAAAAAGAGAAGAAACATTTGATGTTGCAGCTTGAGACTTGTACTAAAGATTTTGCTATCGAACTATTGATTAATCCTGTCACCACATTTTAAATACTTTTTAAATACTTAAATGTAAAATTGGAAAATTAATAAAAAAAAATTTTTTTTTAAAAAGTTACATCGCTGTTGTAAAAAGTGACTTACAACCAGTTCTCATATTTATGACAACTAGAAAATCCCTCCAATCATGTGACCAAAATTCAGGTGTTTGACAGCCGGCATGTATTCATGATGGTTGCAGATCTCAGGATCATGAGAACATCATTTGTGACCTACCTGTCAAGTGCAAGAAATCAGAAGTCCAGGATGTCCAAATGAATATAAAGGTTTATTGCATGCTTAAGCTCTCTACAAGAATCTGAACTACTAATGGCCAAAGCAAATTGATGGTAGATAAAGAGTCAATGAAATTCAAGATGGGTTGGATTTATATCTCTTGTAGGCAAGAAGGGACTTGAGACTGATGATGTGTTTGACCCCTCCCTCAGGCTCAACCTGGACATCTCCTACAATAAGAGGCTTTTAACAAAGAAAGTCAATGGGGGAAACCAGATTCACTTAACAATCACATAAATTGCTTAACAACTACCTTACCAATTGTCATAAATTTGGGAGCCACTCATTTAACAACTGCATTTAGTAACAGAAGTTCTAGTCCCAACTGTGGTTGTAAGTCAAGGGCTACCAATAATAGCTTGGCAATCCTCACTTTCTTTTTGTTCTTTGCTTACTTGTGCTACATCAAGGTTGAAATTAGGAGCTTTGGTCCATCTTTGCTGAACCTAAAGCAAACAAACTTGAAGCCAAATAACAATAGGGCTTTTTCAGGGAAAGAAAGGGAAAGAGAAAAGGGAAAAAAGAAAAGGAGAATGTGATTATAAACTTCTCTAATTCACTATTTGCCCTATTACATTTTCATTTCCCACTATCTTTTCTTCTTGAAGCTTTTCAACAATTAACACCTTTTTTTTCTTGCATCTCTAGAAAGTTGCAGTTACCAATTTTCAAAGTGATTATGAAGAGCCATGACAACATTCTCCTGGATTCTTCCTACCTGGGACAATATAAATTAAAACTACATTTGTGTAAGAGTCTGCACTGCAGGCAGTATGCACCATAGCAATTAAATCCTTACTGCTGCAATTACCCTTTCCATTTAGGAAGAGCAATGGGGCTGAGAGACAGAAACACAGTGGAAGAACAAGCCAGAAATTCCACCCCAAATTGTCTCATCTGAGTACTTAAACAAGCCTGATCTCAAAGCTCTAATAGAATATAATGTTCAAGGTCCACAGGCTACATAATACCCCACAAATTGCCAATAACGTATAATTTCTAAGTGATATAAATTATTGAAAATATGAGAAATAACAAGTGAACTATATTTAATTAATTTGATTGATTTAATTAAATGAATTGTTATTTTTGTGCTCCAAAGTTTAAGGTCCCTAAAAACTTGTAAAATCCAATTTTTCATCAGGAAAACTTTCTTTTCCTCTTAACAAACTTTTACTCAATATAAACGATTTCGGGTTAGCACTCTGTGCTAACTCCAAAACCCTGGTAAAAATCTGCATTAAAATTATGCAAATCTGACATAATTATGCAAATGTATTCTTTTCCATATTCAGTAAATGTATTCTGGGCATTATCTTATTGCTTTCTCTCCCCCAGTTTTACCAACCATGGTGTTATCTTACAATTTAGGAAAAAACTTTTAAATTAGTGAGTGTAAAACCAAGCTCAACATATTGCTATCATTTATGTTAAAAATCTCAGGACCTGCCTTATAAAAAGTGATTTTATTACTGTGTAATATTGTGATATTATGTACAGTATTCTGTTTCAATATAATGTGAAGTGTGTTGTGGGGGGAGGACAGTACAGATTTTTCAAAGGTCCATGGTGAAAGCAGGAAATCTTTTTTAGAGAGCTAATGCCTTTGCCTCAGTCCTGTCCCCAATCCACAATTCTGCCCGGCCAAATATGTCTTTTTATTTTTTTACAGTATTTATCTCCAATTTACATTAATTCATACTGCAACAACAGCATGACTAGCCTGATTTAAAAGCAGTGCAGATAGATTGTTTGTCATACTAATATTCAATTCATGCAATTTTTTAGGGCAACATGCCATCCTGTGAAATTCAATGCCTGATTACAAGAAAACCCCATTGACTTCAGTAGTTTTTTTTTCACTCAAATAACTTGTTTTGTAAGATGGCATCCATACTGTTTTATGCCTGAGTGAGCAATCAAATAACAACTCATTCAAAGCTATACAGAACATATGTCACAGAACTTGGTTCAAATCTATTGGCTCCTGAACTTTCTATGAGTTGGCCCATTTTACATTTTTCCTTTCAACACTTACTTAATGCTTTTACAGTTCAACTTTCCTATAATAATCTCAAGATGTCATAGCTTATTCTCTCCAAAATATTTTATCTTCCCTACATTCTACTGTGGTAGTTCATATTTAAAGATAATTACTTGCTAAAGATCAAAGGAAGTTTATGGTTGAGTGAGATTTGAACTTGAATCTTAGTAAATCTTAGCAGGATACAATTACATTGTACTAATACTCAACAAGGTGACGACCTGCCTTACAACAAGCCGAATGTGTCTGGGATACAAAGCAATCTGAAAACTGCCAAGTTGAATAACCCATCTTAATTTAGAGCATTTTTCCCCCAACTCGGCAAATTCTATCTATATTGGAACTGCAACTCCAGAACTCCCAAATAGCTTTGCTATTATTTTAACACAACTGGAGGGGGTGAGCTTGGGGGAGAGTGATTTAAAGGAAGCAATGCTTTTTTTTCTGTCTTAGTGCAATCTCCTCAGGCATTTTTTCCCTGATTCTTAGCCAGAGGTTTTTAAAACAGTTTGCTACTTCAGTTTCTTTAACTGAAGATGCAGTTTGAGGGTCAAATGGATCTCACCAACTAGCTAGTTTAACTCAGAACTAATAAGAGGAGAGGGATTTTTTTTCATGAGCAGAAATATAATAAAATGAGACTCTATTAGGAACAGTTTGATTTATTAGTTCAATAGCATATCTTCTGAAAACAAATGGATTTAAGATTGGTAAAACATTAGGACACAAAAAAGCAATATGGAAGTACATGATCACATTTGCATGAAGTGGTACACTTTGCATAATGAGACTATTTTCTCCGCTTGTAGTATATTTCAAGGTACTAATTTTCATTCCTAATTTAGAGAAGAGCAGCTTTTTCAAGTAGAAAAGAAAGTAACATTTGCCCAAATGCACCTGCTGCTAAGAACAGGAGAAAATGTTCAACAATTTACATCTGCCTCTTCTGTCTGTGCTGGAAAAACCTGGCAGTTGAGATATGGTAGACAAGTGGCACTTTGAATTCCCCTGAAAGTAATTTATCAGCAGAAATGTCCATGCCACTCAGACATATCTCATTAGGGTACAACTTTTAGAACAGCAACTCAATAAACAAAAAATTTTAATTCAGCTTTAGCAGATTAAATCAGAAACCAAGATTTAAAGACACTGTTTACTTTATTGAACATTTTGGGGGAAGCAGATTTCACTCATCAGGAATGAGAAAAGATTTTAAGTAGTTTTTCCTACTAAACATGCCTGCTTCCTTTTGCTTATTATAGCGATGCATGTTTCTTTAAACTGTTTAAAAATATCTGTCACACAAACATTTAATTAAGTAAATTTATCATTATTTAAAAAAAAAATACCAGATTGGTGAAGTTTTCAACTAATTTTATCAAACACTTTGTATTACCAACTATCTATAAACACGCCATTCAATTTCCTTTATTGTATCACCTTCCATTGAGTTCCGCTGGCCAAGATATATGTAGTGGTTTACTATGCCTAGTTCTTCTCCAGAAGAACTAGAGCTCTGGGTCTTGTGAGAAGAGAACAACATCATCTGCAAATCTTAAGTGATTTAAATAGGCACCTTAGATACAGTAATCTAAGGTGCAGTAATCTAAACTTTTATTTAGAAGATGCCCATAAAAATAAATTATGAGGGAAACTATACAGATACAAATAATCTTACAGAATAAGAGGTAATGATTAAAGAGACTATTGATTGCAAAAAAAAAAATCCCCTGTTGCAGAGTCTGCCTACCTCAGGTTGAAGCTGTTTGAGATAGACTGGAAATTTCCAGAAGCAAATAGACAGATCTTTAGCTCCTCCACAGGAGAGGAGAATACTAGTTTCTGTTGCTACAAGGATTCAACATTTTTAATAACAAGAGATCTAAATTTATTACCTGTCACTTTTTAAATTTATAAAACACCACACATGTAATTTATTTGTGGAAATTACTGGGCTTATCGGAAAGTTGCAGAGACAAATGAATGCTAAACATACCATAACCAAACTTGTCTAGTTCACTCTTCTGCTTGCACTTGTGCATTGGGAAAAGGCCACCCAATTTTCCAAATGTGCTAGGTATATAAATGCCAGATGTGATACATGTCAGAGTCCTGACTATATAGGCACCATAATCTAGGAATATTTTTAAAAGAGAAAAAGGAAGGAAGTAATTTTAAAATCTCTAACTCTCATGGTTATTCAATTTGGCTCAGTGACCAATCCTGAGCTAAGAGGCTTGATAACATGCACATTATCCTACGATTTCTCAGAAATTAAGGATTAAGAGAAATGCCCATGAATGAGGGGAAGAATTTAAAAGATAAGTATTATTCTTTATTTCCTTTCAACTATAAGGCTAGTCCTTACAGCTAGAAACATTTAGAATGTAGAATGTATACTCAGCCATTTTATTATTTTATATTTGGGGTTGTTAGTACTTCTTTTGTTTGAGCCAAGACTTGTAAACAACTCATTAATTTATTTAAATAAATGTTTCTTATTCCACAATTTCTGTCAGTGCTAACCTCAAAGTGAGTTCTAGCGGAGTAAAACCAATCATAAAAGCATTTTTGAAAATATGAAATCAGATTCAATGATTAGCCTTTCTCCAATCTGATGTTCTCCTGATACATTAAGCCTAGAAATCCACCATGGATAGCTAGCAAAATTAGAGGTTTTCAAAGGCTACAATTATGGGAACTGGGGAAAAACTACAGTAAATCATGCCTACTTTAAGCAAGAAGACATTGAAAGTTTAAATAATTAGCCTGGCCAACTGAATGTGGTCACAATAAAACAGTAAACTGAAAAGTGGCATCCAAAGGGCATTCAAGAATAAAAACCTCTAAAAGTCAAGGAGTTACTATATCATTTGCTTCTTTCTCTGCTCTGAATATAAATCCCTAAGAAACAGCTAGGGGATAAAATATAAATGTACGAAGCAATTCTGTACAAAGCAATGCTTTGAAATAAGAAGCGGAACAAACATATTTGAACACTAGCAGTTTTGGTAGATATATCTAGATATTTTTAAGTTGTTAAGGGTATGAGCTGGTTTTGCTTGCCTTAAAGCTCCTTACATTATGGTGTTGGCTGTATTTCAAAAGAACTCTCTTTAGCTAACTAATCCTGAACCAAATAGCAGATTAAGAATACAGAAATAAAGCAATAAACAGAAGTACAATAAATTATGCAAAATATGCAGATGGAAAAACTTTGACTTCTAAATCCAGTCTGTATTGACACAGTATTAGGATAATTTAATAAATTCTACACTTTGTACATTTTAATACAAGGCAGGAAAATATCCAACTCTTTCTAACTATTTCAGAGGGACCCCAATCAAGAAAAGTGGCAGCAATTAAAATGAGCAACAGAAGAGCAGCTGAAAAATGACCCTACCCACTTACTTTTTAGAAATGCTAAATGAAATGGCTATGATGTACTCCATTTCTTGCTCTCCTGCTAATAAAAACATCAAAAGAGAGCAAACTTTACAGCCTTCATTCCATAATCATTTGTAGTCCCTTCAGAGATAAAATTTTATTCAGAGCCTTTTGAAATCTTGTAATAATAGTCAGGATTTATCTAACATGATGTAGTTGAAGTTTTCCATATGCATTATTCACTTTAAAAATGCTGTATCTCTCTTTTGTTCCATAATGTTCTTGATAAAGGATAATTGGAACATAATGTAACAATTAATAATATTCAAGATATTTAACATGGGAACATCAATGTCTTCATTCATCAAACGGTGCAAATAACAAAAAGCCTGGTTCAAGAAAGATGGGCACAGAAGAGGTAGCACAAATGACCCCAGAGAGGGCCTGCCAAAGTCTTTTTCTACACTGAAGAGAACAAGATTTAGATTAATATTCTCGTGGTAATGAATCCTGGATGCTTTAGTGACAAGCACAGCATTTTCTCAGGTTGGTATGAGAAAAGCTTTATTGCAAAGCTGTGTGTCCTATATTACAGAGAGCAACTATCTATCTGAAGATGGCTGTCTGAAGGGAGAGCAAAAAGGACTTGGAATAACCCATCATCCAAAGTTAACATCTAACTGACTAAATCATAGATCATAGTTTTCCCCAGTCTGGGAATACAGCATTTCAATGGGAATTACTTTCAGATGCTGATTAATCCTTATAAGATAACCCATAATATATACATTAGAAACTAGTAATTAATTTAAATATATACATAGAAGCTTGTACATATTTAAGCTCCCTAGTAGTATCAGTTTTACATGTTCTCGACCTAGTATTAAAGCAAACTAAAGAATATCAAATGTGTCTTCCCTCAGGAAAGGCAGAAAACAAATATTGTCCTCCCATAAATCTGAGTGGACTATTTAATATGCAGGTACCAAAATACAGGTACTCTTCAACTTATGACCACAACTGAGCCCAAAATTTCTGTTGCTATGCAAGACAGTTGTTAAGTGAGTTTTGTCCCATTTTATGACCTTTCACAATTGTTAAGTGAATCACTGCAGTTGCTAAGTTAGTAGCACAGTTGATAAGTGAATTTGGCTTCCCCACTGACTTTGCCTGTCAAAAGATCACAAAAGGTGATCCTGTGATCCTGGGACACTGCAACCATTGTAAATATCAGCCAGTTACCAAGCATCTGAATTTTAATCACATGACTATGGGGATGTCGCAACATTCATAAGTGTAAAAAACTGTCATAAGTCAGTGCTGTTTTTTTTCAGTGCTGTTATAACTTCAAATGATTACTAAAGGAAGTGTTGTAAGTCAAGGACTACTTGGAGTAGAAATCAGAAAAGAATAATATGCTGCAGTACTCTAGGTATTTCCCAAGGCATCACAAACTAGTGTACATTTGTGTTCAAAGCTTTGATTCTAAATTCTCCTGGCATCCAACCAGAAAACTTAAATATCTACAGCAGTCTTTCCTAGCAGGCTCTAGATAAGCTGGGTCTAAGATTCTAGATCAGTGTTTCTCAAGCCTGGAAAATAAAATATATGTAGACTTCAATTCCCAAAATTCTGCAGCCAGTCATGTTGGCTGAGGGATTTTGGGAGTTGAAGTTCACACTTCTGCAAGTTGCTAAGGTTGAGAAACACTGTTCTAGATGGTTAGAAATCCTGAGATTTATAGTCCCAATTTATCTGGATGCCACATTGAGGAGAATACTGAGAACTGTCTTTACTTATTATCCCAGCTTGCTCTGCTCAGACTCCTTTGTTATTAAATTACTCAGCCTCCCTATTATCAGTAATGAATGTTATGTTGCCATCTCTATTTTCAGATATACTAAAGATTCTTATATAATTCTTGGCCAGGGAAAGACAGTTCCAATTCCCCCAACTTAAGTCCTTTTACATCTATCATATACTTGACACCTGTTTTGTCTTGGCATTACAGTATTAACATGCAGAGAAAATAACTAACTCACTCTTAATTTACAATATTCATCCCTGCTACTGTGCCTCAATACAATTCCTATATGCTACAATCTCCTGAGAAAATAATTAAGTATAAAATATCTATGGACATCTGTAGGCATATTGTTTGCATACATAGGTTTGTATCTGTGGGGAATGACAATATGTATTAAATGGGTTGAAAAAGAGGTGGATTCCTTGACCTCTTCTGAAATGCCAAAAAACAGAAGCAGCACATATGACACTTTGGAAATGATGAGGACCACTTTCATATGAGGCTAATTTAAAGGTTCACAGCTTACATCTGGGTATTTCAGGAAGAAAATGAGGGAAAACAAAGCAACTATCCAATAAAAGATCTAATTTTTTTTTCTATAGACTTTCTTCTCTTTTTATCTCCTGGATACTGCAAATACAGAGCCAGAGTCATCCGGCTTATTAGGTATACATAGCTTATCATCCATCTGCTTATCCTCTCTGTGCCTCCAGTGGAAATCATATAATAATCTCAGCAGATGGAAGCACTTGGCTGACCCTATCTGGCCTCGGGAAATGAGCAAAAGAGGACTGGTTCATATCTGGATGAAAGAACTCCAAGGAATTTTCAGCCAATAGGCTATCCTGGGAAGCTAAGAAACATCCTAGAAGAAAGCTACGGCAAACCACTTGTACTAAGAAAACTACCGGTACATTCTTGAAGTTAACAGAAGTCAGCAGTTCAAGTTAAAGCCAATGGGTTCATTGTATTAGGTGGAGCCAAGGGAATTAGGATTTAGCACTATGGAGATGGCCTTGAAAAAGGAATTCAGTGACTATCCTGTAAGCATCAATGTAGCCTGAATCTCTTCCATATAAGAAGATAGAGATTAAGAATCTATGTTGTGCTTTCATGATGCTGTGATTGTACTCTATAACAACAATTTCCCAATAGTTCACATAGTGTCTGTTTCCCAATTTGATTAACATTGAAAGTACACAGGTTGCTTTTATTAACACTAATAACACTTTCAGAGTCTGAAAATTCAGGAAGTGGTTTTTTAAAAAAAAAATAGCTTATTTTATTAAAGAAAATCCAAGGATGTCCCCATGATCAGATGTCCAACAAGTGCATTTGGAGTATGTCAACTTATCCAGGTCGCCAGCATTCAGGCAAAATCCTCATCATCTCATTTGGGTCTTCTCCGCCTGAATATATACCTCTTCCATTAAATGAGAAGACAACTTTCCCATGGTTTCCCATTTTCTTAGCTATTTGGAAATTTGAGATTTTGTAAAAAGTTTTAGATCTAGAATTGGAAGCAAGCAAGTCTTAAGAGCCACTTATTGTTTTATAGCTTATGAAATGCTTCAATGGACCACAGGCAAGTCTTGGAACAACACTTGCCTATATACCTTAAGTAACAGAGTCTTCAACTCCCTGATATTACATGTTTGTGTGCCTTTCTCTCTTAATATGTAACCAATCTTCGCTGGCTTTCTTAGCTTTCTTATTTAAGCCAGAATACCTAGAAATGAACAGTAGCGCTGATTCAGAAGACATTGATTTGAAAGCCATTCACTTTGAGTGAAAGGCTCCTGGCAAGACTAGCTTCATGGATGAGGAAGAGGCTTAAATGAGGAGCCCAATTATTGTTATTTGTCCTACCATACAGCACTATAGCCAATAAAAAGCTATCTTGCATAGCGCATATAATGGTGGAAGCTGGACTAACATGTTGCTGAAAAAGCATTTCAAGGCTGCCATAGTTCATACAGGCCTGTCACCTGTTTCCTGATCCTCACAAGATATAGACTTTTCTTAGTATGAAGATACAATTGTGGAGAAAGAGCACATACAAAATATGTTTTTTGCCATGCTGTTGTTCACAGGTACTTTCCAAGAAATAAATGGTTACTCTAATTTAAAATAATAGATTAAGAACACTGGCTTAAACTTTCTAAAATCTGGAGAGGTATATATATATTTTTGCTATAGGGAGATGAGAGGTTTTTTAAAAATGTGCTAAAACTGAAGCTTAAAACATCTTTTTAATCCCTCAAGTGCACAAAAAAAGAGAGATCTTGGGTTGCTCCAGGAATTATATCCAGCTGCAAACTGTAAGTTGTTGAATGTGTCTTTAAAAGATCAAAGGAATCATGCAATATACTACTGCAAAGGAAAGAAGAAAAATAGTTCCCTTCTTAAACAGTAAGCACTGCCAATTGAAATATGAATGAACAAAAATTAGAAATCCATGAAAAAATGCCCAGCATTTTAAGTTAGAATAGTAAGAGTACAGGAGACTGAAACTAAACCAAAAAATATCTTATTTAACTCTGCCATAATTCTAGACAAAACATTGTATTCTTTATCTCCTTATGCAGTATTTTGTATATTATTGCCCTCCTATTTCATGGAACTTTTAAGCCAAATATTTGAAAGTTACTAGTTGCCAAATTTAGCTTTCCAAGAACCTTTTCATGTTTGTTTTAAAAAGAAAATAAGTTTCATTGTTATAATTAAAAATTTATGAAAACACAATGGTTGATGAAATTGCAGAAACCTAAAGATTTGTTAAATAAGGCAGAGACAGTGGCAAGGTAACAGAATACTTGTTTCAAATCCGACGAAGCACTTAAATGTGCTTATTGTGCACAATGGGACTTATGCTTGAATGAGCTTGTCTGGGATTGCCTGTGAAGGTTCTTGCCCCTTTCCCATGACTAATAAAACAGCTTTAATTATAAAAAAGATAAATATCACAGGTTAAGTAATGCAAAATTGACTATAGAATTCTGCTACTTGAATTGGAAGTGGCAGCCCTCTATTTCTCATGTGGCCACTTGGGAAAATTAATTGCCAATCCCTGGCATAAATGCAAATGTTTTCAACAAATGGCATTAATGTTTTATGTTTTCAGTAAAACAGAATGTTTTCAACAAATGGCATTAAATCCATCCAAATCATACGCAACTAAAATTCTCATTGTCATAAACTTTACCTGGGAAAATGGTGCATCATGGAACAATAATTTTTGAAACCAGCTACCTCAAATAGGTTAGCTTACAGAATGTGTCTAATCCAGGACCCATGACTTCCAAGGGAATGAAATTTGGAGAAGTTATGGCTGCTTCAATGCTACTGAATATTGCTGCATTGCTGCTGTGGTGATGTGATTATCCTTTTCCATGTTCTCCAGCACACAAACATGCAAATGTATCTATATTCTATCTTTATTCAGAAACTCAAAGGACATATGTACTGTTCCATTCTATTATTCTTTACAAGTCTGTGATGTTGCTTGCGTTAAAAGTCACCAAGTGAGCTGCTGTGGGAGTGGAAATTGGATCTCTTGGTGTCAGTCAAATACATTAGCTACTATATCTTGGTCTTTGCCCATTTTGTTTTTCAATTGCTT
Organism: Bothrops alternatus; assembly: GCA_034064705.1. Taxonomy (NCBI): domain Eukaryota; kingdom Metazoa; phylum Chordata; class Lepidosauria; order Squamata; family Viperidae; genus Bothrops; species Bothrops alternatus. Next base: position 1,651,933 of record JARGCV010000086.1, read on the forward strand.
CCTAGTCTGAAACTGAGTGTAGGCTGGCCCCTCTTTCAGCTACCAAAGATCATATAGACCAATCCTTATCCAGCCCTCAGGAAGTCATGTGATTCTATTTTTAAGTAGTCTTTGTCAACTTCTTGTGACTCGGTGAAGGAGTCAAACTGTTCTGAGGTGAAAATGGCAATGTACGATGTTGCGTTTTTAAAAAGTTAAATTCAAATAAAATATTGTCAGCATAATTTTGTTACATGAAAAGATGTTGTGGTCAAGAAGTGACACTAAACATTGTCAAGATGCTGCCGGGGGGGGGGGGGGAATGAAGAAACAGAAAATGCAAAGGGCTGTATATCTCCAGAATCACAAGGAAAGATAAGGTAAGATAACCTTTATTGTCATTTTTTTTTACTGTGGGCACAACAGCACACATCAAAAATGAAATTTAGTTGCCCGCTCTCAAAGTGAAACACATACATGACACACACCTAAACATACTATATACAACATATGCATAGACCCACACCCTTACATATACATAACAAATAAATATTAAATACTGTCCATCTTGAATATATAACAGAAGGAGGAAGCTTGAGAGTTCACAAGGTTGATGCTATATGGGATGAAACTATGGCTGAATCTGGATGTTCTGCTTCGGATACCACAAAGCCTCCCCCCAGAAGGTAACAAGGAAAACAGGTCGTGAAGAGGATGTGTAGTGTCCCAGATAATCTTACAGACCCTGTTCAAGCAGCACTTCTGTGCTATGTCCTGGATAGGAGGGAGGGAACTGCCAATGATCTTTTCGGTCATTCTCACCACTCCGCACCGCCTTCCTGTCTGAAGCAGTGATGCTTCCAAACCAGACTGTGATGCTGTTTGACAGGATGCTCTCGATCATCCCTCTGTAGAAAGTAGTAAGGACAGGGAAAGGAAGATGTGCTTTTCTCATGTGATGCAGAAAATGCAGGCGCTGCTATGCCCGCTTCACCAGTGTCTCGCTGTTGAGCGACCAAGCCAGCGTACTCATTAGCTGCACACCCAGGAATTTGATGCTGGTAACCATCTCCACAGGTGAATCATTAATGCACTGAGAAGTGTGGCTGTGACTGCCTTTCCTGAAATCGACAATGATCGCTTTGTTTTTTCCGGTATTTAAAACTAGGCTGTTTTCCTTACACCAGTTCACCAACCCCTCAACTTCCTTGCAGTAAGTATCCACATTGTCATCATGAATAAGGCCCCCTTCTGTTGTATCATCTGCAAACTTCACAATATGGTTGGTGGCAAACCTAGCACAACAGTCATGGATCAACAAGGTGAACAGCACCCTGGTGCAAAATGACAAAACAAGAAAAGAGGAAAGAGGAAAGGGAAGATCAAGATGACAATATATGGTAAACACTGATTTCTGTGAGAGTTTCTCAATACAACAATACTCCCCTTCAACAAGACAAATTCAACAGCATGATGCAAATGTAATATTTCTGCTGAAAGGTTGTCCTCACTGTTGTGCATTCCTATTTTCTAGAGAAACTACCAATTTCTGCTGTATGCAGGGAAAGATCAGGACAGGCAATTTGTAACATCTGCCTAATGAACTCCTGAATTTGGGTGTAGGCAATGGTGGGATTCAGCCAGTTTGTACCACTTTGGCAGAACCGGTAGCTATTTTTTTGTTGCCCAGGCCCAGAATGGACTTCTGGAAGCGGCATCCACACAGAGAACTGGTTGTTCACATATTTGAATTCCACCACTGGGTGTAGGACAATTCACCATGGCTGACTCGCCACAGCCAATTTGCTGCAAGACAACTTGCCACAGGAGAATTGCAGCAGGCCTTGTCTTGCTTAGGTTTGAACCTTCTCAAGTTAGAAGTCCTCAAGGCAGGGGTGAGCCAGACCATGGCATCCCAGCAGCCCTTAGGCCAAGGCATGTGCTCCATCAGCCAAGCTTGGAGCAAGCGTGGCACATCCAGGTAGTCCGTGCGTGGATCCAGGCCTAGGGCAAGTTGCTCTGCTGATACCCAGGTATTGGTCCCACACCTCCAGCCTTGCCAAATGCACAGAGCTGGAAGGGGGAGTGGATTGAAGTTGGACATGTTCCTTGATTTGGAAAAGCCTGTATCACAGTTGAATGATCAATTTGCACAAAACTCAAGTTTAGGGGCTTACAGAGATTTATTCTAGCTATGCTGGTCTCTTTTTTTTAAGACAAAAAGATGGTTTCACAGGAGTGGCAGGTACGGTGGTACTCACCCCAAAGGCTGTTCCTGTCGGCCATTTTTTTTCAGCCATTTGACTCTTTGTGGCAGAGTGAGAACAAACTGGCCAATCCCAGAAATCCTTAAGGAATCCTTCAATGACTGGTTGGGAAAATGTCACTGGACCAATTAGAAATTCTTCCTGACTAAGTAAATAGCCCTGGAAAAATCTGCAACCCCTTTTAAAAGAAAGCTGGTAAAGAGCCCTGAGCCCACTGATTTCCTTTCCAGCCCTTTGCATTTGGTGAGGCCAGAGGCCTGGAACGGATACCTGGATGTCAGCAGAGCAGTTGGCCATCGTAGCGGGTGTGCCAGGAAGAAGTGGGGATGGCAGCACACCCCCTCTTGCAGACACATCCTGAACCTGGATCCATGCAGGGATTACCCAAGTGTGCTGCGTTTGCTCCATGGTTTGGCTGATGGAACAAACACCTTAGCTTATAGGCTGCTGGGACTCCATGCTCTGGCTCACCCCAGCTTCAAGGACTTCTAACTTGAGAAGGCTCAAATCTAAATCAAGACAAGGCCTGCTTCAATTCTCCTGCAGCAAGTTATCCTGCGCAAAATCCACCATGTTGAGTCAGCTGCAGTGAGCCAACTGAGGTGAATCAGCCACAAGTTGTCCCATTCCGCCTCAATTTACATAGCAATGAAAACTGACTGCAGGTAAGTTCAGGAAAAACATTAGACAATACAATTGCATCCTTTGATGTTATCTTAGGCCCCACTTCAAAATATGGTAGAGTGAAGTCCCCCAAGACTATTAATTCTGGGGAACTGGACATACAGATTTGATCCTGCAAGGTTGGTACACCTCAGGTCCATTCAATTAAACAATATCATCTCTCAGAACCACAGGAGTGTGTCTTCTTTGTAACAGCATCTGCCTCTGGAATGAAGTTCCTCCTAAGATCTGGAGTTGTTCAGAACAGCTGTAAAAACTTAGCTTCACCAAGGCCTTTGGCAAGGGAGAGTATGACTCACTGCATTTATCATCCTTTGTATCCTTATTTTTTATGTTATTGATATCACTGTAATTTTTTTATTGTTGTGAGAATCCTTGAAAATTTGGCAGAATAACCGTATTATTATCATGGTTAGTTACGGTCAACCAGATGGACGTGGCATTTTATCCACCTATTAAACCCTTCCCAAGGGCCTGGGATAAGCAGATATTGTTTGATAGTAATAAAGGTATTGTCAAGGATCTAAGCTATTGCAAATAAAGTTGCCTTTTGAAATTGACTTATGGTGAATTTATCAATGTTGATGGTGTTAAAGTGATGCTTCAGATGTTTTACAATTGCACCCAAGGCACATATTACCATTGGTACTGTTTTTGCTTTCTTTTGGCAAAGTCTTTCCACTTCTATTGGCAGATCTTTGTATTTTCTTCAGTTCTTTCTCTTCTATTCTGCTTCTTCAGGTACTGCAATGTCCACTCTACAGACTTTACTTGTTTATTAATATTCGACTATAAGGAATCACAGCTGTCAGTTCTTTAGCTGCTGTTAGCCTTCATATACATCAAGTTCTTCCCCAAAACATAGGATTTTGTAATGTATCAGAATAGTATATGCGTGGAACCAAGCATTGTGGCTCTTTGTAACTGACAGATGGAAATTTTGTCAATTTCTTGTTTTCTGATCCAAATTGTCCACTTCTGTATGTATCAGTTAATAATTCCAGAGGTAATGGTATTTCCATTATTCAGTTTTGCCTTCAGCAATTTCCACACTCTTTGGATGCATTCTTTACTAATTTCAGTTTTTAACTTATCTATGCTTGATGTTGTCCAACTGCCCAGATACTTGTAGGCTTAATACTGATGGCTAACTATATTTCAAGGAGAAACATTTTTTAAAAAATATTACATGAAGCACACTATGAAACTATAATCTGTAATCTAGCCAAAAATTTACTAGCCAGTAACTTTACTAAAGTGAAACAAAGAGATTAACAGCTTCAAATTTGGTCTCCATATTTAACAACAGCTGACAGGAAAACAATATTACATAATTATGGAAAAGGTGGTGCTAGAATTAACAGAGTGGCATACAAAAACAAGACAAGTATTTAATGTTAAAAGTGAGTTTATGAGCACCGCCAACATTTAGAAAAATCCATGAGAAATAGCTTTTCTACCTATTATTTGAAGTATATGCTTAATAACCAAGTTGACCTACAAATAAATTTTTCATTAAAAAAGGCTTACTTTTTAAAAATCATTGGACATTTGCAGCAGTTAAAGATGAAACTAAGCAGAACAAATGCAAATTAAGAAAAATAGTTGAATCTTTGGGCTCCTTTCAACTGAATGCTATGATTCTAACAGTATATTTACTCAAAAGTAAATTCATCAATATTCAATGGGTTTTATTGTCCAGTATGTATGCAGAATCCTCCTCTAAGTTTACATATTTGTTTTGAGTGGGCATTTTATGTTTGCTTAATTCCTACATTCACAGACATCAGAAAATTTGTAATGAGGTATATTCTTGGTTGTCCTTTCATATGTAAAAATCATTATTTCTTTCCTTAGTAAATTATGGAATTATAATGGAAACATATTGAATTGTGATATTATCAAGACATTCAGCAAAGAACCATTCTGGTTAACAAGCTAATTAACAAGGGGTTGACTAATGAAGGGTCTTTGATGCTTTCTGAGCTTCTTGTTTTCTTGCAGATGTTTCATTACCCAAACTAGGTAAGATCATCACTAGTAGTAGATCTCTCATTTCAACCCTGAGCTATAAATATTCTCCTGTATTGAGGTTGGCTAATGTGTCTAATAAGAGGATCCATTACCTGGCCTGAAAGCCAATAATAAAAGATAACCTATCTTTTACTATGAAACTGGAAGAAAATACTGAATGTGATACCAACAGGGTTTTGTCATGAGCTAGTACTTGACCAGGTGGAGGTAACGAATCAACAGATGGCACAAAATGTATGGAAATGTTAATAGATAACAGAAACAACAATCAAGATTCAAGTGGGAATAATGCATTGAGTTGTTATAGTATAGTACAGTTTGATTTCTAAACGCAGTGTGATAAAGTTTGTAGATAATGGTTTATGATAAAATATATTTCAGAAAGTCTACCAGTTGCAATCTAGTCAATCAATTATAGTTAAACAAATAACAGGTTAACAGATTAATCATAATACAAACCAAGTCTCTGAAGAGGTAATGTATCCAATTCTGTTTTGTTCAACTTCAGCTTTGCTTTTATGTTCAAACCCACGTACTTTGTTGTTTCTGCTGCAAACATACTTTCAGAGACTATTCCTCTGAAAAATGACACCATAACTGTCAGTCATGTGGCAGACAAAAGAACCCAGATGGCACTTCTTATGGGAAAATTAACTTCCTTTTGACCTCTTGCTTACTATTAATTGCCTCTTCCTGCTGTTTGATTTTCTCTTATGGATTGTTTCCTTTCTAGGTGTTCATTTTCAGCTACTACAACTGTGAATCATACTTCCAATTAGCAAGATTGAAACTCTCCCATGTTGTTAAGTGGGTGAAAGATATACACACATATATATGTGCCATTGTTAAAGCTCATCTCCTACACTCTTTCCCTGCATTCCCTTCTAACCATGTTTGGCTCCTAAAGGGGCGTTGTCTTACCTGAACGCCTTTTCTCAGCATGATGATGTAGAATCCACCGGTGGGTAATTATAGCCTTCCTGCTCAGCTAGACTAAGTCAGAACTTTAGCTACGCCTCCTTCAGGGAGTGTCCTCAAGTTTTGACGAGGCAAAGCATCCATGACGAAGTCTGACTCAATGGCTCCAGAACAAAAACAAACAAAGACACCTGCCTAGACTGTGAGAGGAGGGTGTGGATTCTACATCATCATGCTGAGAAAAGGCGTTCAGGTAAGACAACGCCCCTTCTCCAGCATGATGCTTGTAGAATCCACCGGTGGGACATACCAAAGCCCAACATGTCCCTACGGGTGGGAGTCTAGGCTAGTGTCTCCCGAGAAGAAACGACCTGCTGCAGCACTCTTCTGCCAAATGAGGCATCTGCTGCGGCAAATCTGTCAATTTTATAATGTTTGACAAAGGAAGAGGGGGAAGACCAGGTTGCTGCCCTACAAATCTCCTCCACAGAGGCCTGAGTGAGCCAGGCTGCAGAGGTGGCAGCACTCCATGTGGAGTGAGCCGTAATGTTTGAGGGTACCGGGAGTGATAATGAGACATAAGCTTTGGCGATACAGGCCCTGATCCACCTGCCAATGGTCGACGAAGAAACCTTCTGACCCATGGACAATGGCTGAAAGGAAACGAATAACGCCTCCGATTTGAGGAAGGCCAACGTCCTTTTGACATAATGGAGCAGGGCTCTGCGAATGTCCAACATATGCCATCGTCTCTCCAGACGATGGGAAGGACGCGGACAAAAGTTGAGAAGGACGAGGTCCTGCGATTTGTGAAACCAAGTGTTAATCTTTGGGACAAAAGAGGGATCCAAACGTAGGATGACCTTATCCTCAGAAAAGATACATAAGTCCTTACGAACTGAAAGAGCGGCTAACTCCGAGATTCTCCTAGCTGAAGTAATAGCCACCAGAAAGGCTACCTTCAGGGAAAGGTAGTGAAGCGAACAAGAACCCAAGGGCTCGAAGGGCGGCGAAGTCAAAGCCTGCAGGACTTTGGGCAGGTCCCAGGACGGGAAGCGATGGACTACAGGTGGCTTACTGTAACAGCTCCCTTCAAAAAAGCACTTACGGCTGGATGTTGTGATAAAGGAGCAAGATTATCGCAAGAAAGGACCGTTTGTCTGCGGATGGTGTTGAGCCCCAGACCTTTATTCATGCCCTCCAAGAGGTACTCCAGGATGTTAGGGATAGTGACAGAAAGGGGTGCCAGTTTATGCTTGCTGCACCAGGTGGAGAAGTTCCTCCATGGAGCGTCATATATTCGATTAGTGGAAGGACATCTTGAAGACTGGATGATCGAAATAACCCCTCCGAATAGGATTGTCTAATTAGACTCTCCCGCTCAAGTGCCATGCGGCTAGTTGGAGCCACTGAGGGTCCGGATGTTGAAGGTTCCCCTGACTGAGAGACACTCAGTGCAGGGGGACCTTCCATGCTGGTGAGAGTGATAGGTCTACAAGGTCTGCAAACCACGGGCGCTGTGGTCAATGCGGAACAATTAATATTATCTCCGCCCCTTCCAGTAATACTTTGCAGATTGTTGCTTGCAGTAATGGGAGCGGAGGGAAGGCATAAAGCAGCCCTTGCGGCATTTGCACCTTAGAGCATCCGTTCCCTCCGCTCCCCTTGTTGGAAACCTGGAAAAGAACCGGGGAAGCTGGGCATTCGCTGGAGATGCGAAGAGACCCAGGTGAGGGTGGCCGAACCTGTCCGAGATCTCCTCGAACAGAGCCGGATCCAGCCTCCACTCTGAGTGATCTACTGTGACTCTGCTGAGTGAATCCGCTTGGCAATTCACTTCCCCTGAGATATGTTCCGCCTTGATGGAACCTAGGATTGACTCCACCCACAGACCCAGATCTCGGGCTTCCTGCATGAGCGCCGCTGATCTGGTCCCTCCCTGTTTGTTCACGTGACTGGTTGCCACGTTGTCTGTTAGCACTAAGATGTGACGACCTGCCAGAAGGGAAGAAAAGCGAAGGAGAGCCAAATGTATGGCCCTGAGCTCGAGCCAATTTATATTCTGTTTTAGGTCCTGTTTTGACCACCTGCCCTGTGCAAGATGTGTTTGAAGGTGAGCCCCCCAGCCGAACAGGCTGGCGTCCGTGGTCACTGTAATTCTGGCTGGTTCTCTGAAGAGTGTCCCTTTGGACATTGCTGATGAGGCCCACCACAGGAGAGATAGAAGGGTGTGCTGAGGGACCCTGACCTTTCTTGAGGACGCACTGAGGTTCTGCTTTTGGAAAGGAAGAAGGAACCATTGTAGACTTCTGGAGTGAAATCTGGCCCAGGGAACGATCCCCATGCACGAAACTATCTTTCCCAGGAGCTGGGACAGCTGCACGAGGGGGACTAATTTTTGTCTCCGAATGGCTTGTACGAGCTGTCGAATGCTTACCCGACGCTCCTGGGAAAGATAAACCATGCATGAGTCGGAGTCTATGATCGCTCCTAGATGGAGTAATCTTCTTGTGGGAATGATGTGACTTTTTTTGTAGTTCACGGAGAAGCCGTGAGCCTGCAGGGTGCGTAGTGTGACCTGTAAATCTGCTTGGGCCGACTGGAGGGAGCTGGACTGGCTTAAAATATCGTCCAGGTAACATTTGACGCGCACCGGCAACGTGCGAAGGTAGGCTGCCAAGACGGCCAGTACCTTTGTAAATACTCGAGGGGCCGAAGATAGGCCAAATGGAAGGGTCCTGTATTGGTAGTGCCGGTGCGCGTAACAGAAGTGGAGAAATTTTCGATGTTCCTGAAGAATTGGGATATGTAAGTATGCCTCTGTTAGATCGATGGATGAGAGCAAGTCTCCTTTTCTGATGCTGGCCAAAATGGATTTGAGGGATTGCATCTTGAACCTTTTGTAGACTACAAAGTGATTTAGACTTTTTAGGTCGAGAATAGCTCTCCAACCCCCCGAGGCCTTGGGTACGATGAACAGGATGGAGTAAAACCCCTGTTTTTCCTATTCTTGAGGCACCGGTTCTATTGCCTCGATCTCTACAAGGTGGTCTATTGCCAATGTTAACAGCGTTGCTTTGGCTGGCTTGCATGAGACTGGGCATTTTATGAAGCGACTTGGAGGAGGGGAGTAAAATTCTAGGGCTAGTCCCTTTCTTATGGTGTCCCTCACCCAAGAATCGGTGGTTGTTGTTTGCCAAACGTCGCTGAACTGCGCCAGGCAACCTCCAATGGGAGCGCTGTCCCTGGCGTCACTGTGATCGTCTGTAAGGACGTCCCTTTGTACCCCTAAAGGGTTGCTTCGATTGGAATTGGCCCCTGGCTGTGTTCGGGCAGTCCTAGTTGTGATCCTGCCTGGAGGGGAAGGGTCGCGAGCCTCTGGACCAATCCCAGGACTGCCCGCCACGAAAGGGCTGTCTCCATTCCCAGGAGCCACTCAGGCGAAAACTCTGCCTGCGGAACTCCTGCTGGCGCTGCCTATCAGACTTTTTGGAAGGGTGAGCTAGAATTTTGCGCTTATCCTTGCCCTCAATGATGTGTGGCTCAGCAATGGGACCAAACAATTTTGAACCTGTGTACTTGGAGGTGGACAGGCGCCACTTAGACTTTAAGTCTGTCCTCCACTGCTTTAGCCAAAGGAGCTCCGTGAGGCCACAGTTGCTGCAATTGATCTGGCTGAGTACCTTGTGGCGTATAAGGAAGAATCAGCCATGTACTCTGCTGCAGTGAGCAGCTTTGTCAATGTCTGGTGCGTGCTCGGGTGGAACACTCGATTGGAGCTCTCGGAGCCACATAATAGAGGCCCTTGTGAAGAAGGAGACCGAAGTGGCGGTTCTAATTGACCATGCTGATGATTGGTGTGCCCAACGAAGGGAAAATTCAAATTTTTTATCCTCCACCTTCAAGGCCTCAGCCATGTCTCCTGGAATGGCAGAAGTGGAAAAAAGAGAAATTAAGGGATCGTCCACCGATGGCACATCCAGGAGAGACGCAAAAGAGGATGAAACATTAAACAATTTTTTCTCCGTATTGTTAGGGGATGCAACAGTTGCTAAAGACGCCCACTGTGTCTGCACCGTGGAGTGAAAAACCTTTGGGCAAGGAATCTGCTTATCCTCTGCCACCTGAGTGGTGAAGAGGGGATTGGATTCATCCTCCTCGTCAGAAGTGGCCGGTTTGGCTACCTTGGCCGAGGAAAGATTGACCATTGCACAGGCCTTAAGGAGGAGAGAACGGAATAAGGCGGGGTCGAATAACCCTGAGGTGGATGCCTGTTCCGGAGCTGCTTCCTCATCCTCAGACATTGGGATGTCAGTCATCTCCAGGTCCACGGATCCCTCCTCTGCTACCTGCGAAGAAGTCTCTGAGATGAATGAAGCCTGGGTTGCGGCCCATCCCGTGTGGGAAGGAAGCACAGATGGAGGCAGGGGGGCTTGAAGAGGAGGGTGACCCCTAGAGGAAGACATAAACTGGTCAAATGCCTGCTGCATAAATGAGTGGAATTGTTGTGACCACTGACTATGCTGATCCCTAGAACTGTCCCCTGCCTCAGCGTGAGTGGCTGCAGAACCTGGGTGTTCAGGTGAGGATGATGTTGAGCAAGGGGAACCAACCTGCTCAGTTTCCCCCCGAGGAGACCATGCCCTAGGGCGTTGCCCAGATTCCAATTGCGGCTCAAATGGAATAGGAGTGTCCAATGGGGTGGGGAAAACCACTTCAGCCCCACTGGCTCTGAGCCTCTGGGCCTTGGAGAACTCCCTCTCCAGCGCCTGGTGCCTCCTCGTGGCCTCTTGCTCGGCTGCCTTCGACCGCTCCTTTGTAGACAGGTGCTTAGTTTTAGATTTCTTCTTGCCCCTCCCCGCTTCCAAATCAACAGATCTGCGCTTTTGTGATGTGGGGAGGGGGTGCCTGAGCCTTGATATGCCTGGAGCAAAGCACTGTCTGCCATGCTGTCTGGATAATCTGGTAAAGGTACCCAGACGGTGTGGGGAGAACCCAAGGACGCAGATCCTACTGCCAGAGATGGGAAACCGACCCTTGCTCTGTACTGGTGCAATGGCAGTCACAGTCAGACAAATCCCTAAATTTGTCTGCAAGGCCAAGTGACTAAAGGTCATAACTAATCACAACAGGTGGTATGAAAGTCCCCTATTTCCAGTAAGAAGTACACCAGCTAAAGTTCTATACTCTGAAATTACTGGCAATAAGACACCCTTAAAACAAGTGATAGGCTTTCACGTTTTAGAGGATTAATCCTTAAGCTGTTTCCCCCCAGTAGGGCCTGACTCAGCAGGCACTGTGACGGAAACAGACGCATGTCCTGATTCAACTAGGCCCTTCGACTGGCCTGTGTGAAATGTCCGGCCACACCCAAGAACAAAATGGCGGCCGCGCCTCCTAAAATGGCGGCCGCACCTGTGAAGTTACCTCCGCACCTGCTCCAAAATGGCGGTCGCGCCTGTGGTCAAATGGCGGCCGCAACTCTCACACGCGGCCAATGGCGGCCGCAACCTCCGATGCCCGCAATCGGGCCAAAAAAACCAGTGGGGAACTGTTACAAAACCCACCACCCCTTACAGGGCAACCAGGGCCGCTTCCTCCCACTCCGAGGCACTTGCGCTTTCATTGTAGCAGCAGCGCTGCTATCCGGAACATCTGCTTCAACCGTCTAATGAAAAGGCAAAAGGAAAAACCTCCCCAGGGATTCTCCTGTAAGGGAGCCGGTTCGCCGATCATCTCTCGGGCAGCAGATATCGAATGAGGGAAAGATTCCCTCAGCAATCCTACGGCCCGAGCCTCTCAGGCTCTTAGGCCCAAAGGCCTCTCCAATGGCAGCCAATCTCGTTCTGACCAAATTTGACCAATTTGTAATCAATTAAATCCGAATTGTAATCAATATTGTAAATTTAGAGCTGTAAGAAATCAAATAAATTCACTAAAGCACAAATTACTCTGACTGGGCCTAACTAGCTAAGGAGCCTCCAAATTTTGCTGCTGCTGAGCTGTAGACTAAGTCAAAACTGGGGGACACTCCCTGAAGGAGGCGTGGCTAAAGTTCTGACTTAGTCTAGCTGAGCAGGAAGGCTATAATTACCCACCGGTGGATTCTATAAGCATCATGCTGGAGAATAGCCTAACTGGCAATTAAGATACATTTTCTATAAACAATCTACAGCACAGAGAACACCTATGATGCAGTATGGACAAAATATTATGTGGCCAAGTGAAAAAAATCTCTATTTACAAACAAATATGTATTTTGCCTTTCTTCCAAACAATTATCAAGTTCAATGAGTAAAAGATCTCTTAGGATAATTATCTCTTAGGACAATTCAACATGGTAGCTTAAAATCTTGTCTCTTGTTCAGCTCCTAGTTGATCCTGAAGCCAATGTAATAATAATTCCGACCTGGACTGTAATTATTTGGCAACAGAAGCAGATTTATCTTTGATCCAAACTACAGTACAACCATCATAATCCCTGACTGATTTTTCCCCTCTACCCTTTCTATTCCCAGAGCAAAGGCAAGCCTCATTGGCTGGCTTATCTGGGCAAATCTATCAATGTCTGCTTTTCCCTTAGGACTGTTTCCTTCTCAAAGTTCCTTAGGGACTGTTCCTTCCTCATTGTTTTCCTTAAGTTTGTATATATGGATGCCTTTACATCCCTTTCCCATATTCTCTGGTCCTTCCTTCCTTCCTTCCTTCCTTCCTTCCTTCCTTCCTTCCTTCCTTCCTTCCTTCCTTCCTTCCTTCCTTCCTTCCTTCCTTCCATTAACGATTAAAGCAAAGTAAACACATTGTGGGTTCACAGAAGCTTAGCAATGGTTCAGATTCATAGAAGTCAAGACATCTACAGATAGATTCCAAGTTGCCTACATTACTGCAATAATGTAATACTGGAGTAATTAATGCAGTAATATAGCAATGTAGTTGTCTTCATCACTGCAGTAGAAAGGGCACAAAATGAGAAAGAAAGGAAGGAAGGAAGGAAGGAAGGAAGGAAGGAAGGAAGGAAGGAAGGAAGGGAGGGAGGGAGGGAGGGAGGGAGGGAGGAAGGAAGGAAGGAAGGAAGGAAGGAAGGAAGGAAGGAAGGAAGCAGAAATAGAGAGAGGACTAGGATTGAACAGTGGTATCTTGACAGAAAAGATGAGGAAAACATGACGGCCAGGAAGCAAAGGGACTCCACAGTTTTTATGAACCATTGCTGGATCAAAAAGAAGAGAAAAGGAAACTAATGACCAACTGAGTGTAGCAGCCCAAGATAGAATGGATGTACAGGGCTATAGACAGTTGCTGAAGAGAAGGGAGAATAACAGGTATTCTCAACAACAGATGTTGCTAGATCAGAATGAAGAGAATTCAAGTAGTTTTGAAGCAGTGAAGCAGGTGGTGGATGAATTTATAAAAGACTATGAATAGTCGAGGGTCATTCATCATCTATTCTTACATTCAAGGAATGGTGGACTATACAGGCAGTCCTCGACTTGCAAATCATTTGTTTGATGACCGTTCAAAGTTACAGTGTGACCATTTTTCACACTTATGACCATTGTTGCATCCCCATGGTCACATGATTTACATCTGGATGCTTTTGACAGCTGACATTTATAATGGTTGCAGTGTCCCTGGATCACGTGATCACCTTTTGCAACTTTTTGACAAGCAAAGTCAACAGGGAAGACAGATTCACTTAACAACTGTGTTATTAATTTAACAACTGCAATGATTCATTTAACAAACGTGGCAAGAAAAGTCATAAAATGGGGCAAAACTCACTTAACAAATTTCTCACTTAGCAACACAAATTTTGGGCTCAATTGTGGTTGTAAATTGAGGACTACATGTACTGGTGATGGGACAAGCAGAAAATGAAGATAAGGCTTTAATCCAATATCTCTTAAAAGAGTTCTTGTGAGAGTAAAGAAGAGGAGATGAGAAGAAAATATGCTGCCCTGATCTCTTTGGAGGAAAATCAAGTTAGAAATGTTTTATTTTTAATGCACATAGGATGCATTTTTAGCTTGGTAAGCTGGCAGAGATTAAGCATGGGTAGGAGAGAAGGCAAGATCTTTTATAAGCATAGAAAAGAAAAATACTTTCTATACTCTAGCTCTCCCCAGATCTAAAGCCAAATGGCGCATGGCTAAGGAAGATTTAAAAAATCACATCAACATACCTAAACAGCTCTGTATTAAGAAATACTGCTATACGTAATTAGAATAACAGAGGTAAATAGAAAGAAACTTTCAAAAACAGTCTAGTCCAATAAAATTTCTGATTCATTAATTCAAATGTGCTTCTGAACCGTCCATTTTTTAGAAGACTAATATTTTTATAATCACAGCTTTACAATCAAAGCTAAGCTCTTTCCATTCCTTAGCTTTTTTAAAAAAAAATTATGAACTCTCCTAAATTGGACCTCCATCACAGATAAATTTTCAAGGTCTGACAAACTGTTTTTGTAAGTTGCCATTAATTTTTGTCAGCACATTACATAGGAAATAAGTATACTTAAGTTTGAATCAGTCTTAAAGAGATATGTGGTGTAAAATTGATTATCCAAATAATTTCTACACATCATCTGTGAGTATAGGGTACACTGAAATGTCTATCCTGGTTGTCTTTGTTTTAGAGATTTTTTTCCAAAAAGACATTATAAAAATAGGAAAGAAGGATAAACAAGTTCATATGCATAACTGCTAATCACTAGATAGCCTAGAAAAGGAGCAGAGGTTGAAAAAAGAGAATATACATTTATTACTAAGAACATGTCAAAAATTAATTTGATTACTTGCAGTCCACTCCAACAGAATTATCTCAAAAATAGAATTAATGCAAGTTCAATGAATTAAATACCAGCTATCATTTTACGTTACCTTTCCTGCCCATTTTACCACCTCTTATATAAATATTGTATTTATATCCTGCCTTTGCTCCAGAAACTCTAGATCAGAGGTCCCCAACCTTTTGAATACCAGGGACTGGTTCCATGAAGAGCGTTTTTTCCGTGGACTGGAGGGGCGTGGACCGACGCTAGCACCAGTAGGATGCTCAGGGGCGGGGCGGGGCAGCGCTAGTGCCGGTGGGACGCTCAAAGTGGGGCAGCACCAGCACCAGCGGGATGCTCAGGGGCAGGGCGGCACTAGTGCTGGTAGGATGCTCAGGGAGCCGAGGCAGTGCTAGTGCCGGCAGGACACTCACCTCTAGTGTGAGTGTGGGGGTTGTGAGTGCATGCGCGTGTGTGCATGCACTGGCCATCCCTTCACATGGCCCGGCGGCCAAGCAGCTGCAGCCTGGTAGTGGGCCACGGTCCACAGGTTGGGGACCCCTGCTCTAGACAACACACATATTCTCCAGCACTGGAGATGGAGAATCCACCAATGGGTTTAGACTGTGTTCCTGCCCAATCAGATCAAGTCAGCCAAAGCTGCAACACCTGTCCTGGGCTAGAGTGTCCCAGTCTTGACTTGATCTTGCCCAAGACAGACATAGCACATTGACTCTTAGGCAGGTACAGTTTCCATTGGTGGATTCTTTATTCTCTATTCTCTTCAGTATTCTGAGATAGTGCTGTATTCAGCACTGTGTTTTTCCTCTCAGTTGGCTGAAGAACTGTTTGCCTTTAACTAGGAACGGAGGCTTTCGTTCCTCCCCTCCCCCCCACTTTCAACCATAAAGGCTTGAGGCTGAGGGGACTTGCTTCCCCTCTGTAACACAGCCCTCCTTCTCCTCTTGACAGCACTGGGATCAGTGCTGCTCCTGAGCCCTCCACAGTTCGATTACCTCTTTTTCAGCCTTTCTTCATGAGGGTAGAAGGGGGTGCCGGCAGCAATACCCCCAGACCTCGTGTGGCTGCCATTTTGAGTGTGGTGGCCATTTTGGTTGTGGCAGCCATTTTGGTTGTGGCAGCCATTTTGAGTGTGGCGGCCTTTTTTGAGCATGGCAGCCATTTTAAGCATGGCAGCCTTTTTGAGTGTGGCAGCCATTTTGAGTGTGGCAGCCTTTTTTGGTGTGGCCGCCTTTTTATGTCCCTTATTGGGACTGGGTCTTTCTTGAGGCTGCCATCTTGGGGCCTGCTCTGCGCTCTTTTCTCCCCTGCAGCCACCATTTGAGGTCCCTGGAGCCTCACTTTGCACAGGGACCCTGCATGGCCAGTGTTGCATCAGAACAGGCCTGCTAGACTCCTCAGGCTTACTTCCTTCATCTGCTCTAAATACAACCTTACCTGGCTAATCAGTGGTGTCTCCACACCATTCCAAGGCCTGTCAGACCTCAGTCAGTATTTGATCTCCACAGCCACTCAGGTCTGTAATATATCCATTTCACAGCCTACTTAACAGGATTGGTTCTATCCAGTTTGCTCCTTCTTTCCCATGCATTTAACCTCCTTGGATTCAATTTCTGGGGTTTTGGTGTCTCCAGGTCTCCCTGAAAAACCAGGATTACCCTGTTGTGATCGTGGGCCTAATCATATTAACAGCTCTATCTGGGTTCCAGGCGTCCCCTATCGTGCACCTATTCTTATTCACATGAACAGCTCTGTCTGGATTCCAGGTGTCCCCTATAGTGCGCCTGTTCTTATCCAACAAATAGCTGTCTCCGGATACCAGGGGTCCCCTATCATGCTCCCCTATCTAGGCCCTCCAGAAAGGACCTCTTGCCGTCCTCCTTGACTGCAAAATGCCACAAATCCTCTAATAAAGAGGCCGCAGGTAAGATCTCGCCCAAGGCCAAGGTCTACCCAAAGACCTCCAAGGGAGCTGAAAAACAGGCCAGCAGGAGACACCAAGCCTTAGAGAAGGAATTCTCTAAAGCACAGAAACTAGCCAGGTTGGAGACCTCACAGGCTGAAGTGCCTTCGTTTGATCTACCCCTGGGGCCTTCCACTTCTCCCCTGGGGATATGGTCGACAGGGGAACCTCTCCTGTCTCCTGCACCAGGGGACACAGACCAGGTTCATCCCATCGCTCAGCCCTCCACTTCATGGGCTCAACAAGTGGCCCCTGAAGCTACTTTCACTCCTACTGTGGCCGGGCTTAGGCTGAGTGAACCGGTCCCCCTTCCCACGGATGACCGCCTAGCTGAGATGATTGCACAGGCGGTAGAACACACCCTTGATGCCAGATCGCAAGCGACTAGGTCAGCCACGGTCAACTTTCTACCCACTCACCAGCCAGCCACTGAGTCCTATCGCGCACCTTCTTCCCCTTCTCAGTCCACCTACTCTGGGGACTCGTCATCTCGTGAGTATGAGGCTGATCTGAAGATTCCGATGTTTGAGGAGGAGGAACCTCCCCCGAGACACCATCACTTAGTGGTCTCTTAACCCTTCTTTTTTTGTCCCCCTGCTTCACAAGGCCACTTTCATGGCACATCTCGGACCCAATGCTTACACGCCAGCAACTTCAGTTACTCCAGACTCGGAGGCGGATCCGAATTTCACCGAAGCGGTAACAACACAATACTGCATTCCTTGCCCACCCATGTTCCTCAACGTGGTCTGAAAACAGTGGGTATCCCCGTCCTCTTTTCCCCTTCCAAGTAGCAATGAGAAAAGGCTTTATAATGTGACCCATGACCTGGAGGAGGCTCTAGAGGTGCCTGCGGTAGATCAACCTTTAAGTTCCCTTGTGTCTCCAACCGTCATTCCTGGCAACGTTTCTGAGACCCTCAAGGCTGAGGACCGTAAATGTGAGCTTTCTTACCGCAGAACACATCAAGCTGTGGCGTGGGCTATCAGAGTAGCTACCTCTGCATCCTTTTTTAGCAGGTCTTCTCTCTGCTGACTTAGACAGCTTCAGGACAGGATACCGATGGAGGATATCTGAGTAAGATGGTGATGGCTACAGAGTATGCTTCCAATGCCACCCTCCAGGCCACCAGATTTTCCTCCAGAGCCATGGCATCCAACGTCACTGGCCGCCGTATGCTCTGGTTGAAACACTGGCACGCTGATGCCAAGTCCAAATGGTACTTATCAGCAGCCCCTTATCAGGGAGGAAAATTGTTTGGTGAAGCCCTAAATCCTTACCTCATTGAAAATAAGGATAAATGTAAGGTCCTTAATCACCTCCTTAAACTATCAGACAAACGTCCCAACACCTACTCACGAAGGCAGTCCTTTCGTGCAGGAGCCAGGTCCAACTATTCCCAGCCCAACCAGTCTTTCCCTATCAGATAGGACAGAAAGGACAGACAATCTGACAGACAGGTTTCCAGACCCAGGCAACAATTTCAGAGCAAACGGCCCTTTCGTGGGAGCCACCGCCCATTCTGCTGATCCAGGTGACTCTCAGGCGGATCCTCCCATTGGGGGCAGACTCTCTCTCTCTTTGACCGCCAGTGGGAAGCCACCACCATGGATGCATGGGTCCTAAATACCGTGCATCATGGACTGTCCTTGGAGTTCATCTCCAACCTCCCTAATCGCTTCATTTCTTGTTCCCAACTAAGAAATCCAACAAAGAATAGTCTCATGCAAAAGCCCATTCATCACCTCTTAAACATACGGGCCATAGAACTGGTGCCATTGGAACAGAGAGGTTGGGAGTTTTACTCCATCCTCTTCATCGTCCCCAATGCATCAGGGGGATGGAGAGCCATCCTAGATCTAAAGGGATTAAACTATCATCTTGCATACCGCAAATTCAAGATGCAAATGCTCCAGTCCATCTTGGGAAGCGTAAGAAGGGAGGACTTCCTGACGTCCATCAACCTCACGGAAGCATACCTTCACATCCCCATCTCTCTCACCCATCGCCGGTTTCTACGATTTGCCCACAGGGGACACCATTATCAGTACAGGGCACTCCCATTCGGCCTATCCTTGGCTCCAAGAGTCTAGCGGTTCTAGCAGCTTACCTGAGAATGGTACCAGTCAGAGTCCAGTGCTACCTGGACGACATTCTAATTTAGTCATCGTCGATCCAGGCCACTCAGGCGGATCTCGAACTGGTGATAATGCTGCTCGAGAATCACGGGCTCTCGGTAAACTTCTCCAAGAGCCATATGATCCCCACAACAAGGTTATTACACCTAAGGGCCATCATAGACATGGTGGAATGCCGGGTCTATTTATCCCAAGAACGCCGGGACAGTATCAGGGAGTCGATTCTCCAATTGCGCAGGGGTCGAACAGTAATGTTGGCCAGCCTCTCCCAATTACTGGGTAAGATGATCTCGGTCATTGCGAGTGTACCTTGGGCCAAGCTCCACTCCAGGAACCTCCAGTGGTTCCTGCTCCCCTTCCAGAGACTGAACATCAGTTCCTCCAATCAAAGGGTGAGACTTCCGCTTCACGACTCATGATCCCTCACATGGTGGCTCTCGTTGACCATGCTCAAGAAGTCTTACTTCAAGGAGCCTGATCAACTCACCCTTACGACCAACGTCAGCCTGTTCGGCTGGGGAGCGCACCTTAGCTCACAGTGGGCCCAGGGCCATTGGTTCCGCTCCAACCTTTGGCACAATATCAATTGGCTGGAGCTCAGGGCCATACACCTGGCCCTCCACCACTTTCGCAGCACAGTGGCGAAGCGTCACATTCTGGTCCTCATGGACAATGTGGTTGCCAAGGCACATGTGAACCGGCAAGGGGGGACCCGATCTTGTGCACTCTTGACCAAGGCACTCCTGCTGGGCTCCTGGGCAGAAGCCAACCTGGCTCTATCAAGGCCGACCACATTTCAAGGGAGGCAAACACTCAGGCTGACTTCTTGAGCCGGGCAACGGTGGACTATTCAGAATGGCGCCTGCACCTGAGGATCTTCAGGGAGATCTGCCACCGCTTCGGATTGCCAGTTCTAGACCTTTTTCCCTCCCTGACAAATGCTCATCTCCAGTGATTCTTTCCCCGCTTTCCATCTCCAGGGGCATAACAGGCAGATGCTCTTCAAAGCCCATGGACGGAGGGACTGCTTTACGCCTTCCCTCCTCTTCCTCTTCTTCCGGCGGTTGTCTGCAAGCTTCTTCGGGAACATGCAGAGGTTCTTCTAGTGGCCCCATATTGGCCATGGAGACCATGGTTCGCTGACCTTGTGAACTTCTCTCTAGCGGCCCCATGGAGGATTCCCCCAGATTGGGTCTCACTCAGCCAGGGGACCCTTCTTCATCCAGATTCTCAATGGGTCCAGTTAGTCGTCTGGCACTTGAGCACTCAATCTTGTTCCAGGAGTCCTGCTCGCCGGGGGTCATTACCGTAATCCAGGTCTCCCGTCGGTCCTCTACCAACCGTATTTATGAGGCCATGTGGAGGAACTTCTGTTCGTGGTGCTCGAACCACCACTTGACCATTCCAGACTTGACAATTCCACATATATTGGATTACCTTTTACAGGATCTGGAGAGAGGCTTGGCTCCAAACACATTGCACAGACAAGTCGCTGCTCTCTCCGCTGTACTTACCTGTGATTCCGCAGTTTCCCTAGGTTATCATCCCTTGATCCGCTCATTCATCAAGGGTGCTACTAATACCAAGCCCTCTGTAGTGCACAGGTATCTCTCATGGGACCTGCCACAAGTTCTTCGGGTTCTAACCAAACCGCCCTTTGAGCCCCTCAAGACATGTGATATACGTTATGTGTCGCAGAAGGTCATATTTCTGGTGGCAATCACCTCTGCGCGACGAATATCAGAATTGGTGGCACTTTCAATCAGAGATGACTTGTGCTTTTTTCACCAGGACCGGGTGGTCCTTCGTCTGGAGCCTACCTTCCTTCCCAAGATCAATTCTCTTTTCCACAGGGCTCAAGAAATCGTACTCCCAGATTTCTGTCCTCACCCATCTCATGCCCTGGAACAGCCATGGTATCTTCTGGACTTCCGCAGAGTGCTCTGTTACTGCATCTCACGGACAGCTGCCTTCTGCAACTCTGAGGCCCTCTTTGTCTCCTTCCATCCTTCTTCCAAGGGTCGGAAGGTGTCTTCTTCCATGATTGGCAGGTGGATTAGGGCGTGTATAGCAGGGGTGTATCAGGCTGAGTCATCGCCGGTTCCACGACGGGTCATGGCCCACTCAACCCGTAGTGTGGCTACTTCTGCAGCCTGGGCCACTCAGGCGTCCACCGATGACGTTTGCAAAGCAGCCACATGGTCTTCACCATCTCCCTTTATAAGGCATTATAAGATTGATAGGTTCGCCTCAGCGGAGGGTTGGTAGGAGGGTTCTCCAATAGGTAGTACCTCAAAGTGCCATTCCGGACCGGCCTGCTCCCCTCCCTCAGGGACAGTAGGCTTTGGTATGTCCCATTGGTGGATTCTCCATCTCCAGTGCTGGAGAAGGGGCGTTGTCTTACCTGAACGCCTTTTCTCAGCATGGAGAATGGAGAATCCATTCCCACCCTCGCAGGTTCCTTAGGCCTAGGGCTAGATTTATGAGCCAACTCGTCTTGCTATCAATCATGGCTTCGCCTGTGTCGAGACGGGACACTCTAGCCCAGGACAGGCGTTGCAACTTTGGCTGACTTGATCTGATTGGGCAGGAACACAGTCTAAACCAGTGGTTCTCAACCTTTCTCAGGTTGAGACCCCACTTGCCCCGCCCATGCGCGCCGCGACCCCGACCCAGATGCGCTCGCGCGCCGGGAAAAAAAAAACAAAAAAACAAAAAAACACAAACAAAATGGTGGCCACGATGGGCGGATCCATGCATGCGCGGATCGGCCCATTGCACGTGCCGCGCATGCATGCATCCGCCCGTTGCGGGCCGCCATTTTGTTTTTATTTATTTATTTTTTAAAATTTTTTTTAAAAAAAACAAAAACAAAATGGTGGCTGCGATGGGCGGATCTGCGCATGCATGGATCAGCCCGTCGCACGCGCCACGCATGCACGCATCCGTCCGTCGCAGTCCGCCATTTTGTTTTTTTGTTTTTTTTGTTTTTTTTTATTTTTTTATTTTTTTAAAATTTTTTTATATATTTTTTTCGGCGCTACGGGCGGATCTGCACGTGTGCGGTGCGCGCGCACCAAAAAAATAAATTTTTTTTTAAAAAAATTAAAAAAAATTAAAAAAAATAAAAATAAAAAAAACAAAATGGCGGCCGGCGGTGCCCGGCGACCCCCGCGAAATGGTTGCGCGACCCCAAATGGGGTCGCGACCCCAAGGTTGAGAACCACTGGTCTAAACCCATTGGTGGATTCTCCATCTCCATGCTGAGAAAAGGCGTTCAGGTAAGACAATGCCCCTTCTCATCTCATTTTTTCCCCCACACTAGTAATTCAATGAAATAGGATTGGATGAGTGGGATATTACTGTGGAGGAGTAAATCAAGAGATCTTGCTGTTGGTAATTAGGAGTGTGGGATGGACACTCCATCTGATCCCGTGAGCCTTTATATCTTTCGGGGTTGTTTTCTATTTTTCTTCCCATTTTTCTTTTCTTTTTGCACTTTAGCTTTCTCTTATTTCTTCCTTTTTCCCCCCTTCTCATTCTATTTTAGTTTGTATTTCCCTTGTTTTTGAAAATAAATTACATTTTAGAAGATGTAGTTATTTCAGAAAATATCTAGGCTCACGGGATCAGATGGGATTGTTGCTAATACACTGGCCTCCCTGCTGTGTAGCAAGCTCTCTGCCTGAGCTTAAATCTGCCATCCCTGGGTGCAGCCTCAGAAGCAGCCCAGGAATTAATGGCCACTCAGATTGTAATTGGCCTGACTCAGGACAGTGGTCATATGCCAAACTTGATTTTTTTATTGGAGCAATGGCAACATGACCTGGTGTCAGATGTCACTTCATTGGACTGAAAATGCAGATTTATTAAAACTAATGAATTTATTAAGCATAAAGCTTTACAGATGACAGCATATTTCATTCAGCTATGCTGGAAGAGGGCTCATTTTTGGGTGCAAATCACAAGTGTTTTCAAATCATGCAGTATGAGAATATTCCAGTTTCTTTTTAAAGAATATTTTAGGAACTGTACTATTATTCTATTCATCACCTTGTTTTGAAATGTTTTATTTATTGTTCTCTGGAAAATAATCCAAAACTAGATAGTAGCTAAAAAATGTATTCATCAAACACAGAAAGAATGTGCATCTAACTTGCTTGTTTCACTGATTTTCATGATGTCCATATGCAAGACAAAACAAAGAAAGGAAGAAAAACATACTTTCCAATCCTAAGCATCCCACTCTGTATCCAGAGATTAATCAGCTCCATTAAAATATGATAAAAATCTTTGTATATGACAGCAGTTCTCAACCTTTTTCAGGCCAAGACGCCACCTGCGCCGCCCATGCGCGGCGCGACCCCGACCTGCGCTGCGGATGAGCGGCGCGACGGCCCGCATCGCGCATGCGTTACGCGACAGCCCGAACTGCGCATGCGCGGCGCGACGGCCCGAACTGCACATGCGCGGCGCGACGTCCTGAACCGCGCATGCACGGTGCGATGGGCCAAACCGTGCATGTGCAGCACGCACACGACGGGCCGAACTGCGCATGCGTGGCACAACGGGCTGAACCGCGCATGCACGGTGCGATGGGCCAAACCACGCATGTGCGGCGCGCACACGACAGCCCGAACCGCGCATGCGCGGTGCGACGGCCCGAACTGCACATGCGCGGCGCGACGTCCTGAACCGCGCATGCACGGTGCGATGGGCCAAACCGCGCATGTGCGGCGCGCACACGACGGCCTGAACCATGCATGCGCGGCACGACAGCCTGAACCGCGCATGCGCGGCGCGTGTGCGACGGCCAAGGGGAAATGGGGGGGAAATGGCGGACTGCGGTGTTTGCTGACCCCTGTGGAACGGTCGTTCGACCCCAAATGGGGACGCGACCCACAGGTTGAGAACCGCTGGTATATGAGGTAGTGGACTGAATGCTCTGGTACCCCCATCACTTATTCCACCAATTAAATTCTTCTAACCCTGTGTGCTTAAAGGATGGCAATCAAGTCCTATTGCCCATGTGCAAATATTAGTCCTGATTTCTGTGAAAATTAACTGATGTGTTTTCCTCTGTAGGTTCTGCTTTTTACAGCCACCAAATATGATAACCTCTAATTAGCACACCGTGATCAGAGATCAATCTTGGAACAAATCTTTATCTTAAAAGCCTTGGGCAGTGAGTCTAGCGAACTTCACCATAAATTCCAGGATAGGGTTAAAAAGACATTAATTCTGCTCATGTCCTGGTGGGAGGTCAAGTTCAGTTCTTGATAAATCAGAGCAGAAGCTGAGCTGCTCCCTGCCTTTCAGAAATTGTGCTTCTCATTCACTTAATGAAATGAAATCAGCAACTCAGAAACAAGGCAGGGATTATCACCTCTGTTTCCAAGTTGCTGCACAAACCCTGCCCTGGAATATAGATCACAGGAGTTCTATCTTGCAAAGGTTTCTTTCATTCTTCTTCTTTTTTTTAATGAAAAAAAAAAAAACTTCTGAAACATTTGAGACATTGCTTCCAATTTTCTTCCTCTTCTAATCAAATGCTGTATATGGCTGATATCATAAAGCAGGCAACCATTCAATCAAACTATAAATTATATGTCCCTTACTGTTCTTCAAGAACTGTTTATAACTGGAAACTACAAATTTAATTCAAGCTCATTTTTGTGCACCACTTTCTCTCATTTATGTTTCCAATTTTGCTAAGCTTCCTGCATAGTACATCCCCCATTCATTCCAATTGAACATTAATATACTTGATTTCTCATTCTGTTTATTGACTTCTCTACATTTTCATTTAAGAAACTGACTATTTACATTTTTAAGTGTTAATGCAAAAATCTACATGATTACAAACATATTATAATAGATGGATGAAAAAAATATTAAGAGCTCATCAGATTTGCGACTAGTTGCATATCTATTGGGCTGGTCTTGGATTTACAAATTATTTTGTTTCATAGTGAACTGCTTCTAAATATTAGTATTTATCCTCCAGCATTTAGACAGCAGTGTTATTACTGTAGCTATCTACACTATAAAGGATGGCACAGAATTCACCACGTAATTTTTAAATAATATTTTATTAAAAGTCAATTATAATAATAAAAGATAATAATACAAACTAAAAAGAAAAGATAATTAAAAATGCAAGACAGAAAAAAGAAAGAAAAAAATTAAGATATTTATTTTTCTAAATATTCTAGATATTAAATTATTTCCTACCCTCATCATAAATATAACCAGTTTCAGTATCTCCTCATTTCCTCTTAGTTAACAAATTAAAACTCTTCATCCCATAACTCAACTCCAATAAACAACATGTTTTCCAATCCAAGTTTCAGCCGAAAGTCCAAACAAGTTCCCCGTTATTCTATGATTCTATGAGTCTGTAAAACAATTTTGCTGTTTAATCTTGTGTCTCCCAACATCAAAATAACTTTTCTTTCACATAAAAATGCATTTATTATTTAAAATTAATTTCAGTCTTAATATTCAAAATGAAATATTCAAAAAGTATCTGAGCCCTTAATCCATTTAAATATTTAAATATCTATTTAAATATTTTTATAGCAACACCTTGTCTTGATCTTTGCTATATAGTCTGAATTCTTAAAATTTATAAAGATACAGTTTCATTTTCTTATAGTAAAGATTAAAAGCACTTATCTGGTGTTTACAGTCATTTTAAAGTGTCTAATTTCTTATTCTTTATTTATTGACCAAGTATGGTTGGACACACAAGGAATTTGTCTGTAATGCATAAGGTCTCAGTGTACATACAAGCAACAGGTGATAAATCATGATCATAATCAACATAAAAATACATTCATCATAATCATGGATGCAACACTTAATGATAGTCATAAGATACTAAATAAGCAAACAACATAAATCATACTAAGATACTAAATTAAACAATTAATATAAATTGTAAGATACAAGCAACGAAGTTATAATCCTAAGAAGATAAGGAGATAGGTAATAGGAAAGATGAGGAGAATAATAGTAATAAGCTTTACTAGGTAGTTTGACAGGAATTATTTGTTTACCAGAGTGACGTCATGGGGGAAAAAAACTGTCTTGTGTCTAGTTGTTCTGATGTGCAATGCCCTATAGTGTCATCTTGAGGGAAGAAGTTGAAACAATTTATGTCCAGGATGTGAGGAGTCTGTAGATATTTTCACACCCCTCTTTCTGGTTCGTGCAGTCCTCAGTGGAAGACAGGCTGGTAGCAATGGTTTTTTCTGCAGTTCTAACTATCTCACGGCGCAAGTGGCTAGATTCTGTGCAGCAGCATTGGGGGTTCGCCAGAAACATAAACAATCATTTTAGATCTTTTAAATAATCTTTTATAATTGATTTTATTACGTGTTTTATCCAGTTTTAGACTATACTCAATGTATTTTTGTTGTCAGGTCAGTATGATTCAGTTTTTCTGAAGTTAGCTTGTTTTTGATATACTGTCTGTAAAACTAGGCAGACCTTGGTCGCCCATTGATTGCATCATTGATTGTGATGTATTGCTATGTCCACTTGTGATGGTTCTGTTTAGTTTTATTTTGGATGTTTGATTTATGTGTGGCCTTTGACTGTAATAAATTGATTGATTGAAAAGATTGAGTTCTAACTATCCATTGAAGTATGTGTCTGTCTTGTTTGGTTGCAGTGCCAAACTAGATAGTTATAGAGGTGCAAATGACAGACTCAATAATTCCATCAGCAGCTCTTTGGGCAATCTGAGCTTTCTGAGTTGGCGCAGGAAGAACCTTCTTTGTTGTCCTTTTTTGATGACATTTTTTGTGTTAGGTGTCCATTTTAAATCTTAGATATTATATAACCTAGAAACTTGAAGGTCTATGCTGTTGATACTGTGTTGTCTAATATTGTAAGGGGTAGAACAGGAAGGCTTCTTCTGAAATCTACTATCATTTCTACTGTTTTGAGTGTGTTCAGTTCAAGATTGTTCTGGCTGAACCACAAGGCTAGTCGTTCAACTTCCTCTCTGTATGCAGATTCGTTAGTGTCTTGAATGACACCCATCACTGTTGTATCATCTGCAAACTTCAGTACTTTAACAGAGGGATTCTTTGAGATTCAGTCATTGGTATATAGAAAAAAGAGAGCATACAGACCTGGGGAGGGCCCTGTGTTAATTGTACAGGATCTGATATGATTTTGCCTAGCTTCACCTGCTGCTTTCTGCTTTTAGACAGCTTATGATCCACTTACAAGTGTGGTCAGACACAGCAAGCTGAATTAGTTTAATTAGAAGAATGTCTGGAATGATGGTATTGAATGCTGAGCTGAAGTCTACAAAAAGGATCTTGCATAGGTCCTTGGAGGTTCAGGATGTTGTAGCATGTAGTGCAGAACCATATTAACAGCATCATCTGCTGATCTCTTTGCTCAGTAGGCAAATTGCAAGGGGTCTAACAGTGGGTCTGCAATGGTTTTCAGGTGGGCCAGCACTAGCCTTTCAAAGGTTGTCGTAACTATGGATGTCAGAGCAACCGGTCTATAGTCATTCAGCTCCTTGATGGAGAGATGATAGTAGAATGTTTGCGGGTGAAGATGTTTGATCAGTTGGTCAGCACAAGCTTTCAAGCAAGAAGGAATTACCTTGTTTGGGCCTGGTGCTTTTCCAGGCTTTTGTCTGTGAAATAGACCTTGCACATCATTTTCTGTGATCACTAGAGGTGAGGGGCCCAAAGGGATGGTGTCAGTTGTAGGAGCTTGGCTGTTGTTAGTGTATCAGAGATGGAGATGGTGGTGATAAGTAACAGTGGTTTCTTCTCAAACCTGCAGTAAAACACGTTCAGATCATCTGCCAGTTGTAGATTACCATCAACAGGGAAAGAAAGTTTGTTGTAACCAGTGGTTTTTTAAAGAGTTTCCCACATATTTGCTGGTTCATTTGTTGAAAGCTGATTCCTTAGCTTTTCAGAGTAGCTTCTTTTTGCTGCTCTGATCTCCCTTGTTAATTAACACATTTCTGGCCTGATTCTATCTCCTTTCATGTAGACTTCCTCTTTGGCATGGCATCACTGCTTGAGTTTCAAGGAGGATTTGGAATAGACTTAAAGAAAGATTGATTCTCAAAAATCCTTCATGGTTGTCACACCAAGAAGCTTTTTTAAGAAGAGAAACACAAACTTGATTGACCTCTGCTGACTTATTGCCTTTTTTTTTAAAAGGAGAACCTAAATTAAAATCAAGAACCGAATTGGAAATTGAGGATCATATTTGTCAATAGTTTGCTTATTCAATTGACAGAAAGGTTTAAATTGGACAAGAAGAATAATTATTTTACAAATGAGAAAATTGACTTTGAATTGAATTTGTGTACCAAGGCTGAAAATGTTACTACTGAGATGTATACACTTTTATTGAAAATGAATATGGCAGATGAACATGTTAAAGACTGCATAATTAAATGGGAAGAAAATTTTGGATACAATCTAATGCTTGATCAAGATCAGTGATACAAAGAACTGAAATTTATTGTACATTGAATTATTATTATTATTAATAATAATAACAATAACAATAATAGTAATAGAAGAGGTCGTGGCACTCATGACTATATTGCAAATCTATGCTGAATCATGGAAAAATGTTAAGAATATAAAAAGGACATCTACATCTACTTTATTGATTACATAAAAGCTTTTGACTATATCAATCATGATGATCATAGAGGCCTAAAGCACCTGAGGGAGCCAATACATCTGCTCAAGTTGGTGCATTTATTGTACCCAAATTAGGAACCAATTGTGAAAACACCATATGGAAGCTCTGATTGGATCAAGATAGCGAGGTTGCATTCTGTTATCTTTCTTATTCAACCTGGATGCTGAAGTGATCATGAGGAAGTTGAAATTTGTAGAATAGAACAAAAGTTGATGAAAGAACATCAACAATCTTTGATATGCTGATGACACAACTACCCATTCAGAAACCAAAGAAGGCCTGAATGTTCTGATCAAAAGAATTAAAGAAAAAAGTGAGAAATGTGTCCTGTTCCTGAACATCAAAAGCCTAAATTCATGACCATTGCAAGGAGTGGAAATGTCGCAATAACAATCGACAATGAAGAGATCAAATGTATGGAAGAATTCACTTTCTAGGATCGCATGTATTCGCTCTTTCTGAATGGGGTCCAGAAATAAAATGTTAAATTGCATTCAGTTGCATAGCAATTATGAGTATGAATCATGTATGGATATCAGCCTGAGAACTAAATGCAAATTAGTTCACACTATTATGTTTACCATTGCTACCAATACAGCAAAAGTTGGAGTATGAAAAAAATTAGACAGGAAAAAAATTGACTCCTTCAGTTGTGATGTTGGAGAAGGTTCCTGTGCATTCCTTGGACAGCAAAGGTGGCAAGCAAGCAAATACTGGAGCATATAAAACCAGATATATCTCTGGAAGGCAAAATCCCAGAAGTCAGCCTTACTTATTTCCTGTCAGGAGAAAAGGCAGTTAGGTTTGGAACTGTCAATAGTAAAAGGAAATGAAGCAGCCAAAAAACCCCACGGTGGCTGAACAACATCAAAAATGACACCAGCCAGAGCATAAAATAAATGAAAGAAGCCATGCAAGACTGGAAAATGTGGAAAGAACTTTAGTCCATAGAATTGCAGAGAACCAGACACAACTGAAGCATCATCACTCTACAAGACTATTCCTGAAATTCCTGCCATGCCTATTTTTGTCCTTGCCTATTCCAAATGGCTGAAATATTTAAAGAAGAATCTAACCAAAACCTATAACTCCACCTCAACTGTATGTATACAAGTGAGATTTCAGAAATCAGTTATTTCATGATTGGAGCAGCCAAAAAACAGGGATCATTCAAGTCTTATTGGCTTTTAAGACCCCGGGGGCCATAGCAACCAGTAGAACACTTTTTAAAGAGCTTCCATCCAGGGGTTCTCAACCTTGGCAACTTTAAGACTTGTGGACTTCAACTCCCAGAATTCCTCAGCCAGCTTTGCTGGCTAAGGAATTCTGGGAGTTGAAGTCCACAAGTCTTAAAGTTGCCAAGGTTGAGAACCCCTGCATGATTAAACAGAGCATTATGTTCTACAAAATCCTAAAACTCTTTGTTTTGTTGAAAATCAGACCTTATTTGATACTTCAGCATTGGGGTTTTTTGTTTTTTTTTAAGATAAAAGGTGGTTTCTTCAGAGATCATACCCACATCTAATAACTAAACTCTCTGTGTGCACAATCCATGGCATGGAAGTTCCAGTGGGTCTTCATTTAACTTTGCAACCCTAAAACACAATTTTGCTATCACACCAGGTTCAGTACTAAAAGCTAGTTCACATGTGGCCTCTTGTATTGGCTATAAGTCGCTTTCATTATGACCAGGCAACTCGTGGATTCACTATTCCAACTGCTAGACAAAAGCTCTGTAGGGAAAAAAATGTATTTCCTATTTCTCTTTTTCTCCCAAGCTGAAAATCCTATTTGAAAATTACATCTCATTATATCACAATAAGCAGTTGTTCATAACTGAATAGCATTTGAAAATCTTTGTGCCTGTTGTGTGTGTGGGGGGCTTCCAGGAGATTAGCAACTGTTTTAATTTTTAATTGTGCTTCTCTCTGATATTATTAAGAAACTTTAAAACTCAAGGGCCTAAAGATGATTTTCTTCATGGGGGAAGTGGGAATGCCTATTATTCAAAAAGTAAATTACAAATATTAAGAGATCCAGTAGGGTGAAGCAGGAGGATAGAAAAAGTATAAAGAGGAAAAGAAAAAGGGAAAGATTACAAGTTTCAAAACCGATTGCATGAAACAGTATTCTTTGGAATGAATGATTAAAACAATCCCCCCCCCAAACAGTAAATAAATTAATCAAGTGTGTCACTACTGAAATTTTATAAGGACAAAAAAAAATACCCTTGCCACATGCAAAACATAAAAGAGGAAATGAGGAAGCATAAGCAAATTACACATTGGTTTTAATTCAATCATATTGCAAAGTTTTATTTCATAAAGTTCAGATTCTAGAATCTAAGGTTGTCATTTGGGATAATCATTATAGTCCAAATCCTTTCAACTCTTACATTAATGCATACAAAGCTCTTCTAAAACATCCCAATCTTGCCTTTTCTGCCCCAGCAAGCTATATCTGCCTTGTTTGGCTTCTAAGGAAACATACATGCACATATGCACTTCTGTGCGCTTGTACACATACATGGGTATTCTTCCTGGATGTCCCAACACAATTTGAGGGAGATGGGTTTAGGGAAGAGGAACCAATTGATTTTCAGTATAAACAAATATTATGAAGAAGGTTCACAACTCTCTTCAAATACAGAAAGAAACTGGATATTCTGCAGATGTTCTCCCATCCCAAATGGGAAGCACTATGGAACTCCAGACCAATCACACCAGAAACAAATACTAGAAACATAGCCTGCAGAACAATCATTCTTTACTCCCACCCATAAAGCTGCAACACAAATCAGTGTTCTGACTCTGTAGCCAAGTGTCACTTATTTTGAAGAAAGAAAACCCCAAATTCAACCCCTAACATCTCCAAATAGAATTGTAAAAGTCTCTCCCTCTAAAAATCTGAATACCAGGAGAACTAGATAAATTAGATCAGACATTTACAAGAAAGCTTCCTATGTACTTCCTTTTTAATTAATTACAGTACAGAATATATGTGATATAATACAGGTTTTAAATCACTTTTTTAACCAGAACATACAGGCATAAGGTAGATTTGCTTCTCAGATTTTAAAAGTTCAAACAAGAATTTAAATACCATATGCTCATTGATTGATCTTTGTGAGAGTTGCTCTATTACTCTCATGCTAAATTCTATATCCCTACATTGAGACAAGAGTAAGAATAGCTTTATTGAACCAATCTCACCTTTTTCAGTACTAGCTAGCCTTAAACTCTAGGGACACTCACAAGCAGAGCATAATAGAGACATGATTGCTCCTAGCATGGGAACTAGACAGCACTTTCCCTGAGCAATTGTGCCTCACTCCAGAAATTGTTAGAGAAAAATGGAAACTGTCTGTTTACATCCAAAACCAAACAAAGGGACAGGCAAACATATCAGCAAGTGTTAATACCACTTCTTGAAAAACAGGAAGCTAATCATCCACAGATTTCACAAGAATACATAATTAATTGGTTTTAATGGGAGATTACAACCTGTCAATATGCAACAAAAATTTCATAGACCTAAAGATGGCTCTGGAAGCTCCACGTGTGCTCATACTTGCAAAGAAAATTCACATTGATTCACAAATATTATGAGTTATTACATGCTGCAAGCAGCTGTTTAAAATCCCTAATCATATCAATTATGCTTCAGGGCTGAAAATCATTAGTTCAATCTATTCCTCTGAACCTAAATAAAGCTATTGAAATGGTAAGTTTGAAACCTAATGATGACATACATAAAAATTACTGGTATTATTTATGTTTGGTTGCACAGTCAGCCAGATATTTAGACTAAATTTGGCATTTTATCCACCTATCCAGTCCTTCCTAAGGAACTGGGATAAGCAGAAGTTGTTGTTTGATGGTGTTAAAGTTATGGCTGCAGAATATAAACTATTCTAAATAAAGCTGCCTTTGGAAATTGACTGATGGTAATTTTGTCAATGCCAATGGCATTCAAGTGATGCTCCAATTGTTTAGAAACTGCACCCAAGGGCCTTTTATTATTGGTACTTTCTTTGCTGCATTTTGCCACAGTCATTCTACTTCTATTTGTAAGTCTTTGTATTTTGTAATTTTCTCCAGCTGTTTCTCTTCTATTCTGCTGTGACCAGATATCACTATATCTACTATCCAGATTTTTTTGTCTTTCTTATCAACAATTGTTATGTGGTAGATCCAGACCACCTTAATTTCTTCATTTTTCTATCACTCTGTCTATTTCACCAGTTCTTGCTTGTAAGCAAATGGTATTTCATGCAGATATTCTAATGTACATTGTTGCATTGTTAGTAGTCAGACTATGCAACAGCTAACTAGATAGTCTCCTATTTCTTCAACATCTTTGCAGATGAGGCATTGACTATATCACCATCAGTCAATTGCAAAGGATAGCTTTACTTGGAACAGCTTACATCCTGCCAAGATATTTTTTACCCTGGCAAACAACATCTGCTTCAATAGATCTTCTAAACATCTGGCTGACTGTGCAACCCATCATAATAATAAAACAATCATTTGTCCATTAAGAATTATTATTATTTCTTTTTATTCTACTAATCCTATTCCTTCCTAATAATTCAAGCGGGGGGGGGACAGAGAGAGAGAGAGACGGGTCACAAATTATTATCTATTATAATGGTTAAAACTATAATTTTGGGATCAGAAAATCAAAAGGACTTAATATAATATGCCACAGGCTCTCATTCATTAACATTAAAATGTTTTTTCCTAAAAATTTACCAGAAATTTAGATCCATTTGAATTTTTTGAAAGATTATCAAATGCTTTTATTTTTTTAAGTTTTCTCAGTTTTTAAACACAAGTTCTCCTGCCATATACTTTTTAAAGTATATTTTCATGATATGTTCTTTTAAAAGAATGTAAATAGCTTCTATATATGTATGTATGTAAAACATGTAAAAATACATTTTAGCACATATTCTAAAATGTGTTTCTTTTTTTGGATGCATTTTTGAAAATTAGTAATTTTTAAACAGAGATTTCAACATGCATCTGATATGAAAATGTAACAATGCTCTCTTTCCACAATTGAAATATCTGACAAGAGCAGATTCCTTTTCATTGGCAGACCCCTAGTACTCCTATAATAAGAGCAGAGGAATTCACTTCCATTTTCCATTAAGCATTTCATGCAAACTATAAACTGTGATTAATGTTTAGGGTTTTATTGAAAAGCCTAACTTTATAACTTTTCACTTGAAATTGGCTCTTTTCAACCAAACCGTAGTTAAGATTAGAGGCATCATTGATTTTGATGATGTAATAACCTGTAGTTAAAACTACATGCAAAAGTTTCCAACCTTTTGATTTTCTTAGGGAAGTATTCAAATTCAGGCCTGAAGAGTGTGTTTTCTAACCCAGCATCCCTGGGCTGGCTGCTGGACCAAAGTTTAGTAGAGAGAAAACAAAAAGTAGAAGTGTTTGTCTTTGTGTCTAGGAAAAAGCAGAGCCACTTCTTTTGACAACCTGGGGGAAATTGGACAAATATTTCACTATGCTGCAAATTAACACAGAAATTTCCATCTGATTATGTAGAGTAAGAAAATAACACATACACTTTACTTGTAATTAACTCTGGAGATTCCAAAGGTGTCCCATTAATCACGCCTCTTGCCATGCTTTGCTTCACAACCAAATAACGAGAAAACACTGCAGACTCTTCCCAACACCTCCCTCACCTCATCTCCTCTCCCACAATCTGAACCTCTCTTCTTGTGATACAAAGCATTCAATTGCAGTGATTATTTCCTTGCTCATGTTATCTTAGATGAAATGGCTATATTTTCTTTGCTTAGTCCTTTAATTGGGATAACTGAATCATGAGTGCAGCTTTAGTGCAACGTGCAACATTGATAAGCTTTCCACTTAGAATAAAATAAAGGAATGTATGCCGATCACATACAGCCAGAAAAAAAAATCAGTTGAAAGAAAACAATCCAAAAGTGGAATTAGAGTATTCAGATGTTAGCCTACCCACCCAACAATGTTACAGCATAGAACTGTTTGTATTCCAAAATTCAGCAAATTCCCTGATGTCAAACATGGAATTCTGCAAATTGCATCAATCATATATGTTAACCAAATGTGCGTGTTCTCTTTCAGATGTGTACAATTTATCCTACTGCTCCTAATTATGGGTAGTGGCAAGGAGCAGTATATGGAGTGCTGAAGTCCCCCACCAGTAGCAATATTATAGAGCATGTCTGAAAGCTCCTGAGATTTTACCTGCATCACAAACTTCCACGAAAATATTTGCAATCTTAAATCTAGAAAACAGCTTTCTATTTCTTTCTGCTTTTGTAGGACATCAATTTGCCTGCTGCCCCATTAGGATTACACTGTCTAACCAGAAAAAAATATAATAGATAGGGAAAACAGATATATCTACAAGAGCTTCTGGTCATTCCTGCGATCCTAAACGTTTTAATCCCTCATTTGCACTAGAATCTCAGACAGAATTAAGTATTAACACGATCCCAAGTTTCCATTCTTCCCAAAATATTTAACATGGCCTAATCTTTGGTACTGCAAGGACTAAGATGACTTCGAGCTACGTGCCTTTCAGAGTCTCACATCACAACATGTTCTGCCTACCCATCTTTTTTTATACTCTTACTTTGTCCTTTTTCCTCTAGCATCCTTTCCTTCTCTCCCCATTCTTTTCTATTGGATTTGTTGCCTGGCAATGTGGACTGGGGGACAGTGAATACATGCAAGGAAAGCAACATGGATATGTGGCAACTGATTTTGAGAGCCCTTAATATAGTGGTCCAGTTTAGTAGCTTATTCCCAATAAACTTTTTTAAGCGATCCATCAAAGGAAAAACTCTGTCTAAATTAAATCAAAGATAAAAGGGTTTTAACAGTTAACAGTTAACAACTAAATTACAAGATAGCTTGTAAAATTATTTTGAATAGTAGTCAAAATTTAAAAAGTTGTCATTGAGAAACCAAGAAATCAAATGCTAGTAGTGAAAAATGAGCTGAAACACAGCAAAGAAGCAAAGAAATTTAAGCTGGTAAAAAGAGTGGGAATCCAGGACAACTATTGCAGCCAGCTGGGGTTGGCCAGCTGAGAGCAGCCCTCCTTACCATTGACACTTTACCTCTATCAACTCACTGCCACCATATTGTTGCAGGACAATTCAACATGGGGACAACTCACTGCAGGTGCCCAGATGGAGAGCTGGGCAGGCAAGCGAATGAGTGGGTGGACAGAGCATACAGCGGCAGCGGCAGCAGCTAGGGGCTTCCCATTTTCACATCCTCTGCCACCACTACTGTTGCTACCATTATATCCATGCCGAGCTCCAGGCTGTTTGGAGTTTGGACCATTCAGCAGCAGTGGCAGTGGGGTGGTAGGCAGGGTGGAGGTGGTGCCCAATGGCTTCCCATTTTCACATCCCCAGTGGGAAGCCCCCAGTCACTACCCCCTTCCAGCCGCTGCCGAACCACATACTACCGTATGACAGTGGTGGGATTCAAATATGTGAATAACCAGTTTTCTGTGTCAATGTAGCTTCCAGAAGTCCATTCTGGGCCTGGGCAACAAAAAATTAGCTACCGGTTCTGCCAAAGTGGTGTGAACTGGGCCCCCCATTAAAATGCTGAGCTAAAAATATTCTTTATTATAAAGAAGTTTTATTTTCTCATTTTTAATAGTTTAAGGCCTGCATCTTAAATATATTTATTTCATATTACATGAATAATACTATTGGTGACGGGACTTATTTCTGAATATTTATTCTTAGCACTGCAATGTTAAGGACTCTTAATAGTTACTATTTTAAATGAACACTTATGTTTCAGCAGAAAAGAAAAATGCTGTAACAATCTTTTTGAAATCTTTTCAAACATTGCGTTGTCAAGTCTTGCCATATTTTTTTCTCTTGCATTTTTCAATCATTTTTTAACAGTTTGTTTTTAAATATTTCCAGAATCTTCACAACTCTGTATGAGTGAAAGAAAACAATATTTTCTGTTTCACCTTTCCCCTTCAGAGTGCTAAAAGGTTATTGAAACACAAGAATCACTGAGTTGGAAAGAAATCACTGATAGAACTGCTCCTGGATCATTCTTAAGAAGCATCTCCCCCCCCCTCACACACAAGTATCATTAGAGTCCTTGGCTAAGAAAAGAATTGAAGCAGTTGAATGTTAATACAATTTTGCTGATGACGGGGCTGGGAGTCATTGTCAATAAATGTGGAAAACCACATATTTTTTTTAAAACAGGAAGCACTAAACAAACATGTGGATAAAACTTGCAATGAAAAGATGAAAATCAATAGTAGCAAGTTTTATATTCTACACTCCAAGGCTAATAGAAGCCATAACAACTAGGAGGATGAAGGAGTCAAAATGTAAGTCATCAGAAGAATGGTTGAAATCAAACAAATACAATTTAAAGAGCTATCACAGGCAATACTTGGCATAACCTCCCATCTCTCTTTCCAGTGGAACAAATGAACAAAGCTAACAGAGCATTAATACAGTTAAAATAGTGCTTTTAATATGAATTATATTTTATATTGTGATGAATACAATAATCTTGCACTATTGACAACGGAGCCTTTTGTCACGATCCGTTGGGTTGTACTGATGGACTTGGCAAGGCAGAAGATGCTAGGCTGCCAATGACTGAACTGTTCAAGCAGAGGTTAAATGAACTGATGAAAGAAAGGAGCATGCAAATTAAAGGGAGCAGAAAGCTTGGGTTTAAGAAAGCAATTAACAAAGAAACTGTGCAGGAAGGGGGAGACAATCACTAAGGAGTGATTCATGTGAATCCCATACAAAAGCAGTCTTAGTAAGGGTTAGGACAGTCTAGAAAATGGAAGAGATGAGGAACAGAGAAGAATCATAAATGATCAGAAGATTGGAGTGGTGCAACAGATGGCTTTTGCTTGTACATTTGAAGTAGTAAGACAGATATTCAATATGGATATTTATTGCAAATGAGTTGTAGATGCATCATTTCCTGTTGAGTTCAAAGTTATACATAATTAGCTTCAATCATCATCATCATCATCATCATCCTTTTCCTCTATACAACATTGGATAAAGTAGCCAACTTCTATGAAAAAGAATGGATAAGATTCTCAAAAGTAATGGGGGAAACGTCACTTTCGAGGACTCTGGAATAGCAGCTCTTGAGAAATGGACATTTTTTTTTTAATTTAATTGGGAAACAGCTCAAGTAAGTCATTAGGTGATTTAACATTATTTTTCACCGATTTAAACACATTAACCACATCATATATATTAACCAGCTCATCAATGCAAGAAAATTTTTGTCACAATTACTTAATAACGATTTGTTAATGGTCACAAACCTACTCATAATTCAGACACTCATCTATAACAGTCTTCAAGAAATTATTCTAATACATAAACAAAGTAAATGAGATCTCATTTGGATTTACACATATTGATGTATATGGGGGCTGATCTCTAATGTACCATAAAACAGTGAAGTGATGATATGAGAGTAAGGCTAGGAAGCAGAGAGATCAATTCATGATCCCACCTTAGTCATGAAAGTCAGCTGGATGATTTTGAGGCAGCCATTCTGTCTCAGCCCAACTCACTTCACTATAAACTTGCCTTGTTTATTTATCAATTTATTGTATATAATTTGCACCCACTACAATTGAATAAACTCGACAGTTTACTTTTACTTTACTTTATTTTGACTTATATGCCGCCCTTCTCCTCAGACTCAGGGCGGCTCACAGCAAATAATACAAGTACAAAATATAAATTAGTTAAAATAATAATATACAATATAAAAAACAATAAAACTATACCCACTCATACAACATACAGTCCCAATCAAAGGCCCAGGGGCAGAGCGCAGCTCACAAGCCCCAAGCCTGTCTGTATAGATGTGTTTTTAAAAGTTTTCTGAAAGCTAGGAGGGAAGGAGCAGTGCGAACCTCTGAGGGAAGTTGATTCCAAAGGGCTGGGGCAGCAACAGAGAAGGCCCTAGCCCTAGGTCCCGCCAAACGACATTGTGTTTGGTTTATCAGACAAAAAAATGAAAGTAAATAGAAAGTTTAAATCTGGGCAAACTAAAGATCTAACCTTAGTATGTATTACTTGACAATTACCAAGTAGAGAGAGTGCAAGGAGAGTACAGAACCAGTCTGGGGCTCTAGTTAAAGGTGTTGGACTAGAAATTGGAACAGACTAGATAATTTTCTGCAAGACATTCTTTCTTATTCGAATCCACCATACAGGATTGTTGTTATGGAAGAAATAGGAAGAGAGAGCATTACAATATATACATTGCCCTGATTTGCACAAAATCAAGGAAAGATATAAATCTAGTAAATAAACAAATAAAATAAATTAAAGCAGGAACAAAATTATAGTTTCAGCATTGTCTCCAATGTAGTATGCAGGATATTCTATTTCTGTATATTAAGCGGTGATATATAAAACATTCTATACATGAATTGTTCTATGCATTTAAAGCACAGCTGATTTGGTGTACTGTGCCCAGTCAGAAACATTTGTGCTTTAGATATTGCAATTTGTATTCAGATTGACATAGGGCTGTTCAGTTTTTAATGCAACCAAAATGTGTTTGGTCAGCCAGTGGGGGTTAACAGTGGAAAAAGACAAGCTGAGCTTGGTGATGGTATGTGCTTGTATTATAATGATGGCAATAACAATTGAATAGAGGCAGGGAGGGAGAGAAGGGATAGGAACCTCAGAACTTGTGGGGAGGTGGGAATATGCTGCACTGAGAGATTGGTGGTAGTAGCAGCTGGAGGCAGGAGGGGAAGCATTGGAAATCTGAGAAGGTGAATGAATCTGTAGAATATGCCATGCTGGGAGCCTTTCCTTATTGCTGAGTCCATCTCAATAAGAAACAGGAACACAGGCTAGTAGCAACTGTTAAAAACGGTTTTATAATCAATAAAAAAATTTTAATTAAAAAAAAGGCTGGGAATGGAAGGCAAAGGGAAATTCAATGAGTGTAGGTGGGTAACATGCAGACTATATGGAAAAGGGGCAAGACAGAAGTTAGTGCATAGCAGCCTTGCTCTACTTTCCCATAATATCACTCCGGAATCACTCTGGAGTTTGTTTCAGCCAAACCCTATACCATTAAAATGTTTTTTATTTTTACAGGTTTACAAAAAAATCTACTGAAATAGTTCGATAAATCTTCCAGAATGTTATTATTTGCCTCATGTTTGAAAAAAATACATTTTAGATATTAGACTTGTACTGTCCATCATTGTTGTTGCTATTCTACTAACTCACCTCTTCATCTAGGCTTCATCTGTACCATATTAAAGATACACAGGAAGAAATGACAAGTCAGAGGTTAGTGTTTCTTTACCTTGCTGCTATCATTTATTAGTGAGATCAGATGAAACAAGAGCAACTATAAGATGAAGGTGCAACAGAGCTGGAAGAATCCAGAGATCATAGCAGGTTGCCTACTGTGGCATATGTCTTGATAGGTGTACAATAAGTCCTTGATGCCTACCCAGGGCATGATTCAAAAGATGCCCACTACTCATTCCTAACTTGTTGACTTACCTATCTTTTCCCCTCTCCAGGAAGAAAAATTGGAGTTCTTCCAGTTCAGTTTGAAAGAGAGCAATATATCTGCAGAATCTGTTTGACTGGAATCTGCAGAAAGTTCACAGGAGTGTAGGAACAATACCCATTCATATATATTGTCAGTAGTGATAGAATTGTCATACCATTCACTGTTCTGAAAATGTTAACATTTTTTTTTTTTATCTACAGCAGGTACTGACCCCATCACTTATGAATCTCAAGCTCTTTCTCCTATTCCTTCTTTACAATTCAGGAAAATGGGGAAGGGCTGCAGACATGCCAGAGGAAAGGAGGCTTTCCAGTTTCATATTCCTCACTGAAAGTCTGGAATCATTCATTTAAGGAAGAAAAAGAAAAAAGACAACCTACCAATTTAGATTTCTCAAGAGAGCAATCTGAAAACTAGCCTTCCCTTGTTCTGCAACAATAAGGAGGCAACAATCAGGTATGACAGCAAGAGTAAATTCCAAAACAGTCTCTCTAAATTGAACATCCAATGAAATGAAATTCCACAAAAGGGAAAGGAAAAGCTATTAACACTCTCTGAGAAGTCAGATCGATTCAATGCAAAATGGAGGGGGGGGTTGACTAAGATCCACAGCTCCAGCTATGGCTGTTTGTCATAAAAATTCAGAACAAAAACATCTCTTCCCCATGTGAACTGGGAATCCCATTGCAATTTTACAACACAAAAACTGGAAGTTATTGCACAGCATCATCCAGTTGTTGGAAAGAGAGTTTTTTCCTTCTTCTTGCACTTGTAATTAAATGCAGAAAGAACATTTGAGACTTGTACTAACTAGAATTTTAGACTTAGCTCTCCAACCCCATCATATTTTTTTCCAGAGGCAGCTTAGTGATCATATCTGAGACTTCATTGCAAATTTTGTGCCATTGAAAATTGAATTGGAATTTGATTTTAAAGAAATGAGCCACCCGCTGAATGAGATTTACTCTTACAGGCTTCTTGATCATCTCTGAATAATACTGTATCTAAGGATCTTTACACTTTACATAGAATCAGAAGAAAATCTGTCTAACTCTTCCTCTTGTTTCTTTTCCAAAACTGCACCTGAAGCTATTGTTCTTTCTTAAGAATACAAACTTTTTGCCGATAGAAAGAGGGCAATAACAGAGAAAAGAAACATCATTTTCGCATCCTATTTTTTCTGATAATAATCTTCCAAGGACTATTTTCATTGTTAAAAGGAAAAAAGAGAGCTGCTAGAAAATACAGGCATTGAACTATACTAAATGGAAAGTAGCTTAAAGGTCAAATCAGATATGACAGGAAGTACATGGACTTGCTCCGTTCATGTCTAAAACAAAAGTAGTCAGGCTGTATATTTCTGAGAAAAATATGCACGCACAAAGGAAACTGAATCTTGTCTTTTCTTATCATGTTGGGGAAGAAAACTGCTTGAAGCAAAAGTGTGTTCATGAGTACAGGCAAAGAAAATTTTGCTTCAACTGTCTGCATATTTTTGCTACAAAGGTTAATATCACCTATTACATTTCAGATACTGTATTATTGGAATAGCCTCACGAAAGACAGATGGCCTTATCTCCTATCCTATACCATCCTTTATGGCTAGGTTCGGTTTTAAACTTTCTCAGGTTAATAGTCTTGAACAAAATTGGGCTCCAACTCCAAGATACTCTGCCAGCCTGCTGCTAAAAATCCTGGCAGACCCAAGCATCTAGATCAGAGGTCCCCAACCTTTCTGTGGAGAAAGGTTTTTTTGCAGACCGGAGGGGGCATGGTTTCATGTACTGTCTGCCTCTCACCTGGTTGATTCTTGATAAATATGTCTTAAATAAATGTAATAAATTCCCCCCTTTGCACAGTGGGTCTACAAATAATTATGTAGTTTCTCATCTAAACTTGCAATATATACTATATTATCATTTTTACATCACAGTTCTTTAAAAAATAACTCAAATATAGAAATCTAATATCTGTCAATCAGATTGACCCCCATATCTGTTAGCTATAAAAGAAATAACTACTGTTAACTAGCGGTCCAAAGAAATAAGCTAATCTTAAAGTGCCCCTTAACAGTCTACTGTCATATTAAACTTGCATAAACTCCATGGACAGTTTCCATTCTTTTATCCAAAACATTGTCTCCAAGCCATATAGTTAATTTCGCCATCTCTGCCAACTCAATCAGTTCCAGTTGATCATCTTTCATCCATTTTGTAATTTCTGTTATAATTGAATCTTTTATATTAATACCTTTTTCCATGTAATTCTGATAAGCCTCTGCTTCATCGGTCAACCTCTTTTTTGTCTTTTTCCATATTTATGCACGCTTATTTTTAATCTTTGTTGCATTGTGTTTGTGATCTTTGTCTTTTTTGTTCTTGTAGTTTTTTTAACATCCTATCTTTGAAATAAATAAAAAATGTACTAAGAAAAAGAAGAACATTGGTGATTAAGGCCATAACACTAAAGCAAAAAGAGGAGGTCCAACTATTTTCTATCCTATCAACCCATATTATCCAGATACAGCCAGAATTTTACAAACACAGTCAGTCCTAGAAAATAGCTATTAGTTCCAGGAAGCCATCAATCATGGTTCTTTCTGGACACTGTCTTTCTGGTTCTTGAAAAGAGCAACATTGATAACAAGTATTCTTTGTGCTGAAAGGCATTTTTTCAAATGGAAGGAAAGGGAGTTGAACTTCAGAACAGCAGATGGCAGGGGAGAAACTAATATTCTTGCCAGTCTGGCTTCTGTCGAGATCCTACAATATCACAATCCTGAGGCGTAAGGGTTACTGCCAAAGTGAGAATTACGACTCCCCACTGTAGAGGAAATAGTGTAGAATTAACAAGCAGGTGAGAAGAAATTACATCATTATTTGCTGACCTTGTGAGCACAGGTTTGTCTGTTTGTCTGCTAAATCTGGATTTAGCCACAAAGATCACAGCCTCAGTGAGACCTGTGAATTGAATGGATGTGTCAGGTAGTATGTGACTTAGAATGTCACTGGGCACCGATGGCTTCAAGATTTATCTTTGGTTGCAAGACTGAGTAGGTCTGTCTTCCTGTTTTCAATACTGAAAAAACATATCTCACAAGAAAAAAAGGAGACTGCAAAACAAGAAAAGCCTCTATACACAGATTACAGAACCACCACAGCCAACCAAGGATTAGGGATTTCAAGGATGGATTATATGATTCCCAACGCTAAACATTTTTCATGTCCATAGCTGATTAGCTATGTGCCAGGAACATGTTGTCTTAAACTTCTGCATTATCAAATTGCTTTCAAATCTAGGGATCTCTTGGCACATATACTGTCATCTGACAAAGATATTGGATAAACCAGAGCCAGTGGTTAAGGCATCAGTCTAGAGACTGGAAAACTGTGAGTTCTAGTCCCACTTTAGGAATAAAGCCAGCAGGGTAACTGGGGCATTCTCTCTTGGCCCTAGGAAGGAAGCAAAGGCAAACCATTTCCATAAGACCTGGCAAGAAAAACTGCAGGGACTTAGTTCAGATTGTTGCCAGGAGGCAAAAACGGACTCCAAAGGTATACATGCATACATACATACATACATGCATGCATGCATACATACATACCCTATTAGTTTCAGCCACAATAATCAGATACGTCTACTTTATAGAATAGAAAATCTGTTATATTCAGCCTATTCCTATTCAACCATAAAGAGCAGCAAAGCATCGTCATCAGCCATTCAGTTGTGTCTGACCCTCGGCCACTCCATGGATCTGCACTCTCCATGCCCCTCTGTCTCGCATTGCTTCCTTCAGATGCACCATGGTCATCCCAGTGTCAACCTTTATAGTGTTCAGCCAACAGGCGCTAGGGTGGCCCCTTGTCCTTTTTCCACTGATCACTCCCAAAATGATTAACTTTTCTTTTCTTTTTTTAATTTTATTTTTTTCTTTTTCTCTCTACAAACATAATATACATTTTTTCCTTTAACAATACTATGTCCTATATCTCTTAAATTTATTTATATTTATTTACATTACTTCTCATACATTTTTATTCCGCAATTCTAGCCAGTTATAATACATGTCCCATACCTCATAAAATTCTGTAGCTTCTCTGTCTTTTATTTCTAAGGAAAGTTTGTTCATCTCAGCACAGTCTAATATCTTACATACAATCATTTCATTTGTTGATATGTTCTCCCTTTTCCAATATTGTGAATATACAATGCGTGCTGCAGTTATAATATGTATAATGATATATTGGAGTCGTTTCTCTATTTTTGGGTTAATTATGCCTAATAAAAATATTTCAGGTTTGAGTTCAATTTGTTGTTTTGTTATTTTCTGTAGCCATCTTCTTATCTGCTCCCAATAGGTTTTTGCTTTGGGGCATTGCCACCACATATGATAAAATATTCCTTCTTTGTTTTTACATTTCCAACAATCCAGATTCATATTTTTGTATATTTTAGCCAATCTCGCCGGTGCTAAATGCCATCTATAGAACATTTTGTATTGGTTTTCCTTGTATGCAGTTGACAATGTTAATTTGTAATTTATGTTCCATTTTCTTTCCCATTCCTCTAATCTTATATTTCTACTTATGTTTCGGGCCCATGCCATCATTGGGCCCTTTACTATTTCTTCTTCCAATTCAATTTCTAATAGGAGTTTATAAGTTTTTGTTAAGAATTTTTCTCCCTTATTTGTCAATATTTTATCCAA
Source organism: Bothrops alternatus (assembly GCA_034064705.1). Classification (NCBI taxonomy): domain Eukaryota; kingdom Metazoa; phylum Chordata; class Lepidosauria; order Squamata; family Viperidae; genus Bothrops; species Bothrops alternatus. Next base: position 1,696,726 of record JARGCV010000086.1, read on the forward strand.
TTGTTGTAATGTCCGACATTAGTTTTTCAAGTGAGTCAGCTCTTATAATATGACCAAAGTAGGACAGCCTATGTTGAGTGATATTTTCAAGTGATATTTTTGGGTGAGGTTCAGTCTAGGACTTAGTTATTTTTTCAGTTCATGGGATATGTAATAGTTATCTCCAGCACCATAGTTCAAAGGCGTCCACCCTTCTCCTACCTTCCTTTTTCAGAGTCCAAGTTTCACAAGTCTTAAATAGTAATTGGAAAAATTATTGTGTTAACTATAACACAATAGGGCTGATGTCTTTACTCTTCCAAATGTTTTTCATGCCAGACATCGCAGTTCTTCCAAGTGACATACACCTTCTGAATTCAGGGCTGCAGTCACTCCTTTGGACGGTTAGAGCCCAGGAAGATGAATTCCTTTATTGTTTTGACAGTCTCATTGTTGATTTATACTCTGACCTATGTGTTCTCTGCAGTTGTCATTATCTTTGTTTTCTTGATGTTAAGGTATAATCCAAATTTTTTACTTTCATCTTTGATTCTCAGGATTAGCTACTCCAGATCTTCCTTGCTTTCCAAGAGCAATGAAGTATCATCTGCATATCAGAGGTTGTTAATATTCCTATCACCTATTTTAATCCCAATAGTTAGATTCTTCCAAACGTGCATTTTTCATAACTATTTCTATGTATACATTGAATAATATAAGTGACAGGATGCAATCTTCCTGGATGATTTTTCCAATTCTGAACCATTTTGTTTCTCTATATATCATTTTTACAGTGACTGCCTGACCAGAGTACAATGACTTAATGAGATGGATGTAGTATGGTGATATTTCCAGTTCTTTGGGGAAGTTCCAGGGTTTGTCATGGTCAACACGGTTGAAGGCTTTTGTGTAGGTCAATGAAGCACATGTAGAAGTCTTTTTGGTATTCCTTTGCTTTTTCCATCATCCAACATAGATTGGCAATATGATCACCCATTCCTCTTCCTTTCCAAAATCCTCTTTGTACATCAGGCAGTTCTCTGTTGGCGGTTCAATTCAAATGTTGCTGAATTATCTTCAAGAGATTTTTACTCACGTTTGGTATCAAGGCTATGGTTTGGTAGTAAGAACAGTCTTATATCACTTTTCTTAGATATTGGAATAAATATTGACCTTTTCCATTCTTTTGGCCACTGACCAGACTTCAATACACTTTGGCAAAGTGCTGTCAGTACTTTTGTTGGCAGTGGTCTCAGCAACTCTGCAGGATTTCCATCAATTCCTGAGATTTTTTGGTTAGGCAACTGGTTGAATGCCCACCCTCCTTCCTCCTCCAGGATAGCTGCTTCCATTTCTGATAGGTCAGTTTCTCCTGCAGCACAAGCAAAGCCACAGTAACTTTAATATTTATAATGGTTCTGTATTGGTGAGAACTCCTGAGGCAGCATATGCATCTATTACACAGGATTATATTTGATGAATATATTCTGTGGTATATCTGTGTGAATTCAACTGATTCTTCCAAAGAGCTCTGGCAATGGAGTAAATCAAAGTGGCACAATGTCCCATTCACAAAATCAAACACCTATATAATAATTGTTTTTATATGTGATGGCTTCTGATATTCTTTAAACTACTCTTATTTATGCTCTGAATATTGTCCAGAAATGTACTGTAATAAAATAAGTCTAGAAAAAATTATATAAGCTTGCCTGAAACTGAAATATCTTGCACAGTGCTAGTTCTTAAGAAATTGTTTGAATACATAGAGTTTCCAATTGCTTTTACAGTTCTTGGGTATCCAGAAGTCTGAAAGAAACCAGTTCAAAAATTTAGGTGTACCACTTAAGCCCCAAATGTATTTTTTTCCAAAAAACAATTGGACTTTCTTGGTGTTTTCTTGGAAAACATTTTGCTTCTCATCAGCTGATTGGATGAGAACAGAAACATTTTGGAAACCACTTTTTAAATATTTTTTAATTTTTTTCTATTTTTCTTAAACCTTTTTTTTTCTTCCTCGTATGCTCTTTGCTTTCTTCATTTTTCCTTTACATTAGTTTGGATTAATTTTTAACTTTAAAAAAAAGTTTCAATGGAAACAAATTTAATTTTAACATATGTTCAACCAGATTATCAAGACAGAATGCTGCAAATTATGTAACTGCAGGAGTTGTAATAAGCAGTAGAAAATTAAAGAATGGCTTAACAATAAGCTTTCTCTGGAATGAAAGAGCAGTGATCTGCTCCTGAAGTCTTAGCGATCTTCATCCATGAAATCGGTACAACAAATCCTCTTGCTAGATACAGGCAACCCACAACATACAACCACAATCGGACCAGAAATCTGATCATAAGTCATTGCAGTTGTAAGTCAAGACTGGACTTGATTTTTTGACATTTTTTTGTGGCAGTTGTTAACTGAATCACATAAGTCATTAAGTGAATGGTGCCATCATTAAACAAAGCCATTCTTCCAAATAGACACTTTTTGCTGGAAACTGGAAAAACAAGCAACCCCCACCCCAAATCGGAATCATGGGACATTGCAACTGATCGTAAAGGCAAGTGTCTGAAATGCAGTCATAGGTGACGGTGGGGAAGGCGGAACATTTTACAGTGCCCAGATTTGGAAACCATTGTAACTCTGAAATCAGGTTGCAAAACAACCAATCATAAGTTGAGGACTGCTTATGTGCTGGGAATTGAAACTGAGAACATTTCTACTACTCTGCCAAACTTTGCAGCTTTCCAGCTGTATAATGCTTGATGTAACTATCAATAGCTATTTCTTACTTTCCGGTTTTTCTAATTATACTTTTAAAACCCTTTAATTCTCTATTAGTGTCAACAGTTTTCCAATTGGGGGGGGGACTTCCAATTACCTTTCTGTCATAAAATCATGTCATATCCTTGATTTCTTGTATCACCTTTTGCATTACTTTTCAAACCTAGCTAACGTACTGCAAGTCCTTAAATGGAATCTGGATCCCTGCCGTGAATTTGATTCATTCCTGCTGTTAAATACAAACTTACATTCACACAAACACTGCAAATCATACTTCAGAAATAGATGTTTATCACATGTTTCTATGAGTGCCTGTGACCTGCTACACATAGAAGTTATGATCTAACACTAACAATAATAAGGGTGTTTTGTTCAATGCCACAGATGCCTAACCTTTGGGACCAAGAATTGTACCCAAGTGTCACATGGGAACTCCACACCCAAACTGGGCAGATTAAGAATAAAAGGGACCAGCTTTTTATAAATCAAGTTTATTAAAAATTAGATCAATTAAATACAATTATTATTTCCAGGTACATTACCCTTTCTTCTTACACATAAAAAATACAGGTTAAAAGGAGGAACTAGGAAATGTTGAATGTGCACCTTTCACCCTCAGAATTTCTGTTCCTAAGTTCACATTTCCTACATTTTAAAAAAGAAATGCCCTTTCAGTGATATCATGTGAAAATTTATATACTGTAAGTAATTCTTAACTTAACTTCATTTTTCTAATGAAGAAGGTTTGGAAAGAACATACATTGACAGCAAAATGCTTTCTTCTGCTCACTTTCACATGAACAGATGTGACCTCTTTAAAGTAAAGTCTTTATACTGTTTTAATAGAAGAACAGGAATTATAATTTTCTTCAGAATAAATTTATCAAATTTTTATGGCTGCCCATCTCACACAAGCTGGGCAGCATACAATGAAACCAATAATTTATTAAATTTATTATTTACCAATAATTTATTAAAATAATAAAACAAGGGTCACGAGAGAATTAAAATCATAAATAGTTTAGTGCGATATAGCTACTGCATGGGTTTCTTGCTGTCAGGGGATGCCCAGGCCTGGTGGAAAAAAAATCCCTCACCATGTTTTAAGACAGAGGTTCCCAACCTTTTGGGCACCAGGGACCGGTTCCATAGCGAGAGGTTTTTCTATGGACCGGAGGGGACATGGTTTTATATACTGCCTGCTTTGCTTGTTTGCGCAGACCGGTTTCTGGATGATGCAGACCGCTGCTGGTCCACGGACCGAGGATTGTGGACTCCTGTTTTAAGAGCATTCCCAAAGGCCATAAGGGTTTGGCAATGATATACCGAATAGTGGGTACCAAGGCAGCAAAGGCTTGTCTCCTAAGTCCCACCATATGGAATTCCTTGGCAGATGGGACCCATAGCATGCCTCTCTGCTGGATCTAATGGGACATGCAGATGTAATCAAGGAGCGGCAGTCCTCAGATTACCTCTCATGCTATTTAGGGCTTTAAAGGTCAAAACCAACATCTTAAATTGGACCCCGAAGCAAACTGGTAAGCAACACTGCTCACAGAACATGTCATGTGTCCTCTAAAGAAACACATAACTGACCATGCAGCTACATTTTGCATCAGTTGAAGCTTCTGAATGCTCTCTGAAGGCAGCCCTGTGAACTTCTGTTGTGAAAGATAATAAAATAGATTAGTCTCAATCCTTACCCAGAAAATGGAATTTGATAAAATGAATGTTTTTGATTTAATATAGGCAGTCCTCAATTTGTGATCACTCAAAGTTCTGACAGACCTACCTGGCAGGGATAGTTATGACTGTAGGATGCAAAATTCCAATGGTTGGGCTCCCATCCCCACAATCATATGGCTGTGCTTCCGACACTCAGCAACCAGGCCACATTTACAGCTTTTGCAGCATTGCAGTTACATGACTATGTTTTAACACCAGACAAGCTATCTAAAATATATAAACGTATTTTAGGTGAATATTGGAAATGAAAAATGTAAATAAGGGATCTTTTACCATTTATGCTGGACATGTGATAAAGCAAAGAAATACTGAGTAGGATTCATATTCATATTCTAATATAGTTTTGCTGAAAACCAGCATCAACTTCTGGTTTTTGGCAAAACCATGCTTAACAACCACCACAAAAAGGTCATAACATGGATCAGTCACATGATTTACCCACTTTTAGACTATTATGAGTTACAACCATGATGGGTAGGCTCATTATAGTTATAACTCGAGGACTACCTATAGCGAAGTACTTTTGGTAGGTCTCCCTGGCTTGAAACCCTCTATTCATATTATTGCAGAGAGCATAGGATTTCTCAGATTAACAGCTTGAACAGGTATTAATGTTGGGCTTTCTTACTCACATGCCCTGTTTGGCTTACTTATTTAGCACTATACACAAAATTACAATTGTTTTAAATTTGAAGGTTATCAGGCCACTTCTTGACAGAACACTATCCATTGTTGATAGCATCATTTTTAAAAACACAGATCTTTAATCACTAATATCATGATTATCCAAAAAATATTACATTATAAGAATTTATTTTTATTATTGCCAAGTCACCATACTCGTAACACTTTTCTAAACAGCTTGGGGTCAGAACCCAGAATGAATCCATCCAGACTTATTTGTAGACAGCACAAGCACTATTCTGAAATTGGTTTCAGAAGGCATTTGTACCAGCCATTACTCTGTCCTGAGAAGGGAAGTTATCTTCTATCTTTTGTTCCTTTCCCTTGCCATAATGTAAATTAGCACAGCTTCCTTCTCATAATTTTGTTTATAAAATGTCAAGTACTCCTCATACAGAGAGAAACAGAGATCAGTCTTGCTTTTTTTAACATACTTTAGTCAGCTCCCAAAAAATTAAAGGAGAGAAAACATTACTTTTCCTTCTTGGAGTCTGAAGGGTCAGGAAAAGTAAAAGTTCTCTTCAAAACACTTATAAATTATATTCACTTCACAAATCCTGTTCCTTTGCCAGGTATTTCATCAGCACCACAATTTTTCTAGCTACCCAGAATAGAATACATGTTTCTTAAGTCTCTACATATCCCTACCTTCCCAAAAATTATTTAAAAAATAGGTTAAGATTAGGTTAGAATAGATTAGATTCTTCTTTCTACTGTATTCCATTTCACTATGTGAAAAACTGTATTTGTATCTCTAAATAGAACCATAAAAAGGAAAAATGATTCCATAGGCATTACTTTCAGGATGTGTAATCAGAGAAGTGAAAAATCTTTGCCTAATAAAGTGCTTTTCACACAACTATTTAAAAAATATTTGGAAGAAAATGTTTTCTTTATTGAAAGAATACAATCATACACATCATTGCTCAACATCAAATTTCTTTCTACATAAGCCACTTTTATTAACTATAGGACATGCAGAAATTCAACAGGTATAGCCTTATTTCCCACTGATGGAAGGCCCATATAAACCTTGTTTACCTTGTTTCAGTTAAAAATAAAAGTAAAAAAGAAAGCTGGTTCCATAAGTGGTTAAAATGTCAAAAGCAGCACTGGGGAGGTCCTCTTTTAAATTCATTAGCTGGGTCATTTTAGGCTATTCTCTCATCCCAAACTAGCTCAGACCTTGTTGAAGGATCAAATGAAGGGATATCCCTGCCTACTATGATCAAATAGATAATAGTAATATAATAAACTATTAACACTCCCAAATGCACGATTTTAGACAGAATCTTATCCACACAAAGCGGCTGTGCTCATGCAAACACTACGCGAAACGGTACAGCCTCTCTTCCATCGCTACTGGGGCTCCGCGCGGGCGGCGAACAAAATCTACAACCGGGATTTCGGCTTGACGGACCGCTCCGCAGGTTTTCGCACGGCGCCGCCCCCGTGGAGCCACCCCATTCGGCCCATCCCTCCTTTCCTCTACTCACAGCGGAGAAGTTATGCGGACCGCACATTTCGCCTCGGAACTTGCAGGAGAGGAGCATGTCGTCGAGGCGGTGCCCGAGACGATCGACGAACTCTTCGCTGATGCCACCGAAGTGGCGCGGTGGCAAGAAGAGCCGGAAGTCGGCCAACTTGGCGAACCAACGCAGGCGCTCCGGTTCGGCGCGCAGGAGCTCAGCAAGCAGCGGCCGCGCCGTCCGGTTGGGCAGAAGAAGGCCGAGCCAGTTGCCGGCGTAGTAGAGGTCGCCTTTGGAGAGGCGCGGGAAACGGAGCGGATTATTGTTGCACAACGTAACGGCGGGGAAGGCCAGCTGACGGCTCCATTCGGTGCGCACCGTCGTGTGAGACGGGAAGGCCAGCCAATGCAGAAGCCGATTAGACGACCATGCCAGGAGCAGACCCAGCGAGGTTCCCAGGGCCAGAAGCCACAGCGCCCGCCGCCACGGGGCTGCCCGCCGCCAGCGTACCACCCGCAGACCCGGCAACCTCGGACGCTGTCTGGGCCGCCCCCTCGAAGCCCGCCGCCGCCGTTGCGCCGCCGCCATGCGAGATCCCCGCCTCCCGCGCCCTCGCAGGGGGGGCAGCCGTGGACCAGCAGCAGCGGTAGCATCCAGAGGAGGGAAGACGGAGCGCTCGGCCGAAGGGACGGCCGCTCCACTCACTTCAGACAGATGCCGGCGGGCGGAATCCTCGTGGCACCTCAGGGAAGCCCGGAACCCGATCGCCTCCTCTCCCACCAGCTTTGCCGAGGTAGGCGTCGGTCTCTAGCGCTGCTCATCTCCGCAGATCCAAGCGAGGAAGAGGAAAGGCGGGAGGAAGAAGAGAGGAAGAGAAAGGAGGCGGCGCTGAGCTCCGCAGTTGCTTCCCTGGCTACCCCTCAGCGCCCTTCGCTAACTGTGGAGGGAAGACTCAACGGGGAAGTAGGAATGAAAGGGGAGGCTCTCAACTTAGCCCCCCCCCGGCCGACGGGACTACAGTACTCCTCCTGCTTGCAGCAGATCTACCGCCAGACTTGGCCCGCGAAGAGCAGCCTCTTCCGCGGGGAGAGCGAGGATGCGCTGCGGCTCCGCCTTCTCCAGAAGGCTAGGGGAAGGGGCGTGTACGACCAGCCGGTGCGGGTGGGGGGGGGAGGTAAGAGGTGAGATTAAATCGGTTTTAGAATGCGGATATTATTATAATTGCCTTGTGATGAACTGAGGCTATCATCAACCTTGCCGAAGGAAAAAGATGTATCATAAATCATTTGGCTTCTGAACTGAATTGTACATCTTAGCCGAGACTGTGGCGATTCCAAAAGTTATTTTTAAAGGGAGGGAGGGGACGAGAAAAAGCTTACCAAGGCTTTAGGTTTCGTTCTCACACGTGTGTGACTGGGGGTTGAGGAGAACGCAATGGAATTGTGCACCAGCATGAAAGATGTTACTCGTTTATACGTTCCGGTAGGAAACGGGAGTCGCTAGTCTGATCCTCTGATTTAAGGTTAAAGGTTTCATTATAGACCGTCACATTTATTTCTTTTACCATGCTTTTCCAAATATTTGAATGTATAGAATCCTCCTGATGCAAGACCATCTGTGCTCTTTCTAAATTTGCCAGTTTTTTTACATTTTACATAAATTTATGAGTATTTTGATTAGCCATGATCATGGAAAACACACTTTCAAAAGCATTGTGTTTTTTCAATAGTTTCTGGGGCAAACTTTATACAACCATTGCTACTTTGTTCCAAGCTTGTTGGCTTTCCAAAAGCATTTAGTTCCTGAAGAATTCTGCATCTTTAATTCAGTTCTCATGCTTTTTTTTCTTAGCCTTATCTTTATCCTTGTATTAACTGCCTCTATATTTTCATTTTGCCTACAGTTTCATTTCTTCTCTCACCACTTCCAAAGAAATTAATAGAGCTCATATATACAGGTAGTCTTTGAGGTATGACCGCAATTGAGCCCAACATTTATGTTGTTAAATGAAACATTTGTTAGGCACGTTTTGCCCCATTTCATAACTTTTCTTGCCACAGTTGTTAACTGAATCTTTGCATTTGTTAAGTTAGCAACATGGTTGTGAAGTGAATCTGGCTTCCCCATTGACTTTGCTTTTCAGAAGATCACAAAAGCTGGTCACATGACCCCAGACACTGCGACCGTCATAAATATGAACCAGTTGTTAAGCATGTGAATTTTGATCATGTGACAATGGGGAATGCTGCAATGGTCGTAAGTGTGAAAAACAGTCATAAGTCACTTTTTTCAGTGCCGTTGTAACTTCCAAGGATCACCAAATGAACTGTTGTAAGTTGAGGACTACATATAGTGCCTCTTGATTTACAACAAAATTTCTCTGTAATTAACCACAAATTACTGTATTAATCAAAAAGAAAAATATCTTCTATATCCCCCAAAATAATTTACCTTTGAATATGAAGCTTGTCAGTTTTGTTAAGAATAGAGAAGAGATGGAAGAGATCAACCCATTTTATTACTATCAAATGGTCCAAAAGCAAGTTACAATTTATAATCTAAATTTGTCATTGGATAATAATAATAACAATAATAACAATAACAATAATAATAATAATAATAATAATAATAAAGTTGGAAGGGAACTTGGAGGTCATCTAGTCCAACCCCCTGCTCAGGCAGGAAACCCTATACCATTTCAGACAAATGGCTGTACAGTCTCTTCTTAAAAACCTCCAGTGTTGGAGCATTCACCACTTCTGCAGGCAGGTTGTTCCACTGGTTAATTGTTCTAACTGTTAGGAAGTTTCTCCTTAGTTCTAGGTTGCTTCTCTCCTTGATTAGTTTCCATCTGTTGCTTCTTGTCCTGCCTTCAGGCGCTTTGGAAAATAGCTTGACACCCTCTTCTTTGTGGCAGCCCCTGAGATATTGGAACACTGCTATCATGTCCCCCCCTCGTCCTTCTCTTCATTAAACTAGACATACCCAATTCCAACAGCCATTCCTTATATGCTTTAGCCTCCAGTCCCCTAATCATCTTTGTTGCTCTTCTCAGTACTCTTTCTAGAATCTCAACATCTTTTTTACATCGCGGTGACCAAAACTGGATGCAGTATTCCAAGTGTGCTCTTACCAAGGCATTGTAAAGTGGTATTAACACTTCACGTGATCTTGATTCTGTCCCTCTGTTAATGTAGCCTAGCACTGTGTTGACCTTTTTGGCAGCTGCAGCACACTGCTGGCTCACATTAAGGTGATTGTCCACTAGGACTCCGAGGTCCCTCTCACAGTTACTACTATTGAGCAAGGTACCTCTTATACTGTATCTATGCATTTGTTTTTTCTTGCCTAACTGTAGAACCTTGTTAGATAGCGACCAGTGTTCAAGTCTGTCCAGATCCTTCTGTATATTAAGCCTGTCTTCTGGAGTGTTGGCTATTCCTGCCAGCTTGGTGTTGTCTGCAAATTTGATGAGTTCCCCATTTATCCTCTCGTCCAAATTGTTGATAAAGATGTTGAAGAGCACTGGGCCCAGAACAGAACCCTGGGGTACTCCACTACAGACTTCCCTCCATGTAGATGCAGTTCCATTGAGGACCACACGCTGAGTACGGCCGGTCAGCCAGCTATGGATCCATCTGATGGTAGTGCTGTCTACCCCACATTTTTCTATCTTGTCAAGTAGTAGGTTGTGATCTACTTTATCAAATGCCTTACTGAAGTCCAAGTAAATTATGTCCACAACATTCCTCTGATCCACTAATTTTGTCACTTGGTCAAAGAATGCAATAAGATTTGTCTGGCATGATCTATTTTTGACAAACCCATGTTGGCTTTTAGTAATGACTTTGTTTGCCTCTAGGTATTCGCTGATTCGTTGTTTGATTATCTTTTCCAAGATCTTCCCAGGTATTGAGGTCAGGCTGATAGGTCTGTAATTTCCTGGGTCTATTTTTTTTTCCTTTTTTGTAGATGGGAACTACATCAGTTCTTTTCCAGTCCTCTGGTAGTTCCCCTGTGCTCCAGGATCTTTGAAAAATATAGTTCAGTGGTTCTGAGATCACATCTGCCAGTTCCTTGAGAACCTTGGGGTGTAATCCATCTGGTCCTAGTGATTTGAACTCGTCTAGGCTGAACAGGTACTCACTTACCATTTTCTTGCGTATCTTAACTTGTGTTTCTATTCTGTTTTTTATGGCACTATTTTTGATAGGTTGGTCTGTTTTTTCCCTTTGTGTAAAGACAGATGCAAAAAATGAATTAAATAGTTCTGCTTTCTCCCTGTTGCTTGTCACCTTCTTGTCACTTTCACCCACTAATGGATCAATCATTTCCTTCACTTTTTTCTTGTTTTTTACATGTTGAAAGAAGTTTTTTTTATTATTTTTGACATTTGTCGCAAGCCTTAGTTTATTTTGAGCCTTGGCTTTCCTCACTTCATCTTTGGAGGCTCGGACTATTTGCTTATATTCTGACTTAGTTATGTGCCCCTCTTTCCACTTTCTATATTTGTCCTTTTTATCTTTCAATTTGTCAAAGAGTTCTTTATGCAGCCATGCTGATTTCTTTTGAGAGCTGTTATTTTTCCTCTTTGTTGGTATTGTGCTAGACTGGGCTTTTATTATCTCATTTTTCAAAATTTCCCAAGCTTCTTCAGTTGTTTTCCTCTTGAGGATTCTCATCCATGGAATCCTTCCCAAGCCCTCTCTAAGTTTATTGAAATTAGCTCTCTTGAAGTCCAAGATTCTAGTTTGACTGTGTTCTATTGCTTGTGCTTCCATAATGTTGAATTCCAATATTGCATGATCACTTCCTCCCAGGGTTCCTATGGCTTCAACACTTTCTATCATTTCATCTCTGTTAGTGAGATTTAGATCCAAAATGGCTAATCCCCTAATTCCCTTCTCTACTTTTTGGGAGACAAAGTTGTCTGCTAGGTTTGCCAGGAACCTGTTTGATCTTCCACTTGGTGCAGAGTTTGTCTCCCAGTTGATGTCAGCGTAGTTAAAGTCCCCCATTACTATTGTGATGTGCTTCCTACATACCTTAGTTAGCTGACTAGCAAAAAGTTTATCTATTTCCTCTGTTTGGTTGGGTGGCCTGTAGTTTACACCTATGGCAATGTCATTTCCCCCCCTTTTATATTGACCCAAATGCATTCAAGACAGTTTTTATCATTGTTGTGTTCTATTTCTGTAGAGATGTAGTTATTTTTTATAGAAAGAGCAACTCCACCTCCTCTTTTATTTGGTCTGTTCCTTTTAAATAATTTAAATCCCTCTAGCTGCGTGTTCCATGTGTGGGTTTCATCCCACCATGTTTCCGTAATGGCAACAATATCATATCTGCCCTCATTAACCTGAATTTCTAGTTCATCTTGTTTGCTGTTAATACTCTGTGCATTGGTGTATAGATATTTGAGTCCTTTGTGACTGGCCCTGTGTTTACTTTCTACATAACCTGTGTGGTGCCTGAGTTCCCCTATTGTCTTACCACCTATGTCACTAGTGCGCTTTGTGTGGCACTCGCTATTAGAGGCTTAACAAAATATTTAATAATTAATATTTATTTATTAATAAATAAAAAGTTTAACAAAATATTTAATAAATATTAGTTAATAGAATTTTTAAATCTCTAAAAACAAGGCTTTAAATCAATGAGCTGTAGTTTTAAGTATTATGAAATATTAATTAAATATTTTACTTGTTAAACTTTTAGATTATATTTGTAACTTTTGGATCTTTAGGCTATAAATAAAATTAATTGATTAATGGAAAGAATCACTTATTTTGATTTTACCTTCCTTTTATAGTTAAAGTTTGTCTTAATTTTGTCTTCCTTTGGGGCAAATGCTGCTCACATAAAGAAATCTTGCTGCGTTATCCTTTTTGGTGAAAAAACAATCTATGAGAAAAGGCTTTTGACTTCTGTGTGGGTTAATGATTTTCTGTAAGAATGATAGATGACTATATACTATATATGCTGTGCAGATACAAAACAGAAAAGTTGTTTTGGGGCAGGGTATGTGTGTCCAGCATACCTTTTTCTGAATTCAAGAAGTCCCAGCAAAATATGCCTTTAACTAAGCAGGTGGTGACAGATACAACAACTCTGCAGTGACTCATCTTCACTTTTGTAACTCAAGAATGCATTTTCCTGCTGCTGTACACCTACTGTGGGAGACCAGGAGTGAAGCTTCTTTAAGGAAGCACTGCTAGGTGGTCTTAAGTGTTCCCCCTTCCTCCCTCATGTACCTTTTCTGCTTTGAATTTCAATAGCAGGATTAAAGATCTGTAGACTAACCTCTCAAGTTCTGTTACTCTACAGCCACTGCCTTCTTCCATAAGAGGCTGGGGATGGGATTCAGGGGGAGACAAAGTTAGAATTTTCATTGTCCTCAGGCAAAGAGGACTTCAGAGAAGCAGGGATGATAAGAGCAGGTCTCCTGGCTGGGTCTGGAATTGTGGCACAGCAGTCTAAAAAATATGGGTGAAATGTAACCTGCAAGGTAAACTCAGTAAGGAAAGTGCAGACAGAATAATTAGAGACCTTATTCTTTTTTTGTTCAGTTGGGTAGCTTGTACCTCCTATCCCTTCCTTGTTTTGCTCATCCTATTTATAGTCTGCCTATTAGCTTTTGATATTTGGAACTAAGTCTGGCATCATTTGGTACATTAATCCCTTTTACTTCATTGCTTTTACTAAAATACTGTAAAACTTTATTTCGTGTTTCTCTGACGTTGGGTTTGTATTAATAAACAGCTTGAGCTTGATTAAAAGAAAACACTAGATATTTATTTCAATCCTTGGTTCCAGGAAAGGGGAATTTCCTGTTGTGTCCCATCTAGATCCCCATTTAACGGACTGATGATAGCAGTATACAGGTAGTCCTCAACAACTGTTTAGTGATTATTCAAAGTTACAACAACATTAAAAAAAACCTGACTTATGACTGGTTCTCACACTTATGACTGTTGCAGCATCCCCATGGTCACATGGTCAAAATCCAGGCACTTGGCAACTGGCATGTATTTACAACAGTTGCAGTGTCCCAGAGTTACGTGATAGCCATTTGCAAACTTCTCAGCTGGTTTCCAAAACATCAATGAGGGAAGCCAGATTTCCATAACCATTGTGATTCACTTAACAACAGTGGCAAAAAAGATAATTTAAAAAAGGCATGACTCACTTAACAGTTACCTTGCTTAACAATGAAAATTTGTCTCTAATTGTGGTTGTAAGTCAAGGATATCTGTAACAACCTGCTTGGATGGAACTTTTTTAACCTAATTGTATGGTAAATCCATCCCCCAGAACTCGGGGGTAGGATGGGGAAATGGTGGACATTCCAGGAAGAGATTTTTATCATTTATTTATTAGAGATGCACAAGCTGCTGTAATAAAAACAGATGAATTTAAGATTATATGTAGCTATAGAAAAATACTAATGTCACAATCCTCTCCAATTTAAAAAAATGGTTGCTCCCAAAAGTACCCAGCTTCTTGTAGCTCATTAATGCTAAACATATGGGCCTAGCAAATAATGTTTAGGTTGGTGCAGATTCAAGAAGAGATCTATTATATTATTTGCTTTTAGAAAATGTCTTACGTTTTGTGCTCTGCCTTACGACCGTGAGCATGAGAGAAGAGATACTGAGTAGTGTGGAAGGAAAGGCCTGCAGTGGCCAGAATGAGCCCTTCCCTTTGTTTTCTCCCCCCCCCCCCAGCTTTAGGAAAACACTGAGAGCACTGGTGTGTAGGTGTGTTTGGGGGAATGATTTGTGCTATGTGGTAAACCAGAAAGAGGAATTTGCAGCTAAGACAGTAGTACAGCTATAACTCAACAGAAAACTGTTGATAAAGGAAGAGCAGGCTTGGACTTCACTAAACCAACAGCAGAATTCAGCAGCTTCACCACTTCAGGAGCAATGCTCGGAAGTTACAGCCAGCAGCTAATGAGACACCTTCCTTCTCTCAGCTGAGCACATACTGAGAAGCTGCCAACCCAGAGCTTCAGCAGCTTAGAATAGTAATTGACAGCAACAGAACCAATTTGAAGATAGCTAAGTGGTAATAGAGACTTCGATGTAAGTTCATACAACATAGGAGAATAGATTGTTTATGAATAAGATATAAACATAAATGTTATATTGTATAGGCATAATATAAGATAGAATAGGCCTAGCAATTAAGTTTGTTAGGTAGATAAGATATGTGACTTTCCCTATCCACAGGGAAGACAACAACTGTCTTGTCTGTTGTTCATCTAAAACATTTCTCAGAAGAACCCCTTCATAAGCAGCTGCTATTTCTATGTCATATGCACACTTTAACAGTAGGTTAAATGTTTATTTTTTCTGATCATTATCCAAAGTATGTTTTCTCTAAAGAGGTAATGGGAGTATGATGGAGGAAGGTAATTTACTGAAAGGGAATTGAATTTACTGAAAAGAAATTCAAGCTAGATCTGTTTGGAAAATTAATTGGGGTGGTTTAATTGAAGAGGAACTGTTGATTTGAATAGATTGGGTGCAAACTAAGAAAACTGGAGAGTCTTGCATGAAAAATTAATTGGCTTATTTTCTCTGACATTTAAATAAATTCTGTTAACTATTTCTAAATTCTGGCTATTCATATCAATTAGCATGTTGGAATTCTTTCACTTACAACTCATCTGCACAATGCTGATCTCAAGACAAACACTGAAAAGTGTTTAAACACCTTAGAGCAGGGGTGTCAAACTGCCAGCCCACGGGCCAGATGCATCATGGCGAAACCGCGCATTGCTGGCAGTCACATGACATTGTGAGTTTGACACCCCTGCCTTAGAGAAACTGTGCTTCAGCAAATGCGAGATGATATTCCAAGGGGTGCAAAAACCTGGGTTTAGAAGTTTCAAAATTATACTGCATATGCATAATTCGTTGCCTTTATTTTGAACTTTTGTAAGGGGTGCAAAAATATATCAGAAGCGTTCTAGGGATGCGGGATATAGAAAAGGTTGGGAACCTCTGCCTTAGATGATACCCATAAGGAACTGGGTTATTGCACATCAGATTATTAATTTACCCCACTTCTGCCTATTTTAATCTGGCTGATAGTTAATCCTCAGATGCCTAATTCACTTCTATGCTAAGATGTAATGTGGTTTGTTTGCTTTTGTCTTAGCACAGCCTGACTGATAAACCATGGTTTATGGCTTAGCTTATTAGGTGAATCAAACTAATTCTACTGCTGGGATCAAGTCACTTTCATAGAGTCACTTTCACTTACAAATGATACCATTTGGGCCACTCATTTCTTTGATTTGGCTCTGCTCAGCATGTCAGTTTTCGTATATAGTATGATCCTAATCACAGGGCATCTGATAAAATATCATGCTGTGAAGCATTGTGAAAAGATCAAAATGGCATCAGCAACAGTCTTCTAATAAGCCCATGTTTGGAAGAGAGGTTAACGTGGATATAGGAGGATATTTTCAGAGAGTCTGCCCAATTGTAATTATATATAAGGGTGTTGGTGTATACATATGTTGTGTATAGCATGTTTATATGTGTGTTATGTATATGTACATGTTTGAGAGCAAGCAACAGAATTTCATTTTTAATGTGTGCCAATGTGTGCCAATGTGACAACGTTATCTAATTTGGGGTTATTCTTATTAGTGATGCTTTTGCCACATAAAGAAGAAATACAATGTTAAGAATGAGGTGAAGAAGCACTTTTGAGATGGGGATAAATTACAACTTTGCCCAGAGTTGCCAAAAATCAGGTGGCATGTAAATTTAAATAATAATAATAATAAATTATTATTATTATTACTATTATTCTACAACATGGCCCTGTTGGGAGTTGTGTTTCAACAACACTAAATTTTTCTTCTCCTGTTCCCTTATTCTAGTTTAGTGGCTGTAGGAAATCCAGTAAAATTCTGGCTTATCTAGTTTCTAATACAGGAATCAGGTCGCAAAAACAATTCCAAAGTTGGATAGCAACTATAACCCACAGTGGTTATACAAGCTAAGATATAGTTAGCCAGTAAATATTGAATAAACAAAGTGCTAAACCATAAAGCATGATTTAAGTAAAAAAATAATTGCATTCATGAAACTCTAAGCCACATAAACAGGATAATGATTGAACATACTGTATGAGTGAGGCCATCCATTAACGTATGATCTTTAAATGGCTTTTCTCTTTGCTTAGCAAAGCCAGTTTAAAAGGTAGCTGACATTCCTGTGGACATTAGTTTCCAAAAGACGTTATTTTAGCAAGATTCTGATACAGTCTGAACTTCCTAAGTTGACACAGGAAGAACATTTTTTGTTGTGCCTTTTTAATGGCAGTTCTAATATTAGGTGTCCATTTCATATCCTGGAACATTTTAGAACTTGATACTGAAAAGCAGAATACACTATGAAAAATAAAGCTAGTATATACAAACATGATTTATCTTTCTATGCATTCTTATAAAAATTTGGATCTCATGCATTAAAGTTGGAGTTTTGATTGCTTACTATTATCATCATCATCTTAGAGTGCTTACAGGACTGTTCACAGCAGTTTACAATAAAATAGCAAAATAAAAGGCTATTAAAAATTCTTACAATACAAACAATACAGTTCTAAAACTATTTAAAAAAAACTGTGCACTGCAAACTCTCCAAACAAGAAATACTGTTTTAAAAAAACAAATGAAGAAAGTGACACTCAAGATTTCATTGTTCAAGTTCACCATTTTAGCTGACTATTTTCAATTCTGAACAACTTTTTTTTAGAAGAAATTACAAAGTGACTGAAGACTGTTTTGTGATTCTCCTTTTAATGCTGTTACTCTGAGAACCCAATAATAATGTCATGGGGAGAGGGGGGAGGTAAAGAAAAATAATTAGGTAACAGTCATGTATTGTCCAGGTCTGTCAAAGGGTTGTGTCGGCAATCCCAGTGCCCTGTGTTCATTAGAAAATATTTTCACTCTGTGCACATAGAGGTATATTTCCTTCCCTTCCTTTCTTTTGTTGTGTGTTGTGAAATGGTAGCCAGAACAAAAATTCTATTTCATTTGCTATTCTTAAAATTGCCAGCCTGGAGCAATAAAACAACATTACCTCTACTATAGGGAATGTATGCTTTCCTTTCCATTTTCTCCTTTCTTGTTACTTTCTGTCTGTATATTTATTTTAAATGCATGGTCATGCATTGAAAACTGAAGCTTGAGAGATACCAAATACTTTTGTATGTAAATAATATACTCCAACAAACACACAGTAAAATGTGTTTGGCAAAATGTCATACCTATAATGCTTGAAGGATAGCATTACACTGCCAAGTGGCCAGGGTTTGACAAGCCAAGCCAATGTTTTCTCCCATGAGAAAAGCCACAATGTAGCTTGTTTTGGGTTCAGCATGCTGTGTAAATGCAGCGATTGTGGTTTTTCAGCCATTTGCTCATGACTTAACAGGCTAGATGAATCAAGCATGGTTTGTTGATAGCTGAAAAAAATGCTGTAATGATGCCAACTATTGGAGGTTTAGTTCCTTTCTCCAAAAATATTACATACATGACATCAAAATATTTTCAGGATTTATCCCCATTAATTAGAATTAATCCTTCACATATGAACTTCTTGGGACAACTCCCCACTAACGGTTTTTCTGTCATGATCTACACATGGTGGAACAGCCATCTTCTGAATCCATTCTGTTGATTTTTTGGGGGAAACAAGTGAATTCTGAATACTATTTCTTAAATAGTTAGAAAATGACACAAACATGTTATACAGGTCTCGATTTCTTTATGTTTATTTTAACTGATTGTATTTTTGTAGTTAATATGTTTTTATACTGCACTCAGATTTCTGTGATTATGATAGTATAAAAATATAGCTGTAAAAACAAACATTAAAAAAAATGGAACAGCCTACTGATCATACATTTTAGCAGACACTGGGTGTGTATAGTGCTGCTTTGCTCATAGGATGCCTGCTGGCATGGCTGCTAAATTGCAATATGTGTTAGTCCAGGCAGCAAAGAAAGTGTTGAAACACAGTTGTGCATTGCACCCCCTTATAGTAAATTATTGTCCTCAGGTATGATAGAAGGGGCTGCTAAGTTGCTCCCCCCCAAAAAAGAAGATTCAGTTGTCAAGATTTTTGGATTCTGTTTCTATGAGCAGCTGACTATCTATGGATCCTATCTGATTTGCCAGCTTCAGCTACTGGCTCACTAGAATCTCTTCATATTTGTGAATGGCTTTAAAAAGATCCCTCCAATTAACAATGGCATGTCAAAAGATTTTGCGTTGGCATGCTTACTTTCCTAACTATATATCAATGAAATAAAGAATGTTTACCTTTGTTCTGAAGCCATGGAAGACTCCACAACAATATTGAGCAATTGATTTTTTTTTTAAAAAGTGCTGATCACTGCAGGTTGAGGAAAGTCAAATTATTAAAGTTACTATTGGTTCTTCACCTACATACTATATTTGGCCTCTTCACAAATTATGTGATTGGTACACAGAAGAGGAGCAACTGACTCAACCATCCTTCTTCCCATATAGTTCAGGAAGAGTGCTTTTCAACAAATTAAAAAGTTTATTGTTCTGTTAGTGTTTTCCTTTTTTGTAAGTAACTTTGTAATGCAAAATGTAATTTCACACAAGTGAGTAAAAGGCTGAATGCAGCACACCCTCCTTAATTAGTCTGCATGGTTTCCAAGATTAATGTCAACCTTTTGAAATAGATCAGGTCCAGAAATAGTCACTACAAAACACAATAAGACTTTATATTATTGATAAGGGCTTTAACAACAGAATCTTGAAAGCCTGATATAATTTTTCTTTTCCTCTCTTTATACTCACAAGAGGTATAAGGCTAATCTTCACCTCTTGCTGTCTTTACAGGTTAAGCTGATATTTTTGTTACAACTGCCACATATTTTCTTCACAGCTATCTCTGTATATAGTAGTAGAAAAAGAATGGACCTCTCTCCTCCCAGGCTGGCACATCTATCCAGCTGCCACATCTATCTGGTGGCAAAAGTTAATCAGCCCATTCCTTGTTATCAATCTATTCCCGTGCTAGCTGCAAAGGGGAGGAAAAAACTTATGCAGTAAGCGTGGGAAAGCTGCAGGTTGTGGATCAGCAAAGGATCTCTTCCTGCTTTCCCCTTTACATATCTTACAATTAAAAAAACACCTCTCTCCTACACTTCCTGCTCCTCCTCCACACATCTTTTTAAAGTTTATATTACTGCACTTTCATTGCTTATTGTTTTATTCCTTTGCTATTGTTACTTTTACGTTTTTAAACTGTTTTTCTGTTTTTTTTGTTGCAAGCCACCCAGAGAAGCCCCAAGGCGAGATGGGTAGCAAATAAATTTAACAAATAAATAAATAAAATTAAGTAACACTCTACCAGAAAGGAGAGGCATCAAATAATCTGAGTTGGAGAGATAAAGTTTCACAAGATACCTAAAGAAATAAATCCCTAACGTCTTTCAGAAGATTCTCTGTGAGGAATTATTTCTGTAACTTAGTTTCAACAAAATAAACTCACTTCTTCCTTGTCTTATTTTTTTAATTAATGGTCTGAGTGACTAGCTAATAGCCTTCATGCTTATTCTACCACAAATAGGACTTTCCATCTTCTGTAGCCAGTGGGAAAATACAGACCAGAATTATTCTGCTTTTACTTTACATTTATTGGTGAGATTAAAGCAAAATCAAATAAGGTATATTATGGTGAACAAGCTGTGTGAACTAGCTGAGCAACAATTAACCTAAATCTTTCAGAGGGTCTTTAAAATGTTCAGGTTTGCAACCTGTGGGTTTATGCAACATGACTGGGTTTTCCTAAAAGGCATAAAAATACACTGCAAATACATAAATTAATGTAACATGCAGTCTTCATCTAAATTTTTAAAATAAAAAACCAACGTTTTTAAAAGACTAAAAATATTTCAAGATGGAGAAGAAAGCTGGGATCTGCTTTCATGTAATACAAATCAGTAAATGTCACCGCATGTGGTTTTTTTCCCATTTGTGCTCCAATGCTTTGAAACTAGGTGCAACAATTTTACCCCTCAAAAATCTGAAGAGTAGGGAATAATATGTTTATTTATTAAGCAGCAAAGTTGTGTCTTCCTTTTCAGCAATATGTTCAAATACATCCTTAGAGTAAAGATACAACTTTAACACAATACAAACACATTCTAGCATCCCAGTTCTTAGCAATTTGCTTGGTAATATAGCATCTAAATAACATTAGCACCTTGCTTCCAAGTTTTTCATCCAAGGGCATTGTCACATCACTCTGTAACTCCAACAAAGAATGTTTTCAGTCTTGTGTGAATAAATATACAGACCAGGATTACTCTGGTTTTTATTCTATTCTATTTCGTTCGAATAGACGCTTGGTGATTACATGGAGAGATCATACAGTTTTGTTGGCAAAGATGTAGAAATGATTTGCCACTGCCTTCTTCCATGATGTTTCCTACCCTGATCCCCCAGCCGAGGGTATATCCCCAGTCTATCTTATATTCTCATCCAAGTACAAATTAAACCTGCCTCAGATAAGAGCTGTCAATGTATCACTATCTGATGAGATGATATCAATAATGTATAATTATATGTATTATTTATTTGTTTGTTTATTAAATTTATTTGCACCCATCTTGCTGTGGGGCTACTCTGGGGGACTTTCAACAGTAAAATGGGAACAAATGATAAAAAAAATTAAACAAACAATAGCAAAGCAATGAAAACAATAAAAATAATAAAAGCACAATAATGTGAATTAAAAGATGGGTAGAGAGGGAGCAGGAAGTACAGGGGGGAGGTGGGGTCATCTAATTGGTATAGTAGCCACCTCCAGTGTGGTGCTTACTTATGGGACCCCAGGTCAACTGGCAGAGCTAGGTCTTCAGACCATTGCGGAAGGCAAGAAGGATAGAAGGGTAAGAAACCTTACCCTGGGGTGTAGGATGTTCCAGATGGCTGGCACTACAGCAGAGAAGGCTCTTCTTTTCGATGTCGCCAGCCAAATTTCCTTGACTGATGGGATCTGAAGCAGGCCTCCTCTACCAGCATGAGCAGGGCAGGCAGTTCACCAAGTAACCTAGACCCACACCATGGAGAGTTTAAAGATGATAACCAACACACTGAATTTTAGCCAGAAGCAAACCAGCAGCCAATATAGCTCACGAAGCAGTGGTATAACGTGGGCCATTGTATGGACTTTTTTTATAAAAAAAAAAAAAAAAAAAAGGTGCCGGAACTCACACATGTTACACAACCCACCTTGCCTACCCTAAAAGGTTCCATCCAAAAAAGGTGCCAGAACTCTGTTCTGGGCATTCTATGACAAAAAAAAGCCCTGCGGCTGCTCGTACTTCTGCACTTTGTACTAGTTGAAGCTTCTGAATGCATTTCAAGGTAGCCCCATGTAAAGTTCCTTTGAATAATCTAGATGAGAGATGACTAGGGCTTGAGTGACTGAGCACAAGGAGTTCTGATGCACAAGCTGAAGATGTGCAAAGGATCTCCTAGTACAATGGCAACCTGCTCTTTGAGCAGGAGTCGCTGCTCCAAGAGAACCCCTAGGTTGTGAACTGGGTTTGAACGGGATAGTGCAACCCATCCAGAACTAAAAAACCCTGATCTGGGAGCTCCATGCACCCAAAGCCACTCCGTCTTGCCAGGACTCAATCATAGCCCGTTCTCCCCCATTTAGGCACCTGCAGAGTAAAGGGGTAGCAACAGCACTACTGAAGTCACCAGATGTGGAGATGTAAAGTTGAATATCCTCAGCATATTGATGATATCATGGTGATAGATGATCTCAATCAGCATTGTAGATGTCAAACAGGAGCAGAAAGAATATCAAGCCCTGTGGCATTCCAAAGGAGAACGGCTGGGGACTGGGTCTCTCACTCCCTATCAACACTTGATTGGGCTCAGCTTGGAGAAAGGAGTCAAACCAGCACAGAACTATGCTGCCCAGCCCCAAACTCCAAGCTATTTAGCTGTATGTATGTCTTTCCTAGCTATATGTTTGCTTCTTCTTCAGGTTAAATAAACATGATGTTTAAGCATTAGATAAAGCCTATTTTCCATATACTGTGTCATTTCCTTTTGTTGCCGTTCCCAGACGTTTTATAAGGCTTGTGCCCTATTTTGATTACAAGTTCTGATCAACAGGGAATACATGTTGAAGTTGTTGATTTATCTGAAGCATGAACAACCTGATCTTTAGCCAAAAAAGTACTCGGGGCTGCTGCTTAGGAGTAACAGGAGCAAGACAGTCCATGCCATCTAAATATGATCTATGAAAACACAAACAAGAAAAAGAATCCAGAGTGAAGCAAAACAAAGAAAATTCTTTAGACTACATGGTTATTATAGAAACAACCATCATAAAATGGCTTTCATTTTCCCATCTCATTGGCGCCTTTATAGAAATGACCAGACCTAAGTCATATAGAAATAGCAGACTAGAAATTGTTAGTTCTGTAGGGTGGTGGCTTAGCCTTTTGAATTGTTTGGAAACTACTAGTATACCTTTTTGTTACTTCTGGTACTACAAGTAAAATTCAAGGGATCCAGATATTGGCATACTCACTCACAGATGTTGGCACACCCATTCACCAGAACAGTTACTTCTATTTGCCCTTTTCACAAGATTCTTTGTCTCAGTACACTGCATCATGAAGTGGATGGCTTAGCTCTTGTTTCACTTCATTTGCTATTTATATGCAATTACAACTATATTACACTAACAGTAGAAGCTACTAACACAACATAATGCATTGTATTATACAATATCCTTTAACCGGTGTTGGGATGTTGTAGGACAATTAAATTGTCCCTTAACTCTGCAGCCCAAATCTGCTTGAGCGACAGAAAACACTACAAAAATAACTAGAGGACAGAATGAGCAAAGGCTTACTCATGTAATATTAGATTTAGCTGTGTAGAATTGTGCTGACAATGTCTTCTGATGAAAGAAACTTTTTTTAATTGTAACTGACTATGCATTTCAGAATTCAAAATAACATTATGGTATATAAAAGTAAGAATACAGATAGCCCTAAAACAATTTTTCTCTCTCCAATAAAAATTTTCCCCAAGAAATTTGCTATTCTGCTTCTGACAAGGCCAAAACAGCAATAACAACAATAACCAGGTTTTGGAATCCACTTTGGATAAAAGCTCAGACTTCAGAGTAACATGAAGCAAAACCAACCAGCCAATCAACCATAAGTGACCTGTGTCACCCTTTAATAAAATTGTTCAGGAAAGGAATAATAGAATAACAATATAACAAGAGTTGGAAGGGACCTCGGAGGCCTTCTAGTCCAACCCCTTGCTCAGGCAGGAAACCCTATACCATTTCAGACAAATGGCTGTCCAGTCTCTTCTTAAAAACTTCCAGTGTTGGAGCATTCACAGCTTCTGGAGGCAGGTTGTTCCATTGATTAATTGTTCTAACTGTTAAGAAATTTCTCCTTAGTTCTAGGTTGCTTCTCTCCTTGATTAGTTTCCATCCATCGCTTCTTGTCCTGCCTTCAAGAGCTTTGGAGAATAGCTTGACCCCCTCTTCTTTGTGGCAGCCCCTGAGATATTGGAACACTGCTATCATATCACCCCTGGTCCTTTTCTTCATTAAACTAGACATACCCAATTCCAGCAGCCATTCCTTATATGTTTTATCCTCCAGTCCCCTAATCATCTTTGTTGCTCTTCTCTGTACTCTTTCTAGAGTCTCAACATCTTTTTTACATTGTGGTGATCAAAACTGGATGCAGTATTCCAAGTGTGGCCTTACCAAGGCATTGCAAAGTGGTACTAACACTGATCTTGATTCTATCCCTATGTTAATGCAGTCTAGGATTGAATTGGCTTTTTTTTGTCAGCTGCAGCATACTATTGGCTCATATTTAAATGATTGTCAACTAGGACTCCAAGATCCCTCTAACAGTTATTACTATTGAGCCAGGTACCACCTATTCTATATCTATGCATTTGATTTTACTTGCCTAAATATAAAATCTTTCTTCCCATTGACTTTCATTTTGTTAAATAGGGCCCAGTGTTCAAGTCTATGAAGCTCCTTCTATATCTTGAGCCTATTTTCTGGAGTGTTGGCTATCCCTGCCAGCTTATCTCATTTGCAGATTTGATGAATTCTATCTCCTCATCTAAATCATTGATGAAGATATTGAAGATTATTGGGCCTACGACAGAGCCTTGGGATACCTCTACTTACCAAGGCTTCAATCTTATTTGTCTTTTAACTCCTTGGAAAAGACCCCCTCCTTCCTATGACTCTGCACATTCCACTACAAATAAACTAGGGAAGTTGCTAGTATATAAATTATGAAAATATAGAGGAAAGAAAATGATATAAAATTACAAGAGGGTGATACTATATTAATGGACAATGCAGCCACGCAAAACATATTTCATCAACATTATTCCAATTTGTATAAAGGATGCGATATCTCTCCATAGGCAATGGATGAATATCCACAGAAACAATATTTACCAAGGAGTACAGAGAATTAGAGACAGAATATCAATATCTTCATTAATGACTTAGATGAGGGAATAGAAGGGGAACTCATCAAATTTGCAGATGACACTAAACTGGCAGGACTAGCCAACACCCCAGAAGACAAGCTCAGGTTCCAAAAAGATCTTGACAAACTTGAACAATGGGCCCTATCCATGTGGAGAGAGGTTTTTCCATGGACCGGAGGGGGCGTGGTTTTGTGTGCTACCTGCATCCCATGGATGGGGCTTCAATTGTTTGCGCAGCCCAGTTTCTAGCATGCCGCAGCCTGGTACCAGTCTATGGACCAGGGGTTGGGGACCTCTATCCTACAGGGAGGTAAAAAGCTAGAGAGTTGGAAAAAGGCCAATATAGGAAAAGGGACAAGATTTGATTTTAATAAGGAACTATAGGCCACTATAGGCCAATTGACTAATGATTACAAATTGTTTACAATGATTTTAGCTGATAGACTGAAATAATTTTGCAATATTTTATTAATGAAGTTCAATGTGATTCTTTACCTAACAGACAATTAAAAATGTAAGAAATGTGTTGGACATTTTGGAAGATTTGGAGCAACATAATGAAAAACAAGCTATATTGATTTTCTTAGATGCAGAGAAAGACTTTCACAATTTGAATTGGGCTTTTTTGTTCAAGATTACGGAAGATACGAAATTTAGAGAGAGTATAAATGAGTAAGATCGACTTGCAGAAAGCACAAATAATTGTTCATGAAGAGCTAATAAAACCATGTGAGAAACAGAAAAAGAAAAAAGAAAAACCAAGACAAGGAAGCCCACTCTCTGCTCTTAAATTTTTATCATGTTCAGTGGATGTGTAAAAAAGGTAGAAAACGTCTAGGTTTAAAGTCATACACTGATTTATAGGATTTTAAAGATTAATATACAACAATCTAGAGGTTTTTTGGGGGGGATTGATGGACAGACACTTGGGAAAAAGTCATGGAACTTTGTTTCGTATATGCATTGAAATTATGATAGGCACAAAGTTAGAAAGATTTGGCACTACCCACACTGGAGGAAATGCTGAAGATGCTAGAACTCATTGAGATTGCTAAATCAATTGGAGTAAAGACAATATTTATGTTAATGCTGACTAAAAACAACCCTTAGTGACTTTTTGTATAAAACAGAAAATTAGGAACTTATGATTTATGATTTTGATGAAGACAGGAAAGATTATACATAGAAGAGAATTATGTGGTAACCATTGAATACGTGGTAAATTTGTAATTGTATTTCTAATTACTGTAAAGAAGATTGGAAGTCACTTCTATTTTTCTTTTACATTTTTCTTTCTTGCACTTTTAGCTTTTGTCTTTGATTTCTTTATTTTTGTTTTCTTTTTCTTAATATTAGTCTGTATTAGTTTTTAATCTTCCTTTTTAAAAAATCTTTGAACAATGTTAGATAGGATAGATAGACAATAGATAGATAGATAGATAGACAGACAGACAGACAGACAGACAGACAGATAAATAAAAACTACAAGCTTAAGAATATAAAATATTTGAAACAAACAGGGAAAAGCTAATGAAGATTATATTTAGAAAATCATAAAAGCTCCAGATAAATCTGAAATAAGATTATATAATTAATTATAAAAAACCTTCATGTGAAAGTCAACTTATTTTGAATTATTTCTATGGCATAAAAAAGATAAACAATTTGAAAAACTGGACACAAGAAAGAACTAAAGATCTTAATTAAAGCAGAAGAATATATGAACCTGATTAACAACTACAGAATGACACAAAATATTTTAACATTAGAAATACTGAGAGATATTTTTCAAAAATGGGACCAGAAGTTACTATCAACAATGTCAGTAGCAATGTTTTTTTCTACTGTAGTCTGCATCTAAAAGATGTTTGAGAAGAAATGGCAGGACAAGTTTATCTGACAAGTCAGAGACATAGTTGACACTAAAAATGGATATCTGCCTACAGTCACCCCTGGGACAGATGGGCAGCGTATAAATTTAATAGATAGATAGATAAATAGATAGATGATAGATAGATAGATAGATAGATAGATAAATAGATAGATAGATAGATAGATAGATAGATAGATAGATAGATAGATAGATAGATAGATAGATAGATAGAAGGTTACAAGCATAACATGGTAAAAGAGGTTTCATTGGACCCACAAAGAAATCAGTTGATGCTTTAAAGATAAAGGGCAATTACAAATGATAAACCAAGATAGTTACTTGGATAATTATTTCACATTGGATTAAAAAAAAAGCTTTGTTAAAGCTTGGATGAATCTTGTGAGAAGGGATAATAAAAAAAAACCAAATTCTATGAGCTTACTTGAATGAAATAAAGATTAAGATTTTAAGAAGAAAAAAGGAAAGAATATAAAGTTGGTTCATTTGATCAAAGTTTAAATACCTAAGTTGTTCTTTCTGGCAACCCTTAATGGACTTTTGTTGATACCAGGACTGAAATAAGGAGGTTCTATGGATTTCCTTCCCAATAAGAGATGGGAAATGGGATGAAGAGATCATTGATTGTAAATTTAAAGAAGATGAAAAGTTACTAAAATTATTTATATGTGTGATGAAAGTTGAAATCACTTATGTATATATTTCTTTTTCTTACCTATATTCATACTTTTCTCTTTTTTCATTTTCTCTTTTTTCTTTTCCTTGCTACTTTTTACTCTTCTTTCTTCCTTTTCATTTGTTTTAGTTTTTAGTATTACCATTATAATTTTTAATAAAATTATTTTTTAAAAAACAAAAGCATTTTGAATGATGTCCATATAGCAAACTTTGACTTCTTGTTTTGTGGCTTTCAGAGATCCCTTGAACATGATTATCAAAAATTAACTCATAGTTTTTGTTGTGTTGAGATGGGGAATGCAGATAAACTGATTTGTATTCGACTGTAGCCCACTTCATCAGAAGCATAGAGTAGTTAAAATTATGCAAGATTTAAATTGGGATAAGACAAGGCAAAGGGGTGTGTGTGAAAGAAAGTATAGTTATGCAAATACAGGTTACATATGAGACAGACTATAAGTACCTTAATAATTAGCAATTGTAATATGTTAAAAAAACATTGTATTTGCTAAGACCTTCTATCTAAGAGCCTGAAACTTTTTGATGTAGATGATTTTCCTAGTCTCTGGCTCTATAATGCTGGTGTAATTTTATTGTTCTAAAATAACTCTCTTGCTGTCTGTAAAAGAGGTTTTGAGCGGTTAAAATACTCTGATATTACCTCTTCCCTATTTTGAGTATTGACACCAAATGTGTATCCATTAATTCTTTTCTGTAAAGTCTTCCCTGCTCTAACAGAAATTCTTAACAAGCCCAGTGTAGCATTGACTCACAATCAGTGATTTTGGTTTAGTGTGTATAAGCCAAGCCATATGGTTTTAAATTTGTGGTTCAGGGCTTAGCTGCATGTTGTATTATTGTAGCCATCTTTGAGTTATTCAATGAACCTTAAGAGAATATGCAAACCAGTTCAGTATAATCTTTAAAATCCATGAGACAGAAATTTATTTTCTGCCTCTGTTACTCTGTGAAATACCTGGTGCACTAAATATCTCTTGGTTATAATTATCAGTACCTCACAGTACAATCTATACTAACAAAAATCAGATTCATGCAAGCCACGGTATTCTCTGTGGTATTCTAAGGCAGCAAAAGCTGGACTCTAGAGAGGCAGTATAGAAAAAAGTATTGACATCTTTGAATATTGGTGTTGCAAAAAATTCTGAGAATACTGGACAGTCAAGAAAATGAACCAGTTATGTATCACTAAGCAAGCCAACCCAGAATTCTCACTAGAGGCATATGTGACCAGCTTACTTATCCTACTTTAAACACATTAGGTAAAGATCTAACCTTCTGGAAAAGGTTCTAATGCTAGGAAAGGTGGCAGGAGGAGGAGGAGGAGGAGGAGGAAGAAGGAGGAGGAGGAGGAGGAGGAGGAGGAGGAGGAGAAGAAGAAGAAGAAGAAGAAGAAGAAGAAGAAGAAGAAGAAGAAGAAGAAGAAGAAGAAGAAGAAGAAGAAGAAGAAGAAGAAGAAGAAGAAGAAGAAGAAGAAGAAGAAGAAGAAGAAGAAGAAGACAACCACCACCACCACCATCACCACCAGTGGTAATATGGATGGACTCAGTTATATTGGTGATCAGTCCACAACTGAAAAAAACAGGTTAGGGATAGATCATCATAAAAAAAAAACCTACCTTGTTACTAGGAGTCAAAAACAACTTGATGGCACAGTACAATACAGGATATAAGTGATTTAGGCCTATCTTCCCATTCCTGCCTTTCCATATATGGTGTGATAAAGCTAACAGTGCCAATGCACTGTTAGATAAGACTGTGTGTTCCGATATTTCTATGTGGATTTGGGTCAACATAATCATCAAATCTCTACTGCAAGCATGAATCATGTCAAAGTAGACATGTTTATTATAATCTGGATTGCATCTTTTGGACTCAGATTTTCAGAATATTTAGTTAAGGAAGTATGACAATTTGGATTTTTACTGACTGTGAGATATTAAGTTCATTTCCTCTTACTGCAAAAAGAAGTTCTTACAAGAGACTAGACATGGTGCTCCTAATGAAGTATAAAAGAATAGCTTATCAAAGCAGTCTGAATGAATATTTTGAAGGATACAATAACACATTGTGTTTGAAGGAGAAATTAAACTCATTCACTCACTTGGTTATTTGAAAAACAGAAACCTTGCATAATATTAGAACAAACATTGTAACTTCGTTTTTGTGGGAAGAGAGATGCTCTTGCAGTTCTTTCTCACCTTAAAAAAAACATTAAAAGAAAGAAAATTGACATGAATTTTCTTTGAAAACTCTGCCTCATAGCCTGTTTATCTAGCCCCAAAAGGATAAACAATTATAAGCCTCTGGTGTACTGCTAGGTGTTCTAAATGGTTAGAAAGCTTTATTAAAATTCTAAAAGGAACTCCTGATTAATAAAATGGATAAGCACTGATGCCACAAAAAAATCTAATTACAAAACAAGTGGAAGCCACAATAAATTGTTGCAGAATTCTAGTATCCTGAAGAGAAACATTATGGTTCCACACAGCCATCCAAGCCCCTCCAGCAGATTACTTCATTCCTCATTCTTGGTTTCTCTTTTTTCTTTCCCAGTCATTGGTCAACATTACATACTACTAAGAATGTGTAATCTTTATGAAACTGCTTTTATTGTGGGGAAAAATAGGTTGCTTTGTTGATATTGGATTTAGAGTGGATTTCACTTGTTTTGCTCTTCTGCAAGTCTTAAGATTCTCCAAGATAGGGTTGTCCCATGTTCTTCATAATTTCATTTTCATTCCCTTTTTAGTGGCATCCACCACTGAGATTTGAGAGCAGTACTGATATTATCTAAGCAAAAAGTGATTATGGCATATTTACAAAATATCAAAAATACAACGGAAGTAGGGGAAAGCCATCAACACAACTGATGTCAAGAACCTTTAAAAATGTCTAGATTCACAAATTATGTTAAGGTACAAAAACAGATTGTTTGAATTTTATTTACTATAATGTGCAACCTATTCAAATAATATCTGATGAATAATGAAATAACACTTCTAACCATTGGCTAAGATTATACATCTCATTAATCACAGGGCTTCGTATTCTATGCAAGAAAAAAGTTTAAAAAACCCTCAAAACTTGTAACTTAAATAAATGATGACTGATCAGATCAGGGCTGCAAAAAATCTCAATAATTACCAGTTGGCAGGGGAAAAAAATACAGAAAACTCTCTTTTGTAGCTCTACCTAGCCCAACTATCATGCTGGATGTTCTCATAAAACTATTATATTAATCATTGTTTATTAATTAAACCCAATACCTAAAATACCCTTTGTCCCAGTGAAGCAGCCAGAAGGTCATACCCTTTTGACTTAATGCCTCACCTACCTAAAGAGATAATATGCTTAAGTTCCTTCCTATCTCTTCCTGTCTTTGTCAGTTCTTTCTCCTTTTGATCTACCTGTATTTGTTCTTACCTGGTCTTTGACCATGTGATGTGTTACTAGAAAATAGTTGCTTACATGAAGACATTTTCCAATAAAGAAACCTTTGTCAGCATCTAATGGTTAAGCTGGTGTATGTAACAAGTATATAAGAAGCAATAAACTCAGAGTTTGTCAAACTGTGTCCTGCAGCTTCAAACCTCTGCTCAAGACATGCCTGTGTCTTTTTCTTAGCATCTTACACTCTTTCTCCTTCTTTGCTTCTCTTATCACTTCTTTTCTCTCTGGTGTTTTCAACATCTCTACATTCCATTTTATCCAGATTTATTTATTTATTTTAAGGGATGAGTTGCTTTTTCCATTTCTTGTAAATTTTTTCCCACTAGAATTAAATCATGTTTTGTTGCTTTGTTAAGTTCCGTCTTTGAATCTCTATATCAGTGGTTCTCAACTTTTTAATGCCGCAGCCCCCAACCAGTCGTAAGTCGAGGACTACCCAACTGGTCGTAAGTCGCGGACTACCCAACCGGTCATAAGTCGAGGACTATTTCCCTGCCCAGGAGCGCCGCGCATGCGTGGTGCTGCCCCCTGTGCCGGCCGAGGTGTAGCTGGCAAGGGGCAGCGACGGCGCAGGGTGACCACCAGCTGGACCACCAGCTGGCTCAGCCCAAGGGAGGTAAGGCACCCGCCGGGCCCCACGCACACCAGCAACCCTCCCTGCACCCGCCGCTGCCCAGCTAGCCTTATCTTGGCCACTGCCCGTTCAGGGCGGCGGCAGGCAGGCCCAGGCACTCCTGGGCGGCCGCGGCAGCAATGGCGCAGGGCAACCACTGGCTGGGCCACCAGCTGGCCCAGCCCAAGGGAGGTAAGGCCCCACGCACACCAGCAACCCTCCCTGCGCCCGCATGGCCTCCCATCCCTGGCCCTTTTTTACTTACATTTTTAGTAGTTGCTCAGCAGGGAGGGGTGGAAACTTCCAGACAGCTCGCCTCCGCTGCAGACAACTTGCAGCACCGTTTGCAGACTGGGACTTTTGGCGGGCTCAGCAGGGCAGAGACAGCCTGGACAATTCCTATTGGCTTTTGAAAGCTAATAGAATTAGATTCTATTCAAGAGAGTCTATTCTATTGGCTTTCAAAGACCAATAGAATAAGAGGGAGTAGCGCAGCTAAGGAAAAGGGGAAAAATGGTGGACTGCATTGTTTGGTGACCTCCATGAAATAGTCATTTGACCCCAAATGGGGTTGCGACCCACAGGTTGAGAACCGCTGCTCTATATGAACCCAATCTTATACTCAGAAAAAGCAAGAGCTGGATACATCAGTTTCATCAAACATTTAAAATCCAGCTAATGCTTCTATGATAGGGGTTATTTTAAAATGTTATTATTGGGATGTTCCATAATATTTTCAATAGGTTTTAATAACCAGAGAAATGAGCTTTAGGTTGGCATAGTCCAGCATTCTCACATTGTTCAATACTCAGCTACTGCATCATAATTCTCCATTCTTCTCTACAAGAGAAATAATAGTTTTGTTTGCAGACTAGTGCTGTGTGTTTGCTTAGAGCTCCTAGATACAGAAGAAGGGCACCATACATAACAGTAAAGGATCAGGTACTGGGAGGAAGTTAAACACTTGAAATAGAGAGAAGCAAATCCTTTAAAAAAGCAAATATTGCAAATAAAGCTTTGTTTGGGAAAGAGAAACTGATCACATTTTTATTCTGTTGAAGAATGGCTAAGCAGTTCCACAGCATTTGAAAAAGAAATGCAATCTTGCCAAATCTCTTGGTATGAGTGCCTAGCCCTAGGACACCCGGTGCTGTGTTTCAATCTTGCTTAACAAACTAAGCCTGCTTAGCATATAATGTGAAGCAAAAGTTTTCAATCCAGATTGTCTTGAACAAATCATGTTCTGGTCTGCATGAATTGCTAAGATAGTCTTTTAATTATAGTTTGTTGAACATGCCATAATGAACTTTGTTTTAAAGCATTTAGAAGAGGATTCAGATATAGGAAAATCCATTTACATATTCACAATAGTCTCTGGCTAAGTAATCAGTATGTCCTTTCTATCTAAAACAGTTATTCATGCATCATTTGCAAAATATCACATTTCTAATTATTTATTTTTATTGTTTTTAATATAGTAACAGAAAAAGAAAAGGAACAGAATACTAAAATAATTATGCAAACACATATATTCTAAAACATATAAAAGTAATTTTTAAAAAGTGAAAAAATACAACAGAAAAAAAAGAAACAAGGTGGAATATATAATTCTAAATATACATCAAAATATACATCTTATTCAAGTACATATATATTTATTTCTAATACACACATATAACTAACATTCTTTTTAAGTTAATGTATTTTGTATAAATGAGTTCCATTTTTCATTATCCATACAAAGATTAGAGTCTCTAGAGCAGGGGTCCTCAACCTTGGCGACTTTAAGACTTGTGGACTTCAACTCCCAGAATTCCTCAGCCAGATATTTTGATGGCTGAGGAATTCTGGGAGTTGAAGTCCACAAGTCTTAAAGTCGCCAAGGTTGAGAACCCCTGCAAGAGAATCTGCTCATAGGTGACAAATATAATTAGGTCTTCAATTCACTGAATGAAAGGGGCGATGCATTTATCTTTCCAGAGCTGCAATAGCAGTCCTTTGGCCATAGTAAGGGCACAGACAATTCATTTACATTGCCTGATTGACAAACTCCACGTACTAGGTATGTACATCAAGAGAATTACATACTGTTCAGTTTAAAACTATATGCTAATATGACTGGTAGAGGGGAATTTCTTCCATTTGTTTCAGGAATCCTTGATATGTTAGAAACCATTTAAATACATGGGGAGTTGTTGATAGATCAGTCATATACACTTTTTGGTTCCATTCACAGCTTTTGTTATGGATGCAAGTGTCTTTAGCTAAATCATTGGCTCTAATGAGACAGCATTTTAAAAGCTAGAACAGCAGCTTCCAGCCTTTTCTAAACCCCACACCTCTAGAATGCTTCTGATATATTCTAGCACCCCTTACAAAAGTTCAAAATAACCCCAGTTCGATTATCTTCCTTCCTTGGGCCAACTGCTCTCTTAGCCCTCTTATGTTATACTTTCCACTTTAGTTTCGCCAGGCCTTTCTAACCTGCTTCTTGAGGCAGATGCTCGGACGAGGCTTGTCCTTTTTCCTCTGCCTCCTGAATTCACTTGTTTGCAATCGGCGGTTGGAATCCCAGCTTTAGTGAGCAGGAAAGACAAAAGGATCAACCCAGTCAGGAAGAATTAAATCTGCAATCTTGTTATTACCCAGCAGCAGGGAGTTTGGCGAAACTTGAAAAAATAAGCTCTCAACTCATCCAAATGTAAGAACAGGACTGGATGTTCTGTTAACTGCCTTGACCAAATATCGCCACTCGCGAACACGTTGACTTGCAATGGAAGAAGGGTCACGCCCCCCCTCCATGCAGTGGTGGAGAGGCTTGTTAGGAGCCCCCACAAATTGGGTTTAAAGGAGGGGCTGAGGGACTCCTTCCTGGCAGCAATTTCCTTTGCATTTTAACCCTTCTTGTCAGCAAATGCTCACTGCGTTTGCATGCAGCATATGCAAATCAATCTTTGTACAGCCTAAATCTCCCAATACTGGTTTTTATTTTTCTATTGAGGTTTCTGATTCTAGCATTGGTATTTTGGCTAATAAAATCCCAGCTAAATCTTGTGAAGAAAAAAAAGCTCGAAATAACGAATTATGCATATACACTATAATTTTGAAACTTCTAAACCCAAGTTTTTTCATCCCCTGGAATATCATCTCACACCCCCAAGAGGTGCAAGCACCCCTGCTTGGGAACCCTTGAGCTAGAATATTGCTTTGGCTCAAAATCTAAAATTCCTGTCCATCTGAAGACCATGATTGTACAGAAGTATTTTAGCCACTTGGTTTGGTTGACCGTTGAAGACAAACTACTTACTAGCTTCTCATATCTTCATAATAATTCAAAAAGTCCATTTAAGAATTAAATTCACTATTAGATTTAGATGGTAGCTAATAAGATCTGCCAAAACTAGGTTGTTTCAAAACTCTAGGAGGTGTGCAAGTGACCCTGCAGTCTTTAGATCTTAATTGTGATGCTTAGTCAACTAATTGCAAATCTCAACAACCCATTGTGAATAGCCTTCAATACAGGCTTTATGAAATGTTTGGCCTGTTGTGTGATGCTGAAGTCACAGCCTCAACAAGGTGTCATTGAATGAAAAGACAGGCAGGAATAGGCCAGTCCTGGATAGCAGTATTCCAGTAGTTGAGGGACTGCCACAAAAAGAGGGGTTCAACTTATTTTCCAAAGCACCAGAAGGCAAGACAAGAAACAATGGATGGAAAATAATCAAGGAGAGAAGCAACCTGGAATTAAAGAGAAACTTCCTAACAGTGAAGACAATTAACCAGTGGAACAACCTGCCTCCAGAAGTTGTAGGTACTTCATCAATGGAGAGTTTTAAGAAAAGACTGGACAGCCACCTGTCTGAAATGGTATAGGGTCTCCTGCTTGAGCAGGGGTTTGGGTTAGAAGACCTCCAAGGTCCCTTCCAGTTCTATTCTGATTGATTGAGAATATTATTCTTCAAAAAGTTTAGTTTTTCTTACACAATCACACTTACATAATCCACTATTTATTTCCAAAATTTAGTATAGGACATTGTAAAAACATATTTTAAAGAATATTATCCTTATTATATATATCCCGCAAAATTCTGTCTTGAACAAATTTTGTCTGTATAAATGTAGCAATAAATTCTAAATATTGTTGTTGTTGTACAACACTTCATAGTTTAAGGTCCACTGACACTTTTGCTACAATTGCTCTCCTATTGTCTATACAATATTAAAACCTCTAATTCTTTATTCCACTCATTTTTAGCATCAAATTGATTTACGGATAACAAATATCTATAAAAATAGCAGGGAGTTAGATTTAAAGGATTTAACAAGTTGTTCCAGCATCTCAAGTGTATCGAAGTTGAAAATGTCACTAATCCAAAGTTGTTAACAAATGTAGTTGTAAATGTTGCCATAGGCTTACATATGATAGACCAGTGATGGTGAACCTTTTAGAGACCAAGTGCCCAAACTGCAACCCAAAACCCGCTTATGCATCATTGGGTGCCGGGTGGGTGTGGCCAATTCAGTGGGTGTGGCCCATTGGGTGGGTATGTCTGTAGTGGTAACGGCAGACTGGGTGGGACTAATAAGTTCAATCAATCAATTCCAACTTTGCAAGATCTTTTTTTTCCCGCGAGAAGTTGAAATTGACTGATTGATTGAACCTTTTTTTTTTTTTGCACATGGCGGTGGAGGCCTAAAGCGAAAAGGTTTTATAAAACCCAGCTGAAGGCCTAGGACTCGGGTGATGGTGCACGTGCCCACAGAGAGGGCTCTGAGTGCTGCCTCTGGCACCCTGCCATAGGTTTGCCACCCCTGTGATAGACATTCATCTATTAATACAGCATATGTTAAAACTTCATCTTCATTGTCTTAATCAGTATACCATATTCACCATAATAAGAAACAATTCACTTGGGAAGCTATTGAAGATTAAAATGTGATTCATACAATTCTCAGCTTTCATTACATTGTGGTCTGCTCAACAATGATTTGCTGAATGTGGCACAGCAACTACTTCAGTTATTGGCAAATGTTATGGATTTTGCATAATAAGGCAGGTACAAAACCCTTTCATCCCAACAGCTGAA
Organism: Bothrops alternatus; assembly: GCA_034064705.1. Classification (NCBI taxonomy): domain Eukaryota; kingdom Metazoa; phylum Chordata; class Lepidosauria; order Squamata; family Viperidae; genus Bothrops; species Bothrops alternatus. The sequence goes on from JARGCV010000086.1 coordinate 1,733,715, forward strand.
ATTTCACAAGACCATCAAATCTTGGGGGGGGAGGGTAATAGAGGTTGCCAAGTTATGTAATAATTAATTAAACATGGCTTACAAACCATAATAGCTGTTTCATATAGCACAGCAATCCAGATCCAAGCAAGTTGCATTTAACTTTGGCAAAACTGGGAAATAATTATTTCCAAATAAATGAGTAAGATTTTTTTAAAAGCTGAATATGATGCCAAACAGTTGGCATATCTCAGCAACAATGACATATCAACAAAACTGAATAAATACGGATCTGGACCTCTTCCTGCATAGTTGTTAGATTTAACAGAATGATATAAACTAAAAGTTGGATTTACATTCTGTTCCATTTGGCACAAGCCATGTAAATGCTAGCAGCATCTGGAGGAGTCTGCAATTAGCAAGATATTATGTATAAGGAGAAGATGCTTTCAAAACTTATCTCAAGAATGAAGGCAAATATATCTGTCCCGGAATAATATTGTAGGATCCAATCTGGCTTGGTCACTGAGACCAGAGGTTTAACCTTCCACACTTTTGGACTCATGCTGAAGTCCATCCTCAGGGTGACTTTTCTCTCACCAGAATGTGTACTTTGGGCTACGTTATGCGTAGTATTTACTGTATATGATGTCTAGTTGTATGTGGCTTTTTAATTGTTGATTGGGGTTGTTGACGACTGGCTATTAAGTCATTGGCTGTTGTTTCCTTGTGCTGCCCAGCCCTATTGACTGAAGCCTGAGAAATGGGCTCCTTATCAGTTAACAGGAGTGCTGATGTACCACAAGTTTATCAGGTACTCAGGAGCCATGGACTTGGCAGCACAAGGAAACAACAGCCAACCATTTAATAGCCAGCTATCAACAACTAAAAAGCTACACACAACCAGGCACCACATAAATACTATTTATAAAATACCGGTAGCCCAAAGCACACATTCTGAGGTTCCTTGAGGATGGGCTCCAACACAGGTCTGAAAGCTTGGAAGACTAAACCTCTGATCCTGGTGACCAACCAGGTTGGATCCTGCAAGATAACATATTTACTTCTCTAGAAATGATAGGATAGCACTCGCTTTTCAGGCTGGTTCAAGACTAATGATACTCCCAACAAAAGATGTAAATCAGGACAGAAGGCAAATAATGTTGATAATGTACTAATGATGTTACTTAGTTGGAAAATGAAATTTCTGCAAGCAATCAGAGAGCAAATAGGAAGGTTGTCAGATACATTTTCCAAGTAATTACAAAATAATATGTTATGAATTATTAGAAGATAATATGTCAGCATAAGATGGACAGTCATAACATTCAGAACAAGTGTGGCTTGTTATTCCCAGTTTGTGCCATCTTTTAGCTGCATACCTGGACTGGAGTAAGGGAATATCTATTGTGGAGTTTTTAAAACAGTGCCTTTCATGGGACCATATTCCCATTTTAAAGCTTTAAAGTTTGGTTTTTGACAAGTTGCATAAGTTGTTTTAATCAAATGCATTCAAAATAGAGATATAATTAGTGCTGAACTGGAGCTAGGACCTAAGCTATTTCATTCAGAATCCTGTTGTATCAGGGTACCTGGCACTTATTAATTATAAGTTGTCTTTGTATTGAAAACTCCAAATATATTTCAAGGAATTCCATTGATTTCTCACTGAATAAGTCTGTACCTTAATTTCACTAGGCTAATCATAACACATCAAGTACTAATACATTTGATTCTGAAATGCTAAAATGTATTGAAAAAAATGAACGCACTCTCCTAACATTTTAATGTTGGAATAGATCCAAGTAATATTTAATCCTAGAGTTACTGTAAGACAGAACTGGGCAGACACTATCCTTCTTTCTAAATAAATATAGATCTTGAGAAAAAAAATCCAATCCACATTAAAAAGTGTCACATAGCTACAAAATTAGTTTGCAAAATTAATAGTTCCAGAACATCCAAACAACTCCAGCCTGAACTTTAGTTATAATTCAGCCAATAATGAATAGGCTATTAGATTCTCAAAAACATTTTACAGGACTGCAGGAATTCAACTATGGGAAATCTCAATAATTCAATACACATCCCATTAAGAGATGGTTCCCACTTGCTACTAACCATGATACAAACATTGCCTGACAATATCTCTTTCTTGATATGTTCTCATGATGTTGGTCTCATTTTGTTAGCAGCCAATGTCAGATAGCCTTCAATTCTCTTAACTTGAACTGATGTTATAGAGCAGGGATGTCAAACTGTCAGCCCATGGGCCGGATGCGTCATGCCGAAACCATGCCCACCCCATTGCTGGCAATGGAAAAAAAGTTGCGATACATCACGACACGTCACATGATGTTGCGAGTTTGACACCCTTGTTATAGAGGTATTTTCTGTCTTATTTCAACAAGGACAGTCTCAAGATGTATGCAATCTATTAACTTTGTCATTCATTATTTTGAAGGAAAATCAGGTGACTCATCTTTCCTTGCCAAGCCCAGGTCAGCACAGTTTCTCCACAATTCATCTCAATTATACCATGTGTTAGATTAAATTGTCAGATAAAGAAGGGAGGATTGGGTCAAGATCTCCAACAGAGTTCCATGGCTGAAGAAGAATTTGATCCTGAGTTTCTTCATTCTGATCTATAATTATTAATCTATCCTGGCAATACTAATTTCATACCATGGCAAAGAAACATTTGTGCAGGGCATGAGTGACCATGAGTAGGGAGTATGGTCCAGGAAAGGGCATAACTGGCACACAATCCACACTTGTGCAAAGGCTCACCTGGCCATGACTGCCACCTGCTCTTTGAGCAGGAGTCAAGAAACCAGGAGAACCCCCAGATTACACACTGGGTCTGTTTGAGGCAGTGCCATGCCATCCAAAACCAAAGGTGGCAATTCTCCATGGACCAAAGACCTCCAAACCCAGAGACCCTCAGGTGTTGCCAGGATTCAATTTCAAGCTGTTGCTCCCCATCCAACCCCTAACAGCCTCCAGACACTGCTAGAGGGAGGTTGCTTAACTCACGGCATCGCTTAACTCACCATAGGCTGAGACATACAGCTGAATATCATCAGTATATTGATATCTCATTTCATGGTGATGGATGATCTCATCCAACGGCTTCATGTAGATGTTGAATAGAAGGGGAGAGAGTACCGGTACTAAACACCAGAGTCATGTTCCCTGTGAGTGTCCCCACCTTGCCTCCCTTATCTCCCATTATCCAACAACACTGAAATTGACTCCCCTCTGCCTTCCTTACACACCATTCCATCCTCCATCTCCCAAACTCTTTCCTGATATAAAAGGGGAACCTCCTCCAACTGACAAACAGTTAGGGGCAAGGTGAGCCCAACAGGCACTATAGCACTTGGTCTCAGCACCCTCAAGCTCACAGCACCCCTTCCTCACTGCAGCAAGGGGGGGTCACATCCCCCAATAAATTCACAATACATCCATTCAATGCACAAACAGCCTTTATTCTTCTAGTGAGAAATTGTTTTGATTATTCACAGTTTTCTTAGAATTTTCTTCAACACCAACATTTAAAGGTGTTAGTATTCCTCCTAACCTGCATCTTTGAAGTCCAACTCCCATAGTGTGTCATTGGGAATGCCATGGCTTACATGAATTTGATCTTTGGGGTATATCTTTGAGGTATTGATCATTATAAGCATAACATATTCAGTGCAACAAGTGTTTCATAGAGTACCTTAGGCAAAAGAGAAACTTTGTCCCTTACAATTTATGGATTATACTAACAGCTGGTTTACATATTTTCTTAAATTTTCTTGAATAAACCAAACATGGCTATGTAACACAGTACATTAAGTCATGAATCACAAGTTATAAACCACAACAGCTTGGTTTCCCAAACATTGGAAATTGTGAGACCTTTTGTCACATTGGATTTGTTAAATCCAAAAATGCTCCAAAACAGATCTCAAGATAGCTGGTTTAGAAAAACAAAACTATAACAGTCATCTTTTTTCCTTTCCTTCTACCTTTCCTAGCATTAGAGCCTTTTCCAAAGAGCTGGCTTTTCACAAAATATGTTCAAAATAGGATAATTTGAACCTGAACATTTGTAGTTAAACCCTTAATGTTAAATCCTTAATTTGACTGCCTTCCTATTTATCAATAAATAATAAAAAGCTGTGTTGGGTTCAAATATTATGATCCTTCATCATCATCAGTCTTGTTTATGTAAACCCATTCTTGTTCCACTCACTATAAAACAGGATGGAACGATGGTATAGAAAGTACAGAAATACCCAATGCTTTCATCTACTACTATTATCAAAATCCAGAATATTTGCCATTTTCCTTATAAAATTGCTATTGACACCAGAGTTTCTAATTATAGAGAAATAAATAATAGATTGAGATAGATTTATGTCCATTCACTCTTTTTGTCTTAAAAGTCCTGGTTTGAGGGACACAGAAGGATTTCATTCATCTGCTATTCAAAGCAAAGAAAACCAATCCAATCCAAAACTCCCAGATTTTGTACATGCTCAGCCTGACTCAAAATGTTGCCCAAATGCATTTAAAGTATGAATCTGAGGATTTAAAAAAATCATATAACACACCTTAGTTTTGTGCCACCAATTGAGGTATGGGGAAATCAGTTTCATCTCTAGATGCTTTTCTTTCCATGTCACCAGCCTGGCTTTTTCTGTGTTTGACAACTTGTTGCTTAATCACATGTTCAAATGTCAACTATTTATTGCTAGCACATATTTTTATTTTAACTCTCATGTTTGAGCAGCTGCATGCTGGTAAAGAATATCAGCTTTCTCTGAAACAAGAATCTGTCTTATTTAAGTCACCAGGGTTCTTTAGTTCCTGCCTTTTCTAATAAGGCCATTTTCTCTGCATTAGCAAAGGATACATAAAAGCAAAGATTTTTTAAAAATAAAAATCCCTGATGTTAAATTAATAAGACCTAACCTATAATTAAATTAAGATGAATGGGAACCACTGTTAAAAAATCTTTTCAAATTAGCTGTCAAATTAAACTAAAAAAGAAAAGGCGCAATTGAGGATAATTATACAAGAAATGTTTATTTGGATCTGAAATTGCCACCTTATTTGGCAAAACAGCAGCTGTGTGTTGAGACAGATCTCTATCCACTAGCTCAGGCTTTGGGAAAAATAACGGCAATAAAGTGGCACTCACAACAATACAGAAGGATTCTCTTCGCAGATCTGTGACTTTGGGGTTTTGGGTCACACATTATACTAACGCTATGGATTGTTGAATTAGTTACAACTGACTGAGTTTCAGCTATATGGTAAACAAAAGGCAAACTATTTATAGTTTAAAGTTGTGGGAAGAATCCAGAGAAAGAAATATTTTGGGAAATATTAAAAAGGCAGAATATATTTTCCCTAAGGATTTTAAAGGCAGAAACCAACCCCCACTCCAGGTCTCTCTGTCCCAAACAGAAACTAGGTCTGCAGAAATGCAGATGTGATAATCTTGTCAGAAAACTTGGATTAGAAAGAAAGATCCCTAGAATCAACAATCTCTCACATCAAAAATCCAACAGTCATTAGCCACAGCCCCAGGGAAGTAGGATATGATCTTTGGGACTTTATAGGATTAACCCACTACCATCAGAATACCAGAAAGACACAATCAGACTCAGGTCAAAGTTCATGTCACAGGAACAACTCCAAACAAAAGCTCAAGAAGGTATAAAAGCCCACCACTCCCTGCTACATGTGGTCAGTTTTTCCAGAACCATCTTTCTGTCTGGCTCTCCTCTTTAATAAACTATAACCTTCTTTCTAAAGCAGTCTCCATGTTGTTTATTCCCGGCTTGGACTGGACCCTGATGAAGATTTTTCTTTCAACAAAGTGATACATACATTTACTGCAAAATGTATCTTCAGTTATTCCAGAAAGTGCCTTTGTATCAGAAGAGTAGAAGCAAGCTTTACCTCACAAGACTTGGGAAGAATGTATTTGGAAAATGACTAGTTCAGATTATCTGAAGGGTTTTAAACTAAAACTATGGGGGGAGGGTGACCAATTTTTATAATCTATAGGATTTAATGCCAAGCATAAACTAAAAGACAACCAATCAAACCTGATTGGTAGGGAGAGATGGGAAGGAAGAAAAACTCAGTTATAAAGCAGGAGATGTAAGAAGCATACCCAGGATCAGCCATAAAGGACTCAGATGCCAATACACTAATGCTCAAAATTTGGGGAACAAACACGTTGAACAAAGTACTAGTATATGAGAGCAGGTATAATAGAGTTGCCATTGCCAAAACGTGGTGGATGAAACTCACAAGTGTAATGTACTGCTGGAAGGATATAAAGTGTTCAAAAGAAACAGACTTAACAAAAGAGGAGGGAGGAGTTCCATTATATGTAAAAAATCACTACACTCTACAGAAATGCATAAAACCAAGGATGAAAGCATACTTGAATGTACAGTATATGGATTAATATAAAAGGAAAAAAGAATGACATCACCTTAGGTGTATACTATAGGCCACTCAAGCAAGCAGAAGAAATAGATGAACTTTTTACTAATCAGTTAACTAATGCATGCAGGAAGCAACCACAGTAGTAATGGGGAACTTTAACAATCCTGACATCAACCAGGAGATAAATTCTGTATCAAGTGAGAGATCAAACAGGTTCCTTATGAGCCTATACTGGACTTAATTCTTACTAACAGAGAAGAAAAGATAGAGGGATTGAAGTTTCTGCAATTTGGGAGGAGAATGGCCATGTCATATTGGAATTCAATATAATGCAGAAACAAGCAAAAGAACATAATAAAACTAGTGTCTTAGATTTTTAGAAGAGCTGGTTTCAACAAACTTAGGGAGAACTTGAGAAGGATTCCATGGATACAAATCTTAAAGGGAAAAATAAAACAAGATGCTTGGGAAAATCTGCCGAATAAGATTATAAAAGCCCACTTTGTTCAATACCACTGAAAAAGAAAAATAAGAAATCCAAAAAGAAACCAGCATAGTTACATAAAAAATTCTCTGATAAACTGAAAGACAAAAACAGATAAGTACAAAAAATGGAAAGAGGAACACATAACTAAGGCAGAGTACTAGCATATAGCCCGAATCTGCAAAGATAAAGTCAAGAAAGCTAGGGCTTGGGATGAACTAAGACTTGCAATAAATAAAAATAATAATAAAAGATTCCTTCAACATGAAAAAACAAGAAAAAAAGTCAAGGAAACAATCGATCCACTAACAAGAGTAGATAGAAAAGAAGTGATGGGCAGCAGGGAAAAAGCACAGCTGCTTAATTCATTCTTTGCATCTGTTTTCACACAAAAGAAAAGAAGTAGCCCAATCTACCAAAAACAAAACTGTACAGGGAAACTATGAATACAAATTAAAATAGCCAAGAAAATGGTAAGAAAACACCTGTACACCTTAGACGAGTTCAAATCATTAGGACCAGATGGATTACATACCAGAGTTCTGAAGGAGCTGGCAGACATGGTCATGGAACCATTGAATCATATCTTTCAAAGATTCTGGAGCACCAGGGAATTACCAGAAGACTGGAAAAGAGCTGGCATGGTTGCCATCTTTAAATAAAGGGAAAAAATGGATCCAGGAAAGTATAGACCAATCAGCCTGAAGTCATCAGTATCTGGGAAGATCCTGGAAAAGATCATCAAGCAACAGATCTGGGAATACCTAGAAGCAAGCAAAGTTATAACCAGAAGCTAACATGTGTTTTTCAAAAATAAATCATTCGAAACAAATCTTATTTCATTCTTTGACCTAGTGACTAAATTTGTGGACCAGTGAAATGCTGTGGACATAGTGTAATTGGATTTCAGTAAAGCATCTGACAAAGAAGACCACAACCTACTTCTTAATAAGTTAGAAAAATGTGGGTCAGAAAACATCATCACCAAATGGATTCATAACTACTGACAAACCATACTCAATGTATAGTCCTTAATGAAACTATGTCTACATAGTGGGGTACCCTAAGATTCTATCTTAAGCCCAGTACTCTTCAATACATTTATAAACAATTTAGATGAAAGTGTTCTGTACTCACACCCCAAATGGGTTTAAAGTCTTATTGTGGGTTTGCCAGCCCCAAGCAGTATTTACCCAGATTTACCCCATGAAGGAACAAGCACAAAACCCAATGAGTCCAATTCTCAAGTTCGGGAACATAGAGCAAGGCGGTAGAATCACCCACCAAGTTGAAGTCAAAAGACAAGTCCAAGGTCCAAACACAAAGCACCAAAACCAAAATCCAAGGTTTAAGAGGCAAAGACCAAAATCTGAAAAGCAACAGCAGAGTCAATGTTTCAATCCGTGGCAAGAATCACAATGACTAAGAAAATGTATGGAAAGAAACAGATGAGTTGTTTCCAATATCATTGTATTCCATATGTTGAGCTAAACAGCTGCCAACATGGGCAACTCATTAGGAGGGGCAAGGCTCCTCCTCATGAGTAGCCTCACCAACCTCTATTGTACCTGCCTCTCTCCTCCTCTGTTCGATGGAAGCTTCAGGCAAAGAATGGGAGCAGCTGCCTGCAGTCAGTGAGGATGCCACATTTTCCCCTGATCCAAGGATGCGCAGGGCAGTGAGGTGATAGGCACAAGGCTGGTCAGCCAGGTTACTTATAAGGAGGCTGCCTTGCCCATCATGAGGGGCCATATCGGCATTGCCTATTTAATCCCACCTACAGAAATGGGTGTTGCTGGAACAATGGGTGTAGATTCCTTGCTTCCTGATTCCTGCCACTTGTGTTACTTGACAAGGTTCAGGTATTGCCACAACAAAACTTGCAGGAATTAGTTACTGTAGTTTAGTGAGTGGTTCTTTTTCTTTCTTTCTTTCTTTCTTTCTTTCTTTCTTTCTTTCTTTCTTTCTTTCTTTCTTTCTTTCTTTCTTTCTTTCTTTCTTTCTTTCTTTTTCTTTCTCTTTCTTTCTTCCTCCCTCCCTCCCTCCCTCCCTTCCTTCCTTCCTTTCTTCCGTATATCACATTAGCTATTTACATTAATTACTCCAATAACCCAATGAAGGATGTTACGCAAATAAGCTTATTTTCTTGTACTGGATTTTTAAATTGTAGTTTGTTGAACAAGCCAAAATATCCTGATATGCACATGTAATTACGTCATGACATTTGCCATATTTTTGGTTTAGTGTAATGTGTAAATTTGGCCACTGTAGATTATTCAAATAATCATGGTTAAAACATCTCATGGTAATGTGTAAATAAGAATAGTCAGAATGCAAATGGATCATATTACTATGGTAACTCACCATACACTAATGGAATAGAATTACACTAATTAGATTTACTCTTCATAGGGAGCCATAATATAGCTATGTTTTTATGTAGTTGTCAATAATAAATCCATCAACAAACATAAATTGAGCCTTTTAACCCCTCTTTAACTGAGGTATTAGATTTACTGTGCTTTTCCAGAAAGAAACTGCAACCATATTAGATCTTTTTAAGCTTGGTGTTATAAGAGAAATTATGCTACATCATTTGATTTTTTTAAAAATCTAAAATAACAGCTGTATAATTTGAAGATCTAGCATGGTGTGTAATTAAGAATCTGGGATAAAATGGAATTAAAGTGGAACACCTTAATTAAGCATTTTCTAAACATGATTTTGGGTATTTTGCCCTAGGTTCTTCATGTATTTTGAACTAGAAAGATCTAGGTCAGGGGTCTTCAAACTTGTCCCTTTTATGACTTGTGGACTTCAACTCCCAGAATTCTTCAGCCAGCATGCCTGGCTGAGGAATTCTGGGAGTTGAAGTCCACAAGTCATAAAAGGGACAAGTTTGAAGACCCCTGTTGTAGGTCATGGAGACCATGATGGGAGCCTAGACAAATCCAAAAAATAAAAGTTGAAATATGGAAAGGAGTCTCTTCCCAACCTGTCTGTTTTAGTCCAAAGCTCATGTTGTCCAAAAATTCTGAAGAGAAAGAAAAAAATGGTTTGTCCAAATACAATTGGAAAAGCCCTTAGAGTTAGGGTTAGGATCATCTAGCATAGAAAAATCAAGTAATTTCCCAAGACAAATGTTTCCCTTGAAAAGCCATATTATTTATTTGTTTAATCAATTTGTACAGGTCCATCTTAACAAGTTACTCTGGGCAATGAAGAATATTAAAATAAAAATTAAGTATTATATAAACATGTCCTACATCATGCTTCTGCAACAAAGCATGGTATAAAACAAGATTAGATTTTAACCTGTTCTTTTTGTACTACCTCCATGACAAAGAAATAAGTATAAGTATAAAACAGTGGTTCTCAACCTTTTTCAGGTTGAGACCCCACTTGCACCGCCCATGCGCAGCGCGACCCCGACCCAAGGCACGCACGCACAGCGCAACGGCCCAAACCGCGCATGCGTACACGATGGGCCAATCTGCACATGCGCGGTGTGCGCACGACGGGCCAAACTGCGCATGCACGCCGCGATGGCCCGATCCATGCATGCGCGGCATGCACGCGACGGGCCGAACCGCGCATGCATGGCGTGCGCGCAACGGGCAAAAAAATGGCGGACCGTGGTGTCCGGCGACCCCCCCGAAACGGTCGTTCGACCCCAAATGGGGTCGCGACCTATAGGTTGAGAACCGCTGGTATAAAAGAAATTCTATAGATGGAAAAGCACAAATAGCCCAGTCAATTTCAGCCTCTTGTTTCTACAAGGGCTGAATTAAAAATAATATCTCCAATGTGATAAGTAATCAATAGGTGGCAACACTGATGTGCTATAAATTTTTTGGCACCTGTTCTTTCCCTTCAGTTTGCAGGAAGTTTCATGAAAAAAGGTTGAATTGCTATTGTTCATGAAATGGAAGCTTGTAGTGAGTACTTATTAATATGCTTTAAACACCATGCCATGATTGAATGTTTGAATGTCTAAAGAAGAATGTACAATTAGAAATCATAATCACCAAATGCAGGCTGTTTGTTGTGATGATTGGGTTGACAGGAGTACTGTGCATCAGAGGGCAAACAAATATAAAGAGGGTGAACCAGAAGAGATGATTTGTATGATCAAGAACAAAGTGAATGACCTGTGACAGCAATTGATGAGTTTCAGAAGTGAAAGGTTGATGAACTGATTAAAGACAATCAGGAGATCATTCAAAGGGAAATTGCTGTCAAGTTTAGCATTTCCATAGGAATGTGTGGTCACAATATTGATGTTCTTCAGCATTGGAAAATTTATGCAAGACAAGTTCCACACATGCTAAGAGCAGAGATAAAAGCTTAAAAAGTTGGAATTTGCCAGCAGCTGTCATGCTATAAGGATGAAGTAAAGGAATGTTTACAGTATTGTGACAGTCAATTAAATATAGGTTCATCACTATGACCCAGAAACAAAGTGTCAGTCCATGGAATATCAACCTAAAACTTCACTTGCAAATAAAAAACAAAACAAAACCCAAGCCACAGTAGAAAAATTAATGGTCACCTGCTGGGGGGATGGGGATGTTCACATGAAGTTCCTTTTAAAAAGGCATCACTTTCAACTATATTGCAGAACTCAAAAGTTTGAAAAAAGAGTAGAAAGAGATCAAAAGCACAATAAGAAATTTTGCTGCACTGTGACAATGCTATGACATGACATTTCACAAACCACCCAAGAGGCAATTGTAAATTTGGATCTCACAGTCTATCCACTGTATAGTCCAAGCTTGACATGATATAATTTCTACGTTTCCCAGAACTAACGGAATACATTTATGGGCATCTGTTGACTAAACAGATGGAAAGGATTGTCAAACCTGACTGAAGACTCAAAATTTTAAGAAGGTTATACATTGTTGGTAGATGTGTGTAGCAAATTGTGGTATTTAAATGGAAAAGTAAATACAAGAAATAAAAGAGCTCATTTCAATGAATATTGTCCTGTTTCATTCATTAAATACCCCTATTTAAGTTAAAGTTATGGAGATGGAGGCCTTACATTTTTTTTGTTCAGCTGTATTTCCAGAGGCTAGAAATGAAAGTTATACACTTCTTTTCCTATCTGGGTTTGAATAATATCTCACTAATTAAATTTAGCAACAATATGCTTAACCACAACATATCTTAACATGTCACTGAGCACTGATAGTGACATATATACTAATAGGATCTGAGTATATGCAATTACCCAGGGGGAAAAAAAAACCAGGGATCAAAGTGGAAGCTCAATGAAGATGAAGATGTCAACTCTTTAGAGCATTTTGAAAAAGTAAAATTCTATACTAGGGATCATTCGAAAAAGGACTGAAATGAAATTGTCAGTCCACAGTTGGAACATTGTGTACAGTTCTAATTGCCATAATTAAAAAGATATAGAAGAGAGCTGGGAAAAACTGTACTAAAGGGCAGGTAAGATAATTAGGGTTCAAATCTCTATGAGAAAAGGTAAGAACATTGGGCAATCTTTAGCTTATGAAAAAGCTAAAGGATATGTGACATGATTAAAATCTATAGAAATATTCATGGCATGAAGAAAGTAAACAAGGCAGCTGATTAAAAGATTTAGAACAAACAAAAGAAAGCATCTCATCCAGCTCATTATTACAAGGCATGATGATACCTACTCATTTTGATGACCTTAAAAGGGAATGGATAAATTCAAGGAGAGCAGGTTTATCAAGGACTATTGGCCTTAAAACTCAATGTTATTTCCATATTGGGAATAGAATGTCTCCAAATGTCATTTGTGAGGTAATAATGACAGGGAAGTAGTATGTTTCCAAATTCAGGTGGGAACTGCTCCTAAAGGATTAGTCTGATAAGAAAAAAAAATGCTGGAATAAAATTAACATTGGCCTAACTCAGAAAGATTATTATAGCTATAACCTGCTTGTCTGACAAGCTCAGATATTCTCAGTATACATTCCCAAAGGGAAAGTTGCTCTTTGTCTCATGCACAGAGAATCAAAAGTACAACTTTTCTGCTGGCAATAAGAAAAGTGTCCTTTGGAGGGGAAAAAAAATGAACTTGGACAATTCTCCAGAAGTGGAAGACCAAGGCTGAGAAACTATCAACTTTTCCTATAGCCTCTGATTAATGTTTAAAATCCTAGGGAAAAGCGAAGTCCAGGTAATTGAAACAGAAAAAAAACCCCATCTGTTTCAATAATATTTTATTTCTGTAGAAATAGCTAAAACAATTCTGGAGTTGGTACTAGCTTTTTGTTTTCTGTGTGGTGCTGAATTTAATTTGCTATATTTCTCTGTACAAACTCTGAAATATGATATTTGATATATGCCTTCATGAATACCTCAGGCTATGTTCACAAAGCCAAAGCCATAAATTTTCCTTTAGAAACTTCTTATAAGCAGCAGTATTAATCTGGAAGTCTATATTCTCTCTTTTATGGAACAGATAGCACCAACTTCAGGTCTGCCTGGAGCATTGCATTTCTTATTTTCTTTCTTTTTTACATAGTTAATCTGTTTTTCTTGTGAGCTGGTCAGCTCAGTTATTTAATACTGAATGTTTGCATTTTAATATTTCATACTTAAAATGATCGTTATGTTTTATTTTGTTTTAAAGGTGTTGGTTTATGTCTTGTGAGATTGCTTTATATACAACGAAGTGAAGAAAGGGCTGAATCCTCTAACAATGTGGCTAATTCATTGTATAGCTAAGAGGAGGCATTATAGAAATTATTCCAATTTTTCCTTTCTGATCTTTTATAGTTAGGGAATTAAAAAAAACAAGATATTGGCTAGATATGTGGTAGAAGTAAGAACTACCAAACCAATAACCCAAATTGCAGGAAGGTGGAGCCAAGTAATTAAAATTTGCAGGATAACATAACTTACTATGTTTTCAAAAAAGCTTTAATAAAAGAATGTCAGCCATATGTATTTCTCCATTGTATTTTCCCTTTTACTTTTTACTATCATGATTAAGAATTCCTTCAAACTTTAAAATTCTTTATTTTGCTTTTATCTCTGGAAAGTTCCGAAGGCTGTTGGAGCAGTTATGCTTTTCTCTGCCTGGTCCACTGGATGGGGAATTGGAGAAGTCGTGGTCCCATATTGGGGATGGTTTAAATGGAGACAGAATAGGAGAGGGCCTTATTTGCAGTGAGGTTTTCAGGAAACATTAGAGTGACAGATTTCAGAGTAGAATGTCAAGGGAGGAAGAAACTCCTCCCACTTTAAAATAAGATGTCATCTTTTTCAGCATCCTGAAAATGTACATAACTCCTTTCACTCCACTTTTCCCACTTACTGCAAAGCTTCCCAAACTTGCACTAATACTTTAAAATTTTAAATTTAAATTTAACATCCTGTTTTCAGTTAGAATATTTTTTTTCCCTAATGGGGAAAAGAGATCCAGAATATCTAAACGCTGATTTCATTTTCTGCTCTTGAAGTTCTCTCTTATTATTGTTTTGGGTATTCTCTAAGGCAGTGATGGCAAACCTTTTAGAGACTGAGTGCCCAAACTGCAACCCAAAACCCACTTATGCATCGTTGGGTGCCGGGCGGGTGTGGCCAATTGGGTGGGTGTGGCTCATTGGGTGGGCGTGGTTGTGGTGGTAATGGCAGACTGGGTGGGACTAAAAAGTTCAATCAATCAATTCCAACTTTGCAAGATCTTTTTTTTCCCCGCGAGAAGTTGAAATTGACTGATTGATTGAATCTTTATTTTTTTGCACATGGCGGCAGAGGCCTAAAGCAAAAAGGTTTTATAAAGCCCAGCTGAAGGCCTAGGACTGGGGCGACGAAGTGTGTGCCCACAGAGAGGGCTCTGCATGCCACATCTGGCACCTGTGCCATAGGTTCACCATCACTGCCCTAAGGGCTAATCAGAGTGGACAAATTTGCATAAATATTAAATTTTTTGAAAGAAGTGGCAAACTAAAAAGAATAGGAGAGTTTCAGCTCTGCATACAAATACACAAATACATATTCCATGAAAAGCAACAAGTATATTTGCATAACACATTCATGGCTAATTTAATCTTACTGTACTGAATTAACTCAGTTGGCTGAGCTTGCACAATTTATTTGAACTATAGATTAACTGGTTGGCATTGTCCCCCAACATACTAGGCTAAAATGGAGTTGTGTAATGTATGATTCAACGTACCATGTGAAACCTAGTAAAAGCTTGAGACATCCCAATTACAGATGAGCCACAAATGTATGTTTATTATTTGATTATGAACTGAAATGGAGGTTTGCTTTTGTTGCTGACCTTTAGTCAGGGTTTTAATGTCACATAATTTCAATTTAGTACCATTCAATTGCAATCTTAGGAATGAGTTGAACCATTAACTGTGTTCATACAATACCCTAAGCCATGGTTTAAATAATTGCAACTGGTTAGCTAAACCACAATTAGCTGATTTCACAAAGCACACTCAGCTATAAATATATCGTAAAGACAGCCTCTACAGAACATTTTCTAAATAGAATAAAAATAAATTATATGATTAATTAGTACAATTAAAAAATCAGGCCAGTATATATGTTTTTAGAGAAAGGGATACACATACAAATTTCCACTATGGTTTAAGCACAGAGAACTACAATGTATCTAGCATTTCCTATCACTCACGTTACCTTTTTTTTTCCCAGATCAAAACTTTTGCTCTAAGAATCAGTGTTATTTAGAATTTTTTTCATAATGTACTGTTGTGAATCAACAATTGGTATTCATTTATGGCATAGGTTCTCATTTCTTCCTCAGTGGTATCCTTTTAAGGTTTCTTAAATTAGTTTCCATTAAATCTTATCTGAAAAATGTCAGAGTGAGTTCTAGGTATAAACTATAATGGCAAATCATGGATGAATCTTAATTTAAAAGCTCAAATTGTAGTCTAAGTGTAAACAACACTTCTTGTTTCAAGTGTTGAACATAGAAGATAGAATAATAGCATTGGAAGGGATCTTGGAGATTTGCTTGTGCAGGAGACCTATACCATTTCAGACAACTGGGTGTCCAATCTCTTCTTAAAAGCCCCCAGTGATGGAACACCCACAACTACCTGAAGGCAAGGCATTCCACTGGTTAATTGTTCTCTGTTTGGAAATTTCTCCTTAGTTCTAGTTGCTTCTCTCCTTGATAAGTTTCCATCCATTGTTTCTTGTCTTGCCTTTTGATGCTTTGAAAAATAGATTGACCCCCTCATTTTTGTGTAGCCCCTCAAATATTGGAACACTGCTATCATGTCTCCCCTAGTCCTTCTTTTCATCAGATTCGACATACCCAATTCCTGCAACCATTGTTCTTATATTTTAGCCTCCAGCTCCCAATCATCCTAGTTGGTCTTCTCTGCACTCTTTCCAGTGTCTCAACATCATTTTTATGTTGTAGTGATCAAACTGGATGCAGTATTCCAAGTGTGGTCTTACTAAGGCTTTGTAAAGTGGCACTAATACTTCACATGATCTTGATTTTATCCCTCTATTAATGCAGCCTAGGATTGTATTTGCTTTTTTGGCTGCTGCTGCACACTGTTGGCTTATATTTTCATAACTGTCCACTAGGACGCTAAGATCCTTCTCACAGATACTGGTATTGAGCCAGGTTTCACCCAGTCTGTACCTGAACAAATGGTTCTTGCTTAAGTGTAAAATCTTACTTTTATTCACATTAATATCATTTTGTTAGATAGGGCCCGGTATTCAAGTCTGTCAAGAGCCATCTGGATCTTGAGCCTATCTTCTTGAGCCTATCTTCTTAGCTATTCCTACCAGCTTGTTCCAATGTGTGGGAACTTACGGCTTTACAAAGGCCACACATATTTAAATATATCTGACTTTATTCCAGCAGTTAAGGTGGTGTAGACAGAATTCCTATCTTCATTTTTAATGCAAGGAAGGAAATAAATGCAAGGAAGGAAATAAAAAGTGATAGACACAGTCTGCACAGTTATCTCAATCTGTAAAAAGCAGACTTTATTGGACTGATATTTAAATTAGGTAAAGTTTGAATGGAAAATATCTAATTACTGAAGAGGTTCAGTGGCATCTTAGTTTGGATGAATCTTTCCTCTCTCACAGCTTTTGAAGCAATTCATGTTGAATGCATTTCCTTCCAAAGTTATCTTCAGAGTTGAAAATGTATAACAAAAAAGGGAGTCTTAAAATATCTTGCTATGCCTTAAATAGAGATAAGATGAAACCTCCTAATGTTTTGTTTCTGACAACTTGTTAAATATATAACTTCAGCAAAGATTAGGATATCTTGTTCATAAAATAAAGGGGTAAGAGGGGGGGTTCAGAAGCTTTAATTTCCTCTTTATCGATTTCCCAACTTTGGAAGGTAATATGTTCTGGGGTTGCTAGGAAACCACACAATTCTTTTCTGGAAGTAAAGGAGGAAGTGGATACAAAACAAGTGGCTAGAGAAATGGACATGATATCCAACAACTATCCAAGAACAATATCCTAGATCACTTGCTTTCCCTTGAAATCAATCGTGGACCCACGAAGTTTTTTTTTTTTCATTTTAGATGCCTAATAGCATTTTTCAAAAAATATTTTCACAGAGTCAGAGATTAACATAAACATCAATACTTGGAGAAAAGGTGACAAATAGATAGGTATATAATCTAATTACCGGTATCTCTTTTTAGTTTAGATTTTAAAAGTTGCTGTCTTTTACCTGATTATTTTCCAGTTCATGTTGTCAGTGTTTTTAGGACAGCTTTACCCTCCCCCCCTCTTCATATTAGGCATTAGCTATTATAATCTGTAATATAACTTTGGTGGAAACTTACAGAATGCTAGAATTTTAAACCCAATTTATTTATGTATTTATTTCTTTTTTATTTACTTTTCAATTCAAGCGATCCACCTCATCAATTTCAGATGATTAATGAAACTTAAGAAATTAAAACCTAATATAAAACATTAAAATACAGATGAAAATCAAAACTCAAATAAAAAATCAGATCAGTTAAAAATTAAATAATTCTTTTTCCTTCTAAATCCTCTAAATGGGAGAGAGGAGAGTGTGGAGACCAAACACAGTTCTTAAGGGAAGGCTAACTCAGAAGCAATGTTAGATGTGGCCATTGGTGGGATTCAGCCGGTTCGCACCACTTCGGCAGAACCAGTAGCTAATTTTTATTGCCTGGGCCCAGAATGGACTTCCGGAAGTGGCATCCACACAGAGAACTGGTTGTTTACATATTTGAATCCCACCACTGGATGTGGGGGGAGAAACAGTCTCCCACATGCCAGAAAGACTGATCTTTGACACTAGGAATGTCTTCAAAGAACCTCCCTGCATAACCAGCCAGACTGATTGATAGCAAGAATACTGTTCTATCTGGTACTCAGACTTTAAACCACTGAGGCCTCTAAATGTCAATACTATCATCTTACATTATATTCACTCAGCAGCTAGCAACCATTTACCTTATTTTTCCATCTAGGCTCGAATGAACAATATGTGATAGACTAGAAACAGTAGTTAGAACATATATAAGAGGAATGTTTACTAAACCAGACGTTCACAAAGACTAATCCTTAGTGTTGTATTGCAGGTTATATGATGATTGCTTTCTAATACGATCTTATGTTTGATGTTGATTGTTTCAATAAAAAAAACACCCCCTTGTATAAGTCGCTCTAGCATATTTTTATAGATATGTGTTTATTGTAATTTCTATCATGCTGTGAGCCGCCCTGAGTTCTTTGGAATAGGGCGGCATAGAAATTAAATAAATAATAATAATAATAATAATAATATGAGTTTCTCCATGCGGAACAGCTGAGCCAGCAAATCCGGAAGTTCAGCCGGCTGATGATCTTGCCCCTCTCCCCTCCCATTAGTGACAAGCCCACAGGGGCTTGACACCTGCACTAGGCAGCATGGGAACCCACACAGACATGCCCTGGGTTGCGGAGGTTAAAATTATTTTTTCATGTATAAGATGCTGCACATGTATAAGACGCACCTGATTTTTTTAACAGAGTGTTTGCAGGAAAAAATAGTGTCTTATACATGGAAAAATACGGTAATACAAGTTCTCTTCCAGGTGCTATCTTCTCTACTATCTAGGCATTTTCCAATGGTAGCCACTTAGCTACACAAATAGAACAGGTGGAGGAAAGCTATTTTAGGGCTAAACTTTTACTTGGTTATTACTATAATCACAAATCACTTATCTGGAGTTAAATGTACCGTAGAGGCCATCTTGAACTCACTTCCATTTAGGAATTGAGAGACTGGGTTTTAGTCTTTTAGCAATCCACAACAAGTTTAGGATGTGGAAAAAGCCTAAAATTAGCCTTCCTAACTTATCTGTATTTTACATGTCAAACCAGACAATGTCTATAGGGCAAATTATACCAAAGTCAATTTTATGGTCAGCTTCAAATGAAAAACAAATGTACAAGTTTTTCCTGTACTAACTCATTGTCAGGTGGTGTACGAAAGGGCTTAATGTATCTCCAGAGTACACAATAATGCTAAAAATATATTTCGGGAGTTAATTCACTCAGAGATGCTTTAGGCTATAAGCAGTCAAGTACTTAGGCAGCCCCGGAGGAAGCAAACTTTAAATTGGTGCCAACTGAAAAAACATATTGGAATGAATAAAAATGCCAGTGTGTTTCAGCAGAGTTTTCTTCAGCAGCAACAATTCTATAAATTGTTTTCTAGAAGTACATTCTCTTGAAGTTTAGTTTTTTTTAAGAGAGTGCACTTCTCAGATGAGAGCTTTACCTGTATTTTATATTTAGAGCTTTGTATTTAGATAACCTTTCCTCTAGTCTTCTGTATAGTTAATAATTTATAACAAATACATTTTTCTCCTTTAGAGGGCACTGAAAGTTTGATTATATTTATTAAATCATTCTTGATCTTTTTTGATGGTTGCTAATTATGAAACTCATACCCACTTGTCAAGAAAATGGAGCTGAAAAGAAGTCACTAACTGAAATACAGTCTAATGGAAAAAGAAGTCTTCATTCTGGCAGTTGCCTTCCAAAAGGAAGAGGGCTTTTGGGGAACTGATAATTGTTTATATATTAGGATGACAAATCCAGGAATCAGAATTTCCTATGGATACATATGCTGTTGAATGTTAAGGTGACCAACCGTCCTCCTTTAAGGGAGGACAGTCCTCCTTTTGTAAGATCTGTCCTCCCTCGAAAAGTGTTTTCCTAAATGTCCTCCTTTGAAGACTAATCTGCAGGGCTTTTTTTTTTTTCTCTTAGAACACTCAGAACGGCGTTCCGGCACCTTTTTTTGATGGTTGTTTTTCAACTTTTGCATGAGCTGTGCTATTGGCTTTGGAAAGCCAATAGGAATTGCTGCTACCAAAACACCCAGCTGGCAAACTTTGCACATGCAAGTTGTCTGAAGCGAAGGTGAATTGGCAGGAACTTTGTACCCCACCCTGCTACCCAACTATACCATCTCCTAGTTAGTCCCAAAGATACCTGGAGGAGGACTAACTTCCATTTAGGGATGGAAAAATCAAAAAAGAGGAAATGCCATTTCAATGATAAATTGAATAAGGAATTTCCATTCATCACATCAAAGAAGGATAACATTGTTTTCTGCAATATTTGTGCTTGCAGATGGCTCTGGGTTGAGCTGAAACAGGCAAAGGAAAGAATGATTTCTTCCTCCCATATTTGGGTTTACAGGGTGCTATCTAAAAAAGAAACACTATATACACATCTTCCCTCCCTGATTACTGACAAAGCGGGAGAGAGCCTGTGGCTTAGAGGTTTAAGCATCTGCCTAGTGTGCAGACCGCCCAGGTTCGAATCCCGGAAGGGTGAGTTCTGACTGAAGAGAGTTAAATAACTCGAAATAGCTATCTCAGAAATCCCTTATTTCTTTGTTAACAATTTTAAAAACATATATATATATATATATACATACATACTTACCATTTGATGTTTTGCAGAATCTGCAATAACACGGTTTTATAAGTTTGTTCTCTTCAATGAACCCGTATAATTTAGATCCTTTTCTTATTCTGCACCCACGCTTGGGAGGTTTGGGGGTCAAATTTACATCAAACAAATCCCCATCAGAGGTTGCCATCTTCAAAAGACTGCTGGAGTTAAATCGCTAGCTGTTTAGGCCTGCCCGCACAAACTCCCCTGCCCCTTGCAATGCCATGCCCTTGAGCATTGCGCATGCCCAGATCACGGGGAGTATGACATGCCCAGGCATGTCCCAAACAAGGTCTAACCCCCCCTTTTTTACTAGCAGACAGAAACACGCATGCCCGGAATCGCGGTCCTGACATGCCTGAACAAGTTTTAAACCCCTACTTGCCGCCTGACTGCTTGCCTCTTGTGAGCATTTTAATTCCTGCTAATATTCCTTGTCTTTTGCTATAGGGGGGGCAGAATAAATTTTATTCAGGGTGCTGAACAAATTTTAAACCCCTACTTGCCATCTGGCTGCTTGCCTCTTGTGAGCATTTTAATTCCTGTTAATATTCCTTGTCTTTTGCTATAAGAGGCAAAATAAATTTTATTCAGGGTGAAAATGGCAAAATATGTGTCTTTAGATTTTTTACAAAGGTAAAAACCAGCTGTGGGTTTTAAAAGGGGATGTGGTTTGTTTGCTTTTTGCCCTGCATTTGAGGAAATGATTTTAAAGCCACCTAGAAATAAATACCTTTTAGAAAAAAATACCTTTTAGAAAAAAGGGGTTAAATGCAGGCTCTGGCTGCCTTTCAGGGGCTTCTTTTTCCCCAGGTTTTGAGGCACTGGTTTTTAAAACTCCACAAAAATTAAAAGCATCGTTAGGCTAGAATGATTAGAAATAAAAAGCCTTTTTATTTTTTATTTCACAGCTCCCCAAAGTAGGTCTTGTTTCCCAAAAACATAGGCCTCTGCTAATTATTCACTTTACTTAGCTCTTTTTGGTCTTGAATGTCCATAGAATTAGTCTAGGGTTAACCTAATCATGTACCCAGACTGCCAATCTTGATGGGTTTAGGCCAAAACGTCACATCCGGTGGGTGGGGGCTGAACACGTCACTTCCGTTTAGGGCCATGACCTGTTGACGTAATCAGCACGTGGGTTTGTTTTCTTTGATGACATCACTGATCAAAAATGCTGATCATTTTCATTAAAAAAGGTATACACTACTTCTACTTTCCCATGCTCAGCTTTTCTTGTTATTTTTTTATTCTTTTTTTAAAAAAAAAAAACAACTTTATTATACTGTATTTTCTATTATTATTTGATTTTATTGTATATTACCCAGAATTAGTTTGGAATTTAGTGGTATCTAAATTGAATTCAATTTCTTTTTAAGTAACATGTGAAAAACTGAAACAGTTTATAGCAGCAGCAGAACACTTTAGTCCTTATATCCTACAAAGAAACAGGTGAGACAACACTATCCCAAGAATGTCCTATTCATTGATAATCAGGGACCAAGGAATAGTCTGCGGTGGGAATGCAATTGGCCCAGAGGGTGGCACAGAAATTGTCAGGAAGGTGGAAAACAAATCTGATCAGGAAAAAAAAATAAAAAATAAAAATAAAGAATAGGTTTATTTACACTGAAGGAGTGGACTTCGAAAGATGGCAGAACTTACTAAAATGGCCAAAAGACTGGAATTTATAGATTATTATATTTTTTTGCTGAAAATAGACAAAAATGAATGGATGACTTTGCAATTTACTAATTGTTTATGGCAGTGATCCCCAACATTTCTGGCTTAGCAGACTGGCAGAGGCAGCAGTGGTGGCAGAAAGAGGATGATTTCACGCACATGTGTGCTGCTTCCACAAATGCAGCTTTGCACGCATATGCACTCACCAGCCATTTGCATGGCCTGGTTCCCAGGCTGGGGACATCGGGTTAGGGACCCCTGGTATGTGGGAAGAAGGAAACTGTAACAAGTCCTTTGCGAGGGCAAAAATGGTAACAGTCATATTTGTAACTGGTACAAGGAAGATTGGACGTAGCTCCTTTAAACATTTTCCCTTTTCTCTCCTTTTATCCTATCTTTTCATGACTTTTTCTGCTTCTCTCTTTTTTTTGTCTTCCTTTTTTAAAAAATTCTTTGTTTCAATAGTTTTAAATCTTGCACAAAGTTTTTTTCCTAATAAAAATATTTATATAAAAAGAAAGAAATGAATAGCTTCAATTATATGATAATATTCTTCAATTTCTTGAAGGACTGCCACATAGAAAAGGCTGTCCTAGAATGCTTCAAAGGGAAAACTACATCTAGGTTGTAGGAAAGAGGGTTTTAGAGGAACACTTGGAAAATAGATTGTTTTGTTCCATAGTAATAGTTCAATAGTGCAACTAATTCTTCAGCATTATGATGTTCTCTCTAACTGGATATTTTTAAGCAGGGATTACAGTGATGTAGACTATTTCCTATCAGTTAGAAGACTGGAATAGATAACTCATAAATTCCTCCGAATTATATGATTCCATACTTCAGAAAGGAGGGGAAATTGGCCTGATCTCTCAGTTTGTGTCCATTAGATATTAGAATTTGCATTCAACTTTGTAATTACAAATGGGTAGATTTTAATAAAAACAGGTAAGGAAGGACTTATAACATTAAAAACTTACAGTAATTTCTTCCAGAAGCAGGGTCTAATAGAAACAGCTGGTTCTTTCACACTGTGTTTTGCAGTGTGTAAAGATATCATAAATATTTAGGCAAAAGATTAAGAGAATAGCAGTTAATGAAGGTTAGCTCTGAGCTTTCACCCAAAAGCTTGAGATGATAGGTGATGTAGTCCATTGAGATATTTTGCTTGGAGAAGACTTAATTATAGAGTAGTTCATTTTTTATGGATTGTATCTATATAAAATTTAAATGGGAAATACATTTTTTGGGAGGATTATTCCTGGAACTTAATTTTATGCATCTTGAAAATAGCATATTGGTGTGAAGGTTAGACTTTGGTCATTTCCTCACTGATGGTTTATAGCATCTTATAGTGGTTACCCAGCTATTATTGTGGTAGTATAAAGCCTATCATATAGGCATTGTGATAGTTGGAAAATGCTATAAATCATAGTGAAAAAAATAGCCTAAACCTTTCTCCCTGGCATGAAAGTTTATTATAAGGTTTAAAAATCCATTCATTTACACATATCACCCCTCCTATTCCAGCCTAGTACGATAAAGTCCAAGGAAAGAAAAGAGAAGCTTTGCTTTTAGATTCTATTATTCTGTCAATTGGTTTTAAATGCAAGCACTCAGAAACTGAATTGTACATTTATATTAAAAATGCATGTTGATGGTAAAAGATGCATCTTTGTACTTTAAGATAATCCATACTAAATTGTTTTCCTAGAAAAATTAAATCCTGCTGATTCTATACATATTGAGTATATGGAGGCTATCTTCATGTATTACATTATGTAGTAGAAAGAAGACCACTAAAGCCCCATTGGCCATTAATGGAAATTCAGTCTGACTCCTGGACATTTATGTTACCTATATATATAGAATATATGTGGCATGTTGGCAGTAGTCATTGAATATAAAGAACAGATCATGGAAAGTATTTTTTTTAAAAAAAGATTTTCATAAAAGGTAGGACTAATTTATTGGAAAATTGTTATAGAAATATTAACATTTTGGCAGTTTATAATCCAGAATTAGGGGTACCAATTGCAAGTGAAGAAATGTGCAGGGGAAAGCAGAAAATCAAAATTTTGCATCAAGGAATTGCAAGCTAAGCCCTTTCTGCTTGAAATGCATTGCCAGAAAGATCATGCTGGAACTCTTTTCACAAAGAGTTCCAGCTATCAGCTGAACCATATGAAAACAAATATACATACAGTACAGAAGAATCCACTAACAAATCTGCCAATAAAATTGGTGTAAGACAATTAACCATGTAGAACATGATACATGCATATATCTTAATGTAAATATAAACAGATACTTTAGTTTTTTACATGGAAATTAAAATTGGGTGTCTTGGAAATAATCATCATTAATGAATTCTTATCTTTTGCTACAATTTACAAAGATAGATTTTTATGTAGCTCTGGAATAATTAGACCTATACTTAGTTTCGTAAATGTACAATGGCTTATTCAGGGGTTTTCACACTTTTTAATTCAGCATCCTAATAGCAAGGAGCAAAAAAAATCATTATCAATCATCATCACAAAATGCTACCTACTATGTCTGAAAGTAAAGTACAGAACAGAACAGAACACTTTTCATTGGAAGAACCATATCTGCCTTTTTGGAGGGAATGAGAAAAATGAATGAGAAAAATACTTAAGTCCTTTATAACAATAGGTTTTAGCTGTCACTAGCAAGACTGAGTTTGGGATTTTATTACCTTTAGTAGTGGATGAGATTGCCCAAACAAACCCAGTACAAAATCTGGGGTCCCTCTAGACCAGACATGTCAAACAAGGGCTGGATGCGGCCCGCAAAGTGGTTTCATGTGGCCCGCAAAGCCATCCTGGAAACAATGAGGGAATGGCCCCTGCTGCCTTGGCCCTGGCCCAGGCCAGCTGGGAGCCAATGTACCAATTTTGTGATGGCCATCTTGGCACTTGCCCTGGTCCCACCCCCTTCTGCCAGAGACCCTCAGATCTGTCCCACTCCTGCCCAGGCCCCCATAGGCACCCTTGACATGAATGATGTAGAACTGGCCACACCGACCCAGTAGGCCACGCCCACTCCATCCATGCCCACCCAGTAGGCTGTACCCACTCTGGTCACACCCACCCACCCCAGGGCAACCGCAATGCTGATGCAGCCCTCAGTGAAATTGAGTTTGACACCCCTGCTCTAGACTCACTTCTCTTGTTCGAGAAGCAGTTTGAAGTCATGGACAGAAGCGCTTTTCCATAGCTTTGTGCATATATCGAAGAGATGTATAAGAAATAATATCAAACATATCTTAAATGTTATTGACAAGACAAAACTGAAAAACAAAAACAGTTATGATTTTTCTGAAAAATCATTTTCTGAAAATTTGGAGTGAACTTTCATGATTGCAGTTCTAAATAAAGTAGGTTATGGTTCTACTTTTTATATGGATACAGAGAAAGAACAAAAAATCAACATTATAGAGAATGGTTTTATTTTGTAGGTTGATGTTTTGGGGAAAATAGGAAGAGGAAGGAGGATTATGTATGTTTGCTAACTTGAATTACTTATAAAGTAATAAAGATGGGAGAAAAATCTAATAAATATACAAATACTTTTAAAAAATATACTATACTGAAGTACATTCCTCTTTTTTAATAAGCATTAGTATCACCAGCAATCTGAATACATAAAAAGGATTAAATTGAAAAATATGCAAGATTCAAGAGATAGGGCTAATGGCTCTAAATTTCAAAATAAATTATTATGCTAATTGGTTAACATAGATTCCAAAATGAATTATATTTTACTATAGTTTTTTTTAATTTCCATGAAAGGAATGGCTTTTCCAGAGAGGTTGCACATATAGAAATAAACTATCTATAAGTATAGGGAAAAAATAAGTCTAGCTCTCTTTCCCACTGTCTCCCCTCCCCCTCCCCAGCCTTTTTATTAAATACATATTTGTACAAAAATTAAGATACTAAGAAATTTGCTTCCTGGAGATATATTTTTATTTAGATTACAAGATTGTATTGATAATAGGATAAAAAAGATAAAATCTCATGAATCTCTTACTGTACAGTGTTCGTCTATATTTCCCCAGTACAAGTATCTTGAAATAGGTAATGCAGCAATAAAAAGAATTATAGAAAAAGGGAGGATATTGAGTTTGACTGAATTTGGAAATCTTATCAAATATGATACGTGTGATTTACAAATTACTAGCAAAGTATGTAAAGAAATTCCAAGCAACTCAAAGATTATATAGTTAAATTAATACAGAATATGAATATAGAGATACCAATAGTGGGACCATC
The DNA here is from genome assembly GCA_034064705.1 of Bothrops alternatus. Taxonomy (NCBI): domain Eukaryota; kingdom Metazoa; phylum Chordata; class Lepidosauria; order Squamata; family Viperidae; genus Bothrops; species Bothrops alternatus. The sequence goes on from JARGCV010000086.1 coordinate 1,760,580, forward strand.
AATGAAGGTGTAAAATCAAATGTATTTCAAACATACATAAAAATGGTATAAACCAGTGAGGGCGAATCTTTTAGAGACTGAGTGCCCAAACTGCAACCCAAAACCCACTTATGCATCGCCGAGTGCCAGGTGGGTGTGGCCCTTTGGCTGGGTGTGGCCCATTGGCTGGGTGTGGCCAATTGGGTGGGCGTGGCTGCGGTGGAAATGGCAGACCGGGTGGGACTAAAAAGTTCAATCAATCAATTCCAACTTTGCAAGATCTTTTTTTTCCCGCAAGAAGTTGAAATTGACTGATTGAAACTTTTTTTTCTTTTACACACGGTGGTGGAGGCCTAAAGCAAAAAAGTTTTATAAAACCCAGCTGAAGGCTTAGGACTGGGGCAACGGCACGCGTGCCCAAGAGAGGGCTCTGAGTGCTGCCTTTGGCACCTGTGCCATAGGTTCGCCACCACTGGTATAAACTATTTTAACACTCGTATGTCCTGTCAATCTAGGAAGGTAAATAGCAGATTGCATCCCTCTTTTTTGTACATGGCAGCAATACTGTAAAGCCCAGAAATATTGGAAAGTGATCGATAATAGAATGGAAAAATGTAATCTCATGGCAACTTGAGATATTTCTATTACATTGAACTAAACTAATGTAGTGTTATGTGGGAAAGACCTTGGGAGACAGGAGGAAGGACTGCAGACTAGACAAGGGTCAGAAAAGAAGCAATTGAGTTCGAAGAAGGAATATGGGCATGGAAAGCATCTTAGAAAAGACCCTTCCTAGTTTTTGGGAAAGTGAAAAGAAAGGAGAAGAGAAATGTTTCCACACTTGAAAGATTTTGTTATTGTAAATTTATTGACAGTAAAGATATTAGCTGTGCTTCTTCTCTGGGCTATGTTGAAGGGCTAACAACTATATATATATCCCTTCAAAATATACTAAACTTCATGGTATGCATTAATAGATACAATTATAGTTTTTTTTGGGGGGGGGAAGACTTTTGATTCCCTTTTTGAAAGAATGACTAACTAAACTGCAGGGGGATGCCATTATATGTAGAAAACATTTTTACATAAAAGGTAAATCTTACATAGAAAGTGAAGCATTTTTAACTTAAAGATCTACAGAACATGTGAATTTTGATTAAAAAGTGGATATGAAGTAATATTATGAGCTTGTAATGATGTATTAGAATATATTAATTGTATGCTATTTCAGATACCTTGCTTGTCCACCAATATTTCTTTACCAATCTAATTTTTGTATTTGCACTATCTCTTATATTTTTAAAAAATATATAAGTAAAGTTCAAACACAAAATTTTGCTTTTAAATTGATTAAATGTGCAGATATGAGGATTTTTATAGGTAACACATCTACATTGTTTTGGGCAACAAAATTATATATTGATGGAAAGTCACATTTTAATATATACCAACATCCATTTTAAAAATTCTCATTCCATGGCACAGATGTGGTATTTTTTTTAAATTTCTTCTTACTCATTGTTAAAACATCACATTTTCTTTGAAGAGATGTCCTTATTTTTTTTTAAAAAAGTATCTTCTAGTTAACATACTACTGGTAGCCCTTTAATTTCACAGAAAAGATCAGCAAATTGGAAACACTTGTCTTTTTGTAAAAGGAAAGATGCAGAAAACTCATAATTTAGTTCTGTAACCTTTTTAAGCACTTTGCCATGAAACAATCAGGCAATTTCTGTGTAATACAAAAATATTTTGTGACCACTCCCCATCTCTCCATAGTAAAAATTCTACTGTTTTAAATATCTTATTTTTATAAAAATAAACATACATGCACAAGTTCTTTGCTGTAGTAGCTTGCTTATGAATGATGCAGTGAATGAATTTTACATGAGGTGTTATCTCTGTAACCTTTCCTTGAATTTTTTCCCTTCCAGTCAAAGCTGCTACTCCATCACTGCCTACCTTGTACAGTTTTTCCATAAAACATTGCTTTTACTGAAGAAGGTATTTAATGTTGAAAATATATCTTCTATAGAAATCTTTCCTTTAATGGCTCACAAAACAGTAATTCTTTGTGACTTTCATAAGTTTTCCCCAATGCTGTATGGCTTTTTTTCTTTTGTTATTAAGTACAAAACCTCAAAATGTAAGGTGAAATATAGTCTAGATTCCTAGGAGGAAGGTAGTAGATGCTACCAAAAAAGAGACTTCTAAACATTTGTGATTAAATTTGGTAAATTTTTGTGAAGTACTTGATTGCATGACTTAAAGCATTACTGAACAAAATATGGAGGGTTGTTTTCATGTTTTCAAGGCTTAGTTTGTAAATATATTGGTAGGTATGATAGCATAAATAAATATTTTTGATAATGTTGGCTGATTTTTGTCAAATCTGATGAGATCATCAGTGATTTTATTTCATAATATGATTGACCAAGAGTTTGTAGTGGGATTAGAAAAAAATTTCTGCCATTCCTTGTTTCACAAGTAAGCTTGTGCTTACTATAAATATTAACTTCAATTTAAATCTTTTAAAGCCACTTGTCCTTTTTGTGATGGGCAGTTGAACTAAAACTAGCTAATATATTCCAGAGATCCACTTAACCAGATACACATAAACTGCAAGATGTTGCGATAATGCTATATGCTGAAAGTGAATGAATGATTGAAATCGCCACTATCAACTCTTTGTGGTGTGAAAATTCCATTCTTCTCTCATAAATACCAGAATAATAGTTAGAAGGGACCTTGGAGGTCTTCTAATCCAACCCCCTGCTCAAGCAGGAGACCCTATATTTCAGTCAAATGGCTGTCAATATCTTCTCAAAAATTGCCATGGAGCTCCCACAACTTCTGAAGATAAACTGTTTCACTGATTAATTGTTCTCTCTGTTTGAAAATTTCTCCTTTGTTCTAGGTTGGTTCTCTCCTTGGTTAGTTTCTATCTATTGCTTCTTGTCCTGCCTTCATGTGCTTTAAAGAATACATTGGCCACCTCTTCTTTGTGGCAACCCCTCAGATATTGGAACACTGCTATCATTTCACACCTAATCCTTCTTTTCACTAGACCAGACATAACCAATTCCTGCAACCATTCTTCATAAGTTATAGCCTCCAGACCTCTAGTCATTTTTGTTGCTCTTCTCTGCACTCTTTCCAGAGGCCCTACACCTTTTTTCATACTGTGGCAGATCTGGTTGGTAGCTTTTTTTTCTTTTCTCTTCTTGGTCCCAAGTAGCTTGCAGCCCCCAGAAACTACTTCTTCATCAGTATTACTTAACTGCCAGACCAATAAATATTCTGTACATGGAATAGAACATATCATGTTCAGGTCACAAAGTATATATTTCTAGTCCTATAATGCTGCATCTGAAATGCTTTCCCAAAATACTTGTGTACCCAACTCTATTTGCGTTACCATTTTAATGTCATGTGTTTGAATTACTGAATTTTAGAATATATTTTAGTATTCAGAATTCTAATTGATTTTAATATGCTGTAAGCCAAGAAACAAATCTTGGTCCAGAATGCCAAAACCCAGAAAAACTAACATGTTTAACTGTAATGCAAAAGCTTTTGCGAGCTGCTCACATGTTCTTGAAGGCTGGCATGCACATGAAAATAAAATAAAATGTAAAAAGAATCAATCAAAATGAAGATGGAATAGGAAGTGAGGAAGGGCTGAAGATTCTCAGAAGTAAAGAGGACTAATTTCCTCTGATAATTAATGGCTATCAATTCTTTTGGTTCTGAGGCATAGAGCTAAGGAAAAGGAGCTACTCTATCCCTTAAACTACAAATTATCAAAATAAAAAAAATCATACAATTTTCAAATCACGTATATTTTATGTCTTTATAATACTGCATTTGGGGTTAGCAGATGCAATTCCTGAAGAAAAATACTGCATTTCATTTCACCCCACACATCTTTATCACTGTTGACAAAAGTGTTAAGTGTTATCCTTGCCTCAATGAGTTACTGTGGATAAATTACCATGACAAGATTTGCACAATAATTTAACAGCTGAGTTATGAACTTTACTACTTGACTACTGTTTTTGAATTTCCATAAAGGTATACATAGAGAATACCCAGTCTAATTGTAGCTAATCTGTATATCAGAGAAGTCATTCAATGTAACATTGTTCTTGAAATCCTGGTTTACATTACTATGAAGGAGCTTTATATAGGGAGGAGGAACTTTTTTTAAAAAAAAATCCATTATACCACCTGTTATGTTTGCTGTTTGATGCGGCATTGAAGAGGCAGTAGATGTAACACACCTCTCTTTATTGCAAAGGCAAAACTGAAACTGATAAGCACATGCTCCACCCTTATTTATACATTCAGCCTAGGAGGTGGCAACCAATAAGATCACAGTATTCTCCCGCTTAAATGCATAACAAGTAATCTGCAGACAGAAAGTCTGGCTTGTTGGCCACTTGGCCTGCTAATCATTATTACACAGTTTAAGCACTCAATTCTCAAATTTAACTCAATACATTACACCACCATCATACACAATGAAGTAATCCAGGCCTGAATGGTCACAAAATTTAGAGATCACTTCAAATGCATTTTTTTAAAACTGCATTTTCTTACATAGAACAGTCATATGTTAAATAATAAATAACAATGTCAAGAGTTATGAAGGGCATATTAACATGAAGTGGAGTTAAATGGTTATCATGAATGAATAAAAAGGAATTAAGCCTCAGAAATGATTATAGTACTGGGCCTTTCCCTGTGCAGGTAACTCCTCTTTAGGAAGTTAAAATGAAAATGCCAGTTGTAACATCTAACCTATTTTTAGCTTTAAGATTATTCACCAGAGGAGAAATGTGAATATTATTTTGCATTTCATCGTAGGCAGAAGGAATATCAAGTATGTGAAATTGGCTGCAGTCAGAATTAGACAGAATAAGAAACTGTAAGAAATCATTGGGCAACTTGAATAAGATAAAATGAATAGGCTAATTCTCAGAAGGAAACAGGGTTGTAACTCAGGCATGATTTTAGAGACATCTAACAAAATAATTTTCTTTGAAAATTTTCTGGTAGCAAAGTAAGAATCTAGTGAACTGGGCCTATAGCCTGCATAGCAAGGAGGAAGAGAAATGAGAGGGAAAACCTATTGCTGATAACATAGTAAGAGTTGGGGTTCTGAATTAGTGGTAGCTAATAGAAAATATAATATTTAAATGCTGTATGCTCTCTACTGGTCTTATTTAATTTAAAAAAGGCCCTTTTGTTTAACAGCTATATTAACACCATTTGGATATGTGTACCAGTATGTGTTTAATCTATATGGCAATGATTATTGTGTGTGAACTTTCCATTTGTTAAGGCTGACCCACATTTATGTTATGTTTTTGCCTCATCGATCTCTCACACTATCATTCAGAGACACATTTTTTTTCTTGAAATATGGTCCCCATTCTACAGTTCCAGTATGATATTCAGCATAACACTCCCTATAAAACATTGATTCCTTACTTGAGTTTCAACAATTATCTATATAAGAATTCAGTCCTGAGGGCTCTCTGTAAATGTGATATAGAGACATAGAGATAGAAAGATAGGGATAAAGAAGAAAAGGGAGATGCTCCTGACCAAGTAATAAATAAGAGTCAGGAAAGCTAATAATAGAAGACTATAGGACTATGTATTTATAGAATTGTTAAATAAAAATTATTTTAATACTAAATATCCAGAATCAGTTTGGCAACTATATTTTTTTTATTAATCTAGTAGTAGTTTTCTAAATAAATTATGTAATCAATGCATATTCCACATATGAGAGTCCAAAATGAAGCAAATATTTTAAAATGTTCTTTTAAATATATAACTTGTTTTAGTAGTGTGATTAGTCTGCTAATTAGCTTCTTTTGAATAGGGGGAAATGATCTTTTTTCTCTCAGCTGAAATTTAATGCACCTAACTTTGCTTGTAGTTCAGCCAGATTAATCTTCACTTATATTTTCTAACTCTTGCCTATTAAAAACATATATCAACTTTACAAGGGAAATCAGTGCATAAAATCTCACTATTATTGTAATCATTCTACCTGAGCTACTGTCTTCAAAGATTTGACAAAGCAAAGTTTGCTAACTCTGGAATGTGATTTAAAGCCACAAAAACATGAGGCTTATTTCTAACCACAGATTCTGCAGTGGAATGCTCACAAGACTATGTCACAAAACTCCTATCCATCTATGCTAATTTGAATTGCAAAACTAGTCAGTCTTCTTTCATTAACTACTAGAAGACTGTCTTTGCTTTACTCTTATTTGCCTGTCTTATGTAAGTTTATAGCAAACATGGAATGGCCCAGCAAGAATGGGGACCATGTTTTAAAGATCCTATAGATACATAGACCTGGAATATAATTCTTCCATATCCTTTCGAAACAAACTTGTGAAATATCAATAGTAAGAACTTGTGAATTTCAGCCAACAGATTAGTGAATAGTGACTGAAAATCATATAGATTATAATTTGATTCAAAGCATGGCTCAGCCATGGATTTGCTAGAAAGTGTTTTGAACCATTAATTAGCTATATAAGCAAATTCTGGCTTAAGGACAAATGATTTTTTTTATCATAGAAATATTAAGGAAATGTGTTAATTTTGCTAAGGTTTCTTTTATGTGCACATGTGCCATTTTTTGTTTTAGGTTGTGTCTGCAGAAAATTCATAATTCAAATACCTAGGAGCTAGACTGCAGAAAATTGGACTCAGTTTGAAGCAGAATGAATACCTCTCAATGTTTTTGCCCCTAACCTTTCTGTGGGTTCTGTGGCTCATCTTATCAGCTTCATTGCACATCATGGAATAAATAAAGCTACTGGAATATTTCCCATTTAACTGAGGAAAAATCTCTGCAAATACTCTTTTGCTTATATAATTTATTTATTTATTAAACAAATTTATATAGCCACCAAACTCATGTATTGTGACTTACATAATCAGTAATCATAATGTCACCAACAGTACTGCTAATAACCACATAAAAGTGATAAGGAACTGAGGGATTTTACAGACTCTGCCAAAGTGTTAAGTTTTGTTTACCAAGGAACAGTAATTACTCCAAAATCTGGTTTGAACAAAGGATACATCCTAAAAATATGATTATGTGTTATTGCATGAGTCTGGTCATTCATACAACAGCCTTTCCTAATCTCCCTGTTATAACTCCCGGGACTAAAAGGGAAAGAAAAATATCCTAACTTCCAGTGAAAATATATACTGTGAAAAACCAGCTTGATTGAGACACAAGCACTTATAAACAATGGAAATTTAAAAAATGAAATTAGCAGTATATTATTCATTATGTAACAAATTATCGATAATTGTATTTTAACAGATTTTAAGAAACTAATAACATGGAAATAATACAAAACTGCTTTATATAAATAAGAAATATACATTTGAGAAGAAAATAACTGATAATGAAATCCTTTCTTAAAAATAAATATAATACTGGTTTGGCGTAGATATATTAAGATTTCTCACAATTTATTTAACTCCTTATAAACATGTGAGCAAGCTTATTTAAATGCTGAAAATGAATTCAGCTTACAACCACAATTGAGCCCAAAATTTCTGTTGCTAAGTGAGGCAGATGTTAAGTAGTTTTGCTGCATTTTATGACCTTTCTTACCACAGTTGTTAAGTGAATCACTGCAGTTGTTAAATTAGTAACATGATTGTTTAGTGAATCTGGAATCCCCCTGATTTTCCTTGTCAGATCGCAAAAGGTGATCAAATAACACTAAGGCACTGCAATCATCATAAATATGAACCAGTTGCCAAGCATCTGAATTTTGATCACATGACTATGTGGATGCTGCAACAGTCATAAATGTGAAAAGCTTTTTTTGTTGTTGTTGTAAATTTGAACAATTACTGAATAAATGGTTGTAAGTCAATACCTGTACATAAAATTCTCCTCTCAGCCTTATGGATAGTCTGCATCCTCCTCAATCCTGGGTCTTCTACCAGAGGCCTGTAAGTTTGAGGATTCTGCATAGGATCTTAGCTTTTTCTAGCACCACCATACTTTTCTGGACAGAGAGCTCTGATTTTGTTCCTGAGATCTGTTGGAGTCATTTCCCCAAACTTAGGAGTCACTGTCCTGCTCTATAATGCTGCTACCACTTTGGCCTTTACTTTCTCCATACTTTCCAGTTCCTCCTTCAGGTCTTGGCACTTAACCAGTTTTTCATACACCTTCTTCCTGATGTTGATGTCACTTGGCTTTCCTACATCCATCACTAGTGCTGACTTCTGGTCTTTTCTACTGTCATAATGTCTGGTTGATTGATCAGTACCTGCCTATCTACATGGATCTAGAAATTCCATAGGATTTTATCCCTCTTATTTTCCACAAATCTATATGGGATCTCCCATTAGATTTAGGAGGATCTAGCCCATATTCTGCACAGACATTCCTGTTCACAATACCAGCTATTGGTGGTGCCGTTCATATATGCTGTTCCTGCCTGCAACTTAAACCCTGCCACTATGTTGAACTGTCTCTGAAGTTTCTCTATCTAGTCTCCACCTTGGGTCCTGCCAAGTGTAGTAGACCCCTGCCTCTATGGAACTGGTGCTTAGTGCCTATTCTTGTGTTGATCTGATCAATACCTCAGTGCTGTCTTTTAATCCACCCTTTCCTGCCGTTGGTAGGAATTCTCAATGTTTGCTCCTCAGCTATCTATCAATGGTACATCCCAAGCCTATATAAAACAGCAGTGGAATCTTGGTATGTACTGCACTCAATATTCCTTGTGTGAGCTGTCTTGAATTGACTTCTAGTGTTGTCTTCATCAGTCCTATTTCTTGAGAACAGTTCTTAGTTTTCTGTTGACTTTGTATAGCACCAGGCATTCACGGATCATAGGTCCATATATGTGGCACTGAGTCGTAGGCTTTCCTGTAGTTAATCCAGGCTGTGCTCATATTGATCTGACTAAACCTTGAGTCTTGTGCAACTGCTTTATCTATAAGCAATGGTGTTAAGAGCCTCATGTTATTCCCAGTGCTACTCTCAGCTATTGTGCCTGATAGGACTTTCTATGTTATGGGGAAGGAAATTAATGGCCGGTAGTTGTCTGGTGCTTTTCCCTTGTGGGGGGTCTTTTATGCTCTGCACTGTCATTCCTTGAGTTAGCCAGTCTGGGTGGAAGCCTGCTGCTAGCAGCTGGTTCATCTGTTCTGCTAAGTGTCCATGCACTGCTGTTAAGTTTCTTTAGCTAGTAGATACAGATCATGTCTGGGTTGGATGCTGTCCAGCTCTTCATATTCTTAGCCTATTGTTAGATGTTTCCTACTTTGATTTTTGTTCAGGAGATTGCTGCGGTCCACTCTCAGGCCCCGCAACCACTTTGCACTGATGTTATGTCTCTTCTCTTCTTTCCATATGCTGTTCTAGTACTGTTCAGTTTCTGCTGTTACTAGCTCTTCACACCTTTCTGTAATTCCACCAATTGACTAACCTCTTTCCAAATTGTCTTGACTTTAAGCTCTAATTTTATTTTCTGGAAGGGGGGGAAGGGATTTAGAGATTGTTGTGGGGGCTCTATTGCATCTATCTCATGGTATTTCTCTACTGAACCTTGGTAATCAATCTTGAGGTTGATTGTAGCTAGCTTATCCATGATCTTATGCCTCATATCAACAGCTGTCCTTTGTAATGGAGAGGATGTTACAGCATAAGGTGTTGGCTGCACATCTAGTTGTTCTTCCAGTTCTTCCTGAGTATGGGATGTAATATAGAGTTGATCTATCACCAGTTGTGAAAACAGCTTCCTCTCACTTTGTTGAAGTATTGGGTAACTAGCTGTTACTCAGTTAGTGTGGATGCAGATCTTCTGTCCATCCATAGTTCCCTAATACACTTCATATATCCCCTCTCCTTAGCTCTGCTGTTGTAGTAGGATTCCATCAGTTCAGATTCTCTTGTTTTATCCATATATCAGTAGTGGTGGGAGCAGTGACTCCTAAGTGGGGGATGGCTCCAACAGATCATAGTAATGACATCAGAGCTCTCTGTCCAGAAATGTAAGTGTTAGAAACAGCAGAGATTCTGGACAGAATCCTCAAATTCACAGGCCTCTGTAGAAGATCCAAGATTAAAAAAGACACAAACTATCTGTAAGAGTGAAAAGGGAATATTAAAACATTGTTTTAATTTATATGCATTAGTTAAAACACATCAGCTTGAAGTTTCTAACATTTACTAAAAAAACACAAAAGCTATTATAACTTGTAATTTTAATGAATTTGTTTTGCCTGTAAGGGGAAAAACTCCTTTCCACATTTTATTTGTTGGTTGGAAATTATAGGAATTGGAATCTGACATATTTGAAGGACACTATTTGGGAGACTGATTTACACTAGTTCACAGTGGCTTTCCATAGTTTTTAGACTGGATGCTTTCCTAGTTGTATCTGGCTAAGAACTGATACTGGGTTCTTTCCATGCAAAACATGTGTGCTTCCACCAAACTGTGATTTATGCTTGGCTCATGGATTGAAACCTGTGATCTACGACATAGTATAGGATAGATCCCTGGGACCCGAAAGCCTTTGTTTGCTTTTCTGAATTGAAATTGTAGTCTAGAATTTTACACCAATATTTAGGAAAACCTTACAGCTTGCGTATATTTTGACTAAATTCATGCATTCTGCTAAGCTGTGATTTTAAAATCATAGCATGTTGAATAGCCACACTAGAAAACACATTAGCTTTGATCAATTATTAAATGACAATGCAAACACATGAACTCAGTCATACATGATCTATACACAATCTATTTTGGATGTAAGCCATACTGAAATCAACTGAAGTTTCTTTTAAATAAGCAAACATGGCATTGTATTAAAACTGCTTTCTTAAAGGATCTTTAATACAAAATAGGCAAGTATTAAACTAATGAAAAATCAACACAATTTTAATAAAATTAAGGCAAATCAATCTGAAAATTTAACTCATGAACATTCAGCTCAACTGTAATTCAAGCCATTCAGTTAAATATTCATGAAGTAATTTATGGTATAAACAGTGCTGTGTAGTACCTCACTAAGTGGCTTTGGGCAAATCTCTCTCTTTTTCTATTTCTATTAATCTTGGTGGAAGGATTATGCTTCATTGGAGAAAACATGCTTTACATGGAAAAAGCTAATAAGATCAGTCTGCAGCAGCATTAAAAAGCACCTTAGATACTAGAAATGATCATATTGCTTATCTATAATGTACAGAATAAAGTACAATGTTTTGGGTTTGCTACTAAGTATACTACCTCATAAAGCATGACATACAAACCCCATCACTGGGATCACAGCATATGCCAAAATCAAACAAAGCACCTGTTGGCTTAGCTTAATGTGTAAACACAATCAGTGGAAAAGATAACAGTTCTTGGATCCTTGAAGAGGCAGAGCTACTACCACTGTTAGAAAAGAAGACCAACTATACATATATATATTTATATATTCAATCTAGGAAGTGCCCAAGATGTTTTGCTGCTGGGGATAAAAGATTACAAGCCCCTTTCCTATTTCACAAGTTGCTAAATTGACTGACAACTGAATCTTGTGACCACTGATGATGAGACAGCTTCTGTTACTCAGACCATCAGCTAGTTAGCTTAGGCAACAAGGGAAATGTGGCAGCTGTCACCTATTACCTAATGATAGAAGAGCTTTGGTTCCATTAAATGTCAATTCAAAACTGAATTAAAAGATGTACTATCTTTTGCATTTACATATTCCCAGCTGTGCTAATATCAATATTCTCAGATTTGCTCAGTACCAATACCGATAGATTCCTAGGAAGATCCAAAATTGCACTGTCAGACCATACAAATGTAGGATATTTAGCAATTGCAAAAACCAGGGAATAACTTCAGTGTCATTGCATTTATGTTATAGTTTTCAGTGCTGTGTAAATTCTCTTTTTCAGCAGCAGAAATCTCGTTTTTATTTCCGTAGTGATAACACAAGCTTTAAAACAATCTCTTTGTGTGATTTCCTATTATGTTCTCATTTCTCTGCCATTAAGATGTCACCCACATAGTCTCCCAGGATAAATATGAGGAAATTAACTTGCTATTTCCTCTTATTTTTGGAGTCAAGGTGTCATTCAAAACTATTCCAGCCAAGACACTAAACCAAGAAGGTTTAATTACCAACACTATATCTAAGATTTTAAGTCTCCATTGTACTTAAAATATTTTTTCTTTTTATAACCCTGTAAACCCTTAACATCATCATTACCATCATCATCATCATCTATCCAAGAATAACTCAATTTTGCAACATGACTGAAGTAAAAGTTGGAGCTAGACCTAACAATATTCAGAAAAGTGTCCTTTAAATCAATACGCTTTAAATTTATAATTAACATAAATTCCAATGATTTTTTTTCAGAAAAGTCTCCTTTAAATCAAATGGATAAATTTTAAATTTACAATTAACATAGGTCTCATTGATTTCAATAAGGCTATGTCTATACCAGTTCTATGAGACTTAGATAATCTTCATTTTTAAAAAGTATTTTTATCAAAGAAGAAGAAGCGAAAAATGTAAAAAGCATTGAAGATCCTGATCAATCTTCTATATGGCTCCTGAAATGGGAGGCACAGATGAAGAAAGTTCAAACTGAGCTTCAGAAAGACTAGGATCAAAATAATATTAGCTGATGCTCTCCATAAAACTTAATTACAGCCTGCAATCTTTTAAATTTCACCCACCCTTGATGTAGGACATCCATGAGCAGATTTCCTGTTATTGCTTTTTAAATGTTATTTGAAAGTAACTGGAGGAAGTTGATTTCAGCTCCAGATGATACCAGGAACAGGAGTTTAAATATTGCTCCACACTATTTTCCTGATCTAGGTAGTCCCCAAAAGTATTTATTAGAACATCAGCAAAAAGACAACAAATAAGGAGACAAGTAAAAATTCTGGAATCTGCAAAATATGAATTGTACTTATAATAACAAGTTTAATAGCAGTAGCAATAGTAATCACAACTAAGGAGGAGAGGAATATTTGATTTTGTTTTGTCGTCATTGAGCTAAATGGAATATTGCTTAATCTGCTGTTAGCCTGCATCTGTCTGTGCTCTAAGGTGGATTTTCACAGCAAACTGTACTGACGTACTGGAGTCAGGTACAAAATAGATGCTAGAATTATGCTTACCTATACACATCCTAATGGCACATCTGGCTTTCCTGGGTTTCCAGAGCAACAGCATACCTTTGCTGAAAACTAGAGCTTTTTGCTTCTTTCAAAAACAGTTTCCCATTTCCTTCAACAATGTTTCAGCTCTCATTTATATAAGGCACATTTTAGAAGCTAATTTAGGAACTGTCCAGTACTGAATTTCAAAATCACAGAGAGCCAAGACCAGACTGAAACGCTTGCCTCTGCATTCAGAAAGATAGCTAATGAAGGGTAGTTGTATGCTTCAGAAAAGGCTGAAATAAACTTAATCTAACATATGTAAACATAGCTAATTTATTATTCAATGCATAAAACATATCAACTTGATAATATCTCAGGGCGTTGGTAAAGCTTTTTGTTGTTGTTTATTGAGTTTTTAAAACACCAAGGGAAGGGCACAACACAGAATTGGTTTGTCTTAAGTAGATTTAGCTAATCTATTTGACTCTAAGAAAACTGACTTAAAAGTTATGGATCATTTTAAAAAATTAGCCCATTCACAAAATTAATTCAAATGACTAGTTGCACTTCCTACTGTAAATATAGAATGGATTCTGTTATGCTATTTAGTTTTATTTTATTTTATATATTAATTATTGAGACTGCCAATCTCACTCACTATTGCCATCAGTGTTTAATCCTTGAAGTATTTTAGGAACTTTTAGTGTTAGTGTTTCATTGGAGGGGATAATGAGCAGCAACAGAGCTAGTAACCAAAGAACTCTTTGGGTTGTTCATTCCGAGTTTTCCTTTCAAACTTCTCCTGCCTCCTCTACTAAGACTGCTGTGACTTTTGTTTGCTCCCAACCACTTGCCTATCCCCAGCCTTTGTCCACCAATAAAAGCAAAATCTTGAAGCTTCCTGCCACCTTCCTATCCTGTTCTCAGTGACAGCAGTAATATTGGGGGTAGAGGTGGGAGAGTTCAAGGATCGAATATAGAAGCTGAGGCAATGTACTTAAACTGAAAGAAAGGGTAAGACAAACTTTAAGTTTAAAGTGGACACGTAACTTGGAAGCCAGTGATACAAGAAGAGGCTCACATTCTTAGTAGGTTCTTATTTTTTTTTATATTATCAACAGTCAGAATAATTCCCTTGAAATGAGCTACAGTTCAGATAAATCTAGATGTATAAGAATGAACTGAGATTGATAGATGAAGAAATTATGTTCTAATTTTTATTTGTGTCTCTGTATGTGTGTGTGTGTGTGTGTGTGTGTGTGTGTGTGTGTGTGTGTGTGTGTGTGTGTGTGTGTGCCAATGTTGACTCTGGGTGACTGCCAGGGCAAGTTCCTGAAGGTTTTTTGGACAGCATTCTGAAAGTAATTTCTCATTGTACAGTGCAGTGGTAACCCCAACAAACCCCAACAAACCCTGCTGTCCTGAAGCCCAATAGACTTTTCAATGGTAAAATAAGGGGAAGTATTTAAAGTAAAGAACAAAGATGGATGGTCATTGAAAAGAAAGGAGTCAAAAAGACAAAGACAAAACGGGGAGAAGGAAATGTTTCTTCATCCTTTCCTAGAATGTTAAAAGGGGCATTGTCTTACATCTCAGCATGAAGATGTAGCATCCACCGGTGGGTAATCTCAGCCTTCCTGCTCAGTTTAGACTAAGACCAAACTTTAGCCACGCCTCCTTTGGGTGGTCCTTTTCCCAGTTTTGATGAGGCGAAGCTTCATAAGGTCTTGACACAATGGCTCCTCCTGCAAATACACCTGCCTAGACTGACTGTAAAGGGTGGGTGTGGATGCTACATCTTCATGCTGAGAAAAGGCGTTCAGGTAAGACAACGCCCCTTCTCCAGCATGATAGATGTAGCATCCACCAGTGGGACATAGCAAAGCCACCCATGTCCCTGCCGTGAGGGAAAGTCTAGGCTTGTGATTCATGTGTAGAAACTACCTGCTGCAACACCCTCCTGGCAAAGGAAGCGTCTGCCGCAGCAAACTTATCAAGTTTATAATGCCTTATAAATGAAGAGGGGGAAGACCAGGTGGCTGCCCTACAAATCTCCTCAACAGAAACCTGGGTTGACCAGGCCACAGAAGTGGCCGAACTAGGCGTAGAATGAGCGGTAATGTTGGCAGGAACTGGAAGAGACTGAACTTTATATGCATGAGAGATGCACGCCCTGATCCATCTTCCAATGGTCGAAGATGACACCTTCAGACCTATGGAAGAAGGTTGGAAGGACATGAACAGTGCCTCTGTCTTATAAAAATGTGAAGTACATTTGACGTAGTGATGTAAAGCCCTGCGCATGTCTAAAGTGTGCCACAATTTCTCCAGGTGATGTGAAGGATGCGGACAAAAGTCCGGAAGGACCAGATCCTGAGACCTATGGAACCAGGTATTGATTTTCGGAATTATTATTATTATTATTATTATTATTATTATTATTATTATTATTATTATTATTATTATTATTAATTCGATTTCTATGCCGCCCTATTCCGGAGAACTCAGGGCGGCTCACAACACAGTAGAAATCAACATATAAAAATACATGTAAATATAAAACCTCTTAATTTTTTAAAAAAACCAATCATTCAGCATACACACAGACATACACTGGCTTGGGGCAAGATGTTAACTACCCCAGGCCTGCCGGCAGAGGTGTGTTTTGAGTAATTTACGAAAGGCGGAGAGGGTGGGGGCGACACGGATCTCCGGGGGAAGTTGGTTCCAGAGAGCTGGGGCCGCAACAGAGAAGGCTCTTCCCCTAGGCCCCGCCAGGCGACACTGTCTGGCTGACGGGACCTGGAGAAGGCCGACTCTGTGGGCCCTAACTGGCCGCTGGGATTCATGGGGCAGCAGACGGTCCCGTAAGTAACCTGGTCCGATGCCATGTAGGGCTTTATAGGTCATAACCAACACTTTGAATTGGGTTCGGAGACCAATTGGCAGCCAATGCAGCTCACGGAGTGATGCCGAAATGTGGGCATTTCTGGGCAAGCCCAACACTGCTCGCGCGGCTGCATTCTGCATTACCTGAAGTCTCTGAACATTTTTCAAAGGTAGCCCCATGTAGAGAGCATTGCAGTAGTCGAGCCTCGAGGTGATAAGGGCATGAGTGACTGTGAGAAGAGACTCCCGGTCCAAATAGGGCCGCAACTGATTCACCAGGCGAACCTGGGCAAATGTCCTCCTCGCCACAGCCGAAAAATGATGTTCCAAATTTAGCTGTGGATCGAGGAGGACGCCCAAGTTGCGGACCTTCTCCAAGGGGGTCAAAAGCTCCCCCCCCAGGCTGATGGACGGATAGATTGAATTATCCTTGGGAGGCAGAACCCATAGCCACTCCGTCTTGTCGGGGTTGATCTTGAGCCTGTTGGCACCCATCCAAACCCTAACAGCCTCCAGACATCGGCACATCACTTCCGCTGCTTCACTGAAATGACACGGGGTGGAGATGTAAAGCTGGGTATCATCAGCATACTGATGATATCTCACCCCGTGTTGTCGGATGATCTCACCCAGCAGTTTTATGTAGATATTAAACAGCAGAGGGGAGAGGACCGATCCCTGAGGGACCCCACAAGGGAGGAACCTAGGGGTCGACCTCTGACCCCCCACCAACACCGACTGTGACCGACCAGTGAGGTAGGAGGTGAACCACTGCAAAACAGTGCCTCCAACCCCCAACCCCTCCAGTCGATGCAGAAGGATACCATGGTCAATGGTATCGAAAGCCGCTGAGAGGTCAAGTAGCACCAGGATAGTGGAAAATCCCTTATCCCGGGCCCGCCAGAGATCATCCGTCAGCGCGACCAAAGCAGTTTCCGTGGAGTAGCCGAGCCTGAATCCTGACTGTTGAGGGCCCAGATAATCAGCCTCATCCAAGGACCGTTAGAGCTGGAGTGACACCACCTTCTCAACAACCTTCCCTATAAAGGGAAGATTGGAGACAGGACGGTAGTTGTTTAATACAGCTGGGTCCACGCCGCTCTACCCAGGAGGCCACTAGGTTCTCTCTATGGTTGTTCTGAAAGAAGGATCCAGCTTGAGGACCACTCTATCATCCAGATACATACATAGGTCACTCCTGACCGAGAGAACGGCCAGCTTCGAAATATGCCTTGCCAATGTGATGGCTACTAAAAAGGCTACCTTTAAGGAAAGGAAGTGAAGAGAACAAGATCTGATGGGTTCAAACGGTGAACCTGTCAGTACCTGCAACACCTTTGGAAAGTCTCACGTGGGATATCTGTGCATCACAGGAGGACCGGTGTTGACGGCTCCCTTAAGGAAAGCAGAAACTGTCGGGTGTTGTGACAACTGAACCTGATTTTCACATGTAAGTACCGTAGACAAGGCCGCAACCTGACTATGAGTGGTATTATGAGACAGGCCCTTGTTCAGACCTTCCAAAAGATATTCCAAAATATTCTATTGGTTGAAGGTCATCTGGAGGCTTGAATTACTGCAATCACTCCAGAGGAATAGGACTGTCTGAACAAACTTTCCCACTTAAGTGCCAAGCGGCTAGTTGAAGCCACTGGGGATCTGGTTGCTGAAGTTGACCCTGACTGAGTGAAACATGGTCTGAGGGGATCTTCCATGGCGGGGAGATAGACAGATCCACGAGGTCGGCAAACCATGGTCGCCTTGGCCAGTGTGGGACCAGTAAGATTAGTTCTGCTTGTTCTAGGAGAAGTTTCCGAATGACCGCTGGGATCAGAGGGAGCAGAGGAAATGCGTAAAGCAGTTCCGAGGGCCACATGCTGTGAAAAGTGTCCATTCCCTCCACCCCCCGCAATGGGAACCTCGTGAAGAACCTGGGCAGCTGAGCGTTTGCTGGTGAAGCAAACAGATCCACCTGAGGACGTCCGAATCTCTCTGATGAAGAAATTATGTTCTAATTTTTATTTGTGTCTCTGTGTATGTGTGATTGTGTGTGTGTGTGTGTGTGTGCCAATGTTGACTCTGGGTGACTGCCAGGGCAAGTTCCTGAAGGTTTTTTAGGCAGCATTCTGAAAGTAATTTCTCATTGTAGAGTGCAGTGGTAACCCCAACAAACCCTGCTGTCCTGAAGCCCAATAGACTTTTCAATGGTAAAATAAGGGGAAGTATTTAAAGTAAAGAACAAAGATGGATGGTCATTGAAAAGAAAGGAGTCAAAAAGACAAAGACAAAATGGGGAGGAGGAAATGTTTCTTCATCCTTTCCTAGAATGTTAAAATTCCAAGTTCAATGAATAACCTTTTTGTGTGCTAGCAGTGTCATTTTCACATATTCTAGAACTAACTCACAGAATCCTTGTCATAAAATACATGTCGATGGTTATTACCTATGAGGCACTTTAAAATGATTAAATAGGGTTATAAATCTAAGAGACAGCAGTTATAACTATAGCTGAGTAAAGCCTTTTGATGCAGAGGCTGTTTTAGAGGCTAGGAATAAGAAATGAAGACTATCCATCGTTTACAATCTTCCAAATACATTTCACTGGTCATTCTTGCAGATAGCTACAGACTTAATCAAGTTTGGAATCAATGGGAATTAAACTTCTCCTGACATGAGTAACTTAGATCTCATTCTTTTCTTTCAGTTTATGACTAATTCTGGATTCAGTCCCTTGTGTTCTGTAAGGATAATGTATATCCTTGAACCAAAGCCAAAGTTTTCCTTTATTTGTCAATTTTTTCTCTCTCTTTTAGTTAGCAGAAAGTAGAGAGAATGAGGGAGGCATAAATATAATGAAGAAAGGGCTCAGCTACAATTACACATCAACCTCTTAAATAAGTACACAGACCTTAGTACTATAATTTTCAGCTTAATACATGAAGGTCTCCACAGAACATTTTCAATGAAAAGAAAAATATGCACAATTTCCAGAATCCACTGATGCCAGAGACAGCATGTGGCATTCAGTCATGTGAAGGTCCAGAACATGCAGGCAAGAATGGTGTATTCCTTTTAGCGTCATCCATGATAATCTTGAGATTCAGGAAAAACAATTTAGACAATGATAGTGAAGAAACAATAAGCGCTTTTGGGTTTTCCCAAATCTCATAATCCAGTAAACTGACATCTCTAGTCATTACAAACAAATTGCTAAAAGCCTTCTTTGCCAGAAAGTTGTCCAGTGACATTGGGACTAAGATCCCTGGCCTTATCCTCCCAACATTCCTCATTCAAGTTGCTGACTTGCTGAATTGAGCGCACAAGATTTTCCATCACAGCTTAGCCAATACTGTATTTTCCTCTTTCTGTATACTCACAGGAAAATCTCAGGAAGCATTTTCCTTCCAGTATTTTTACTCTAAGAAAGGATTGTATTATAGTCCTTCCTCAGAACAAGAAAAATAATACAAGTGTTTCTTGTCAGACAAACATTATCTTTTCCTCAGTAGTGTGTAATAGTAACAACCTCTCCAATCCCAAATGTGTAGTTTTATACATAAAGTTACCAAGATAGAGGAATTAGTTGCACACTAGAGGACAATTGTGAAACAATGCTCCTGACTGAACTACCATAATATGATTGTAGATTTCCACTCTCATGCGTAATGAATGGGAGATTGGAGGGGAGGAGAAATCTTCCACAATGAATAAGTATAGCTAGCTCATCTCCCATCTCATTTTCATGGCCATATTCTAACATTTCACATTCTGAACCTCTCTCTTTTAATCCTCTTGTTACAAATCAAGCACTTTTCCTGCACAATCTTCATATGCAGCTACAGATAATTGGAATTACATTGAAATTATAATTTCTAGAATTGTAGTACCAGTATAATCAAAAGGCTGCTTTTGCCAATTGGCTTTACTTCCCATTTCAGAATAACTTGCTTCTAGGAAGAATCATAAATAGGAAAAGAAAATGGAAGGAGGAGATGTGATTTTAATTGTTTTCTTATTTCTTTCACTTCCTCAAAGTGAAACTTCCACAAGCACCTTTTCTCTCAATTTATGGAGGACCCTTTGAATGGGAGTAGAGCATAGAAAAATGTGTTGACTCACTATTACTATTTTTCAATTTCTCCTCTTGGGCAAAGGTTAAATGATTGTTAGCCCAATTAATAAACTGTTTTGGATAACATATGCAAGGTCTAATTTCACCCATCTCAATTTCAATTTATCAGTAACAATAGTTAATTTCCTACCATTATTTCTTTAAAATAGGCTTACCAGAAGAAGAAAAGTTTTTTAGATCCTTAAAAACCAGAATCTGAAATCTTATTGTTCATATCATTATCAAGTATAATACTATAAGAATATATGGTTGGTAGAAACTCTGCTCAATGACTATAGCTTGTTTGAGGAAGCATCTCTTTCATTTCAGAAATTCTGTAAAACCTCCAATGCCATGCCAACACCTCCTTTTGGATAGATTTGCATTACTGAAATAGCCATCTCAGAGAGATATACTATCAGCTATCATTGTGAATGAAACAACAATGCCTATAATGCAAAAGGGGAATCATTTGTTTCCTGGCTGTTTACAGAGGTGTGGAAACAAGCACTTAGTCCCTTGGCAGTGCTACCAGTGCAAACCTGGAATGAGATGTACATTTCTATATCATCTGCATACTGACAATACCAAACCTCAACCTAACAGATGACCTCACCCAGCAGTGTCATATAGTTTTGATGACATATTGTGGATTGATTGATTGATTGATTTAGATACTCTTCTTCTCCCCCTCCCCCAATATGATAAAATATTTTGAATTATATATGAGTGCCCTTCAGAATTGTACTATATATTTATTGCCTTTAATATATGCACAGCATTATGAACAGAATGAAATTAGAATTAATTTAGCTTGATGGCATTGGATGCATTAAATCATTCACTACAATATTTATGAAATTAGATACTGCATGTGATATGCCTTCTTTAGTATCTGAGATTCAAGGTAAGGATTAAGTTCTGCTATCATCGAAGCCAGCTGTGAGAGAAAGAAGACTACAGTTGGATAAATGTCATTTTTGATTGATTTTTTTAAAAAAATTCCACATTTTTACTACCCTCAAATATTTCAGTTCACATGAAAATTCTTGTACATTTTTATATTCAAATTTCCAAATGTATGCATTGCGCAGAAATCAGGAAACCCAGGCAGTTCAAATGAATATAAGGGTTTATTGCAAGCTTAAGCTCTCTACAAGAATCTGAACTACTAACAGTCAAAGCAAATTGGTGGTGGATAAGAGTCAATGGAATTCAAGGTGGGCTGGACTTAGATCTCTTGTGGGTTTGAAGGGACTCAAGATTGATGATGCATTTGACCCCTCCCTCAGGCTCAGCCTTGTCACCTCCTACAATTTATACATATTATATAAACTGCCTTATATTATTTTTATAAAAAGTTTACAAATGTTTTAAAAACAACATCTTTCAATCTTTCAATGCTATATGACAGTAAATGTTATCTGCAATTGAGGAATAGAATTTGCAATTTGTATACAAGAGAAATGGATAGCATCCATTCTTCCATACAAAACGAGAAGTTTAAAAGTTAAAGTTTGAAGATTTTGTTACTCATTGCAAATAGGGCTATAGCTGTAAGATTCAACTTTACACCATGCATATTTTATTGCTGGAAGTAATATTTACATGTCAAACAGTAGAATTCCAGTTCAAATTAGAAAAAAAATAGGAACTGAGTTATTGGAGGGACTATCTTTCCTCAATTTCATCCACCCGTCCCATCAAATGCTACAGGTTTTGTCATCTACAAAGCTACATTTGGCAGGCCTTACGCAGCAGGCTTTTTCTGCTGTGGTGCCTGTATTATGCAACCTTCTCTCCCCAGAGATAAAGTTGGCCTTATCACTCCTGGGAATGGGTGAACATGTAAGGTGGCTCCCTTCTAATGAACATTCTTCCATCTTATTAGTCTCTTTTCTTGCTTAAGGTCTACTTTTATAATTTCTAGTCCTTTTTTTAATATATATAAATATTTTATTAATTTTATAATTATAAATATAAGCATAAAAATCAGATTAAGTACCACTCAACTTAATACAATCGTTTACAACTTTTTCCAACACAAAAGAAAACATAACAATTTACATGAAGTAATTAAGATAACCATGGGTATTACTCGGCAGCACCCCCTCCACCACATCCCCTTCTTCCTTCCTCCCTCTTTCTACTTCTATCCCCCTACCCTTTCTCCCTCCCTCTCTCTCCATCCATCTCCTACAGCCTGCCTACTTCCCTTCTATCCTTCACTCCTCCATCTCCAACCAATCCAGATGTGGTTTCGGGGTACTGCCCGAGCAACCCCTTTTTTATCAAAAAGTATATCATTCTTATATAAAACTAATATTGCAGTTGAGTTCATTATAAAACCCCCCAACCCATCCCCCACCCGACTTCCCAAAGTGAATACAGGATAAAACACAAGAAAACCCACTAAACTAAACAAGATTGTTATATAAATCCTAATAAGAATTTAACTATATTTTTCAGTCCAACATGTAAAAATTTAACTGTATGCTAAATGCAATTTCTTAGATTGATATTTCCCTTGTATGTACTCTATCCATTTTTTCCATTCCAACATATATCTTTCATTTGAGTGATCCTTCAAATATGCGGATATTTTAGCCATTTCTGCCAAATTTATAACTTTCAAAGTCCATTCCTCGATAGATAGTAATTCTGGCTTCTTCCAATATTGTCCCACCAACAGTCTTGCTGCTGTAATCAAGTTCAGTATTAAGTTGATCTCTATGGTGGTGCAGTCTTTTATAATGCCTAACAAAAACAGCTGTGGTGAAAATTCAATACGTTTTTTCAAAATATTTTGAAGTATCCACCATATTTTTATCCAAAATGCCTTGATTTTTCTACAAGTCCACCATACATGAAAATAAGTAGCATCCATACATTCACATCTCCAGCACTTAGATTGTAAATTAGGATACATATATGATAATTTTTTCGGATCCAAATGCCATCTATAAAACATTTTATAAAAATTTTCTCTTAAGTGTTGCGCTTGTGTAATTTCTAGTCCTTTTTAACAGAACAGAATAGAATAACAAAGTTGGAATGTTGCATTGGAGGTCATCTAGTCCAACCCTCTGCTCAGGCTATACCATTTTAAACAAATGGCTGCCCAATCTCTTCTTAAAAAACTTCCAGCTTTGGAGCATCCACAACTTCTGGAAGCAAGTGTTCCAGTGATTAATTGTTCTAACTGTCAGGAAATTTCTCCTTAGTTCTAGGTTGCTTCTCTCCTTGATTAGTTTCCATCCATTGTCCTGCCTTCAGGCACTTTGGAGAATAGTTTGACTCCCTCTTCTTTGTGGCAACCCCTAGATATTGGAACATCACTATCATGTCACTCCTAGTCCTTCTTTTCATTAAACTAAATATATCCTATTCCTGCAACCATTCTTTATATAATGGTTTTAACTAATGATTGTCTTATTTATTTACTGTTTTTACTGGGTAGTTGTAGGCTGTCCACATTATTTTCAGTGAGATAGATATCCAGATAAATTTGATTAATAAATGGATAAATTAATAAAGCATCCTATTTTCAAATCTTATTTTAATCTAGATGTGCATTTTGCATTAACATTTCCCTAACATGCATATGTTCTTTTTGACAGAATAACATTCATTTAAAACTTGAAGATCTGCAACTAATTATGTATAACTCTGTTTTGCTTTATCTACTGGTTCAGGAATGTGAAATAAGAAGATTCACAATGATAACATTAAAATAATTTTCTTCCCTTGTAGCATAATTGCCTTGAAAACTTGATTAATGATATGGGACTTACAAGAAACTTCTAAGATTTAAAACAAGAGGCAAATCTAAACATATATACATTTACTCATAAGACATAAGAAAGGCCCTGCTGGTTCAGATCAACAATCTTTCTAGAAAAAAAAATACTGTGTTCTGCATTGGCCAAACAGCTGAGAAGCTCTCAGGCAGGGAGAAGAAGGAAGTAACCTAAAACTTCACAATAAGTGGCCAGAGATAATCTGATTCTTCATAGAACTGTCAAGGGCTTTTTTAAAAAAGTGGTCTAAGTTAGCGGCCAACACCAAAATCGATAGCCAGAAATTATATACATTAACTACATTATGCACATGTAATTACTGCTCCAACTTAGTGGATGCTGATGCCCACACTGAGAAGTTCATAAATATCTTTTAATCAGAGCCAGCCCTATTCCTGTTCAGTCAGAGGCAAGATTCTTAAGGAGGATGAAATGAGGTTCCAGGTTGTGGCGCTCCCAGTTGTTTGAAGAGACTCGTCCCTTCGTTGGCTAGCTTCCCTCCTCCAGTAGACCCTTATACGGGTCTAAAGTTCGCCCTGGAGGGTGTGACTTTCATCGAAGAGGCTTTGCTCGGCAGTGGAGGAGCAGCAGCTCCTCCAGCTGTCTGGGCCAGACTCTGAGGGCCGACGGAGAAGAAGATCGGCCAGTAAAATGGCCGATCACCTAGCCGCTAGAAACCACAAGTCAAAGAACAGCTACCCTTGTTTCCCCGATAGTAAGACACCCCCGATTGTAAGACGTATCATCAGGAATCGCTGAAGGACCGGGCCGAGTTCAGACGATTACAGGACACCCGGAGCTTCTGGCTGCGGGAAGCTTCTGCGCCCGCAACTGAAGCCGGCGGGCCAGGGGGGAAAGGGCCGCGGGGACCCCGCCTGCGAAGAGCCCCGGCGAGGCCCCGCTCGACCGGCACCCGGGCCATCCGCATCTCGCCGCCGTCCCCACGGACCAGTCCGGGCAGCAGAGCAGCACGCAGGCCTGCTCTGGGCTGGTGGTGGCGGCGGCGGCGGCGGGCCGGGAAGGGAGGGAGGGGAATGCCGGCCGCCCCTGCCACACAGGCCCTTCTTCCCTTCCAAGAACATCAGTTCTCCCTCTGGTTTTTCCGTTCGGAGCTACCCGGCAGCGGCGCAAAGCTCTGGATTTCGCTCCCCCCGCCACGCTCCGCTCTTGCAGCGCCTTTTCGGCTAAGTGGCGGGGCAAACTCTGTCCAAACGCTCGCATCCGCATCTCGCCGCCGTCCCCGCGGACCAGTCCGGGCAGCAGAGCGCGCAGGACCGGCGCGGGTCTGGGGCGGCGCGCAGGCCTGCTCTGGGCTGGCGGCGGCGGCGGGGCGGGGAAGGAAGGGGAGCGCCCGAAAGTAAGACATAGTGGGGCTTTTGGGGATAAAAAGAAAGTAAGACACTGTCTTACTTTCGGGGAAACACGTAAGCTGCAAACCCACCGTGGTGAATCCGGGTGAGATCTTCCTTTTTTTCCCCTCTCTTTGTTTTTCGTTTTGTTTTGTTTTTTGCCTGTAAGAGCTTTGTTGGAAATATTTCCCTGGCTTGGAAAAGCAGCTTTTACTCGTTTGGGAAGAAAGGCGAATAAAATAATAGAACAAAGCTTTAAAAACTACGTTTCTCTTTTATAGAAGTACGTTTTGGGATACTGGAAAAAACTCTTTTTTCTTCCTAAGAACTTTATTATTAGTCTATGTTGTTGTCTCTCTCTCTCTTTTTTTTGAGTACTTTTTCTTCTATTTTTCCCTGAAAAAATAGAAAAAAGGAAAAGGCAAAGAAAAAAAATTGAAATGAAATGACTTTTGAAAAAAGATTTTTTAGCTTATTGAGGACATCTACTGGTTAAAAGTTAACATTGTAATTGGAGAGGAGATGATTTCTTTATAAGAAAGTTAATTGGATGTTTGAATATTCTTTTAAAATGGAGCTGCACTCACATCTAAACTGTAAACTTATTCTGGAAAAAATCTATGAGACTAAAGAGGAAATATGTGTTACAATGAAAGAGCTTACTACAGAAATAAGAGCCAGAATCTCTCCTTCGAACTTCAAAATTGACTTTCAGATTGCACCTGATTCTTCTACAAAACAGACTACACAAGAAGAGGACTTAACTGAGAATAAAGAGAAATTGACTTTGCCTTATATGCAATTCATCTATGGTGTTGAGTATCAGAAAAAGCAAAGACTGGGACTTGGAATTTTAAAGCAACGAGACTTTATGGTTAAAAAAATCAGAAGGCCAATCCAGAGGCCAAGATGGTTCTCACTGACCCAAATGATACTACAAGCAACAAAGAGAGACCTATCTGCTGGAAAGGAAGCTTTGCTATGGAAACCTACTTGGCATTTGAAAGAACCTAGAATAAGACTCAAAAAAAGAGTGAAAGTTAAAAGTTTTGTGTAATGGACTAAAGGCAATCTAGAATTATGGACTGATTTAAGGACCAAGATTATGAGTTAGATGTAAGAAAAATGGGATTAATGGAAGATATATAAAATTTATCTATATGAAAACTACTGATGATCTATTTGTTTGATGATTAATGAATTGAAATATCTTAAACTTTGATGTTATCTTGTTAGTTTAAAGAGATTGATTGATGGTTTAGATAGCTTTAGGATAGATTAATATTTTAGCTTAAAAGGAGATATTTTGAGGTAATGGATTAAAGGCAATTTAGATTTATGGATTTGATTTTAGGATTAAGATTATGAGTTACAAGTAAGAGAAAAAAGGGGTGATTAATGAAATATATATTAAATGGTTTAAGAATGTGTTCTTTTTTTAGGACAATAGGGTCACTTACAAGAAAATTATTATTAGATTATTGAGTTAATCTAATGATGATTTTTGCTTGATAAGATCGATGTTATTAGTTATGATAATTAATTGGATATGATTTGAACTATGTTTAATGGATCGAAAGAACTTAAGGTCTGATTTTTTTACTTTATTTTATTTTTTTTGTCTGATAGCTAAAAGAGATTGATTAGTTGATAGACTAGATACATATAGGATAGACTAATACTTTATTCTAATTAAGGGATATTAGTGGAAGAAGAATCAAATAACATTTATAATAAAAACTAAGGTACTAGAATATATTTGGAAGGGATACCCGAACTGATAAAGTTTGTATTTAAAGTTAATTTGATCATGGTCGTATAAATTTCTAAAAGTGTTAGAAACAGGTATGGGTTGATTAAATATAAGCTAGATTGAACTATTTTAAATAAATTATGTTATTTAAGGGGGAAAGAGAGGGAATACTAGAGGTATTGATTGAATTATGTATAAATGTTTTGTTTTTGGATGATTGTTTACCCTAACACCACAGTGTGCCTTGAGCACTTTGTTGTTAAAATAAAAAAAACAATAAAATGTTTATTAAAAAAAAGAAATGAGGATGCAGCCTAATTCTGACTTTCATCTAGTCTTCTTTACTTCTTATATCCTCCAACAATCAGGCTTGTTCTTCACCCACTTGTATATAGCTCAATCCAGCTTTATTTAATCCAAAGAAACTATAGAAAGGCAATAAACCTTCAGTTTGTGTCTGCTTACATACCCAAGGTCTATTGCTGCACAGTCTGATAAGAAGGTTGGACTGGAAAACTACACGTAAGTTTAATTATATGAAAATTTAATTACATTGAGCAAAATAAATGAAATGTTAAAAGATTCCCTTCTCACTATAATCAGCATGACAAATTGAAGAATGCCAGAATGCTCTCTGTAAGAAAATTAGGAATACAAAATCTATACAAAGGTCAGATAAATGATGGATTTTCTCAGAAAAATAAAACCCAGAGAAAATAATGTAGAGAAAATAGTAAGAATTTTAGCATGGGTACATGAGAAATAATTTCAGTGGAAACATTTCTAAGGCCAAAGGAATTGAATTTTTGCACTCAGGCAGGCAGGGACCTTTTCAACACAAAACTGCTGGCAGTTGCTAATGAGAGAACTTGTCTGCTTTCTAAGCTGTCACATTCCATTTCATACAAATGTAATGTTTCTTTGCTTCATCTCCCTTGTCTCACCTGTGTGGGGTCATATTCCACATGAAACAAAAGTGATTGGCACAGCCACCAAAACAGGCAGAAGATCCTCAGCCAGATATGAATAGTGTTTGTCAAAGCGAGGGGCTGTAAATGTCACCATGCCAGCCTATGGCTTGCTGAAGAAATTATGGCATAAGATGACTACCTTCTGCGCAAAGGATCTGAAAATGCTAGGCTTTGTTCTGCTGAGTTGCTGATTCACACTCATGCTGGCAAATGGGGAAATTAAACCTTTTTGCTCTGTGTCTTTAATGGTCTCTGCTCTGTTCAACTTTATCTCTTTTTTCTATTTAAAGGGAACAGTAAGGCACTGATATAAAGTTCTTTCCCACAAATTGCTCAGGTTTTTTTTTTACAATTTGTGAAAGGGAGGACAAACAGAAAAAAGCTCAAGTCCAATAGCTCAGTAATTCGAGGCTGAAGCATCAGCCAGTGAGACTCTGTTATAGCAACAAATAGATGTGAGAACAGAATAAGCAGCACGCTAGCTGCTTTCAAAAGAATAATGTAACACAGCTATTTTCTGTCCAGATGCTTACCACCTAATTTGTTAAAATGATATTGATTTAGGAAATGGAAAATGATAGGGTTGATTATTTGTGCACCTGTAGAAAAGGAAGTCTATCAAGGAAAATGAACCCCAAAATTACACAGACTTGCCTTCTTTGATAAATATACAGATATATAATTTGCATAATAGAGGGGTAAAATGAATTGCTTAAATCAGCTAACAAGTAATTAAAAGTACTTTTGTTAAAAATAATGTTGCACTACTTCTTACAGTAACAAATTTAAAGCACTTTATACAGTTTAAAAATAATATTTCAAAAGAAATTCAGTCCTTTAAAAATACGCAGGTAAATAAAGTTATTGGCTGGAAAGAGGCAATATAAACAGGCAGGTATCAGACTCTTCTCATATAAGAAATCAAAATCTTTCAGATAGTAATTCACGGATGTAGCTCTTCGTTAATCAAGACTATTTTAGGAATAGAAAAATCACTAAAGAAAACTTCATCAACTGCCAAGTACCAGATGCAAGTCTTATTTTTAGTACAAACAAAATTTAATTTTTTGCACCTATTTCTATTACCTGCGTAGCACATTGGGCTGATGACCACATGTTTGTGAACTGGAAGAATGGCTGCCACTTGTTCACTGTTGTTGTAACATAATCTGGTCTCAGGTTACTTTCTTCTGACCTGGCCAGAACTGATTCTCATTTTACAATTCAAAAAAGATTTCTAAAGCATTGTGGCTGAGGGACAGGACAAAGAACAGGTGCTGTCAGAAAGAAGACACTCCTGTCCAGCATGCCATCACCAAATGATAAACCATAGCCCATGATATGGAAACTAGTATCTACAGAAGTTCATCAGCACTGAGAGGTCTAGCATGATTAAAACTGTCTTAAATGTTTTAGTGCCACAAATTTTGAAACTAAAATAAACAACAAACCAACACTAAAATAGCAGTAAATTAAATCACAGACAATAGGAACAATAAAAATATTTTTAAAATAGGGATGGTTATAATCAAATATCAAACGGGTGACATTTTTAAAATGGTTTGTGCTAACTGCCAGATGACCTACTATTAAAGAGAGTTAGATTTAGGCTTAGGTTTAGGGCATGAGTTGTGCTGATAGTTTGACATCACATCTTAATGAATGTGAGTTTGGAGGGCTATGTTCATTCATTTTAAGATCTGACCTAGTGGTCAGTTTCTAACCCAAAGATACAAAAGGTGAACATACACACATTGATTGCCTCAAAATGTATGACTTTTTCACCAACATGTAAATCAAAACCTAGGAAAAAGAATAAAACATAAAGAATACAGCAAAGGATCGAAGAAGAAA
The DNA here is from genome assembly GCA_034064705.1 of Bothrops alternatus. Classification (NCBI taxonomy): domain Eukaryota; kingdom Metazoa; phylum Chordata; class Lepidosauria; order Squamata; family Viperidae; genus Bothrops; species Bothrops alternatus. The sequence continues at coordinate 1,790,478 of JARGCV010000086.1, forward strand.
TAATTATGAAATGCCTCCAAAAAAAGCCTTCCTAAATCTTATTTGTTAATTCACCATTCATCAATGTCAATTATATAGGAATGGAGAAATTGTCTTCACATTGATCTACTTCCAAAAGCAGCTAACAAGACCATATACTTCTGACAATGCAATAAATGATTTAACAATGAAGAGAAAAGATTGGTAACATATTTTGAAATGGCTGCATATAAACATGAATACTCATGCAAATATGCACTGTCAAAAGTATAAATCCAGTAAACTGTATTTACTGACTAACTGAAATAGAACAAGATAATGTGTTGATCTGCTAATATTTTCAACTAAAGTGGCACTTCCATTAATTATGTTTTTACAGTATTCTTACTTTATAGAATAGTGGTTCTTAAATAGGGAGTAATTACCCCCCAAAAGGGGAATGGGCATATCTTGGAAGTAATGGAGCATTTTGTAATTGCTTAACTGTAAGTCAGGATCCAATTTGGGACTACTTCTGCTGAGACACTTGTGTAAAACAACACAGATGGGGGTGGGTCATTGATGTTGTTCTTGGAAGGGGGTAACTGAGGCCAGAACAGGGGATAATTGAGTCAAACAATTTAAGAAACACTTCATAGGAAATACATTCTGGAAGTTAGAAAATCCTGGCCCTTGCAGTGATATTTTTCCATGCAACATTTGAGCACATAAAATTGAAGATTATTTTGTACAGAACCAGATCAAGAATTCATTTTTTTCCCTGAGTGGCCTTTCCAATTGGCTCTACTGCTGCGTTCAGCCTTGACACTACAGAGATTGCAGGGATTGATCCAGGCGTATTTTTCATAGATTGTGCAACTTTTTCTGAGTGAAAGACTGCACTCAGCTACTCAGCAGCATGCAGAGAGCCATACTCCAAAATGCAGTGGGTGGAACCTAAATAAATACCAAAGCATATTTTTATTTACATTTAATTGAAATTATATACAGTTACTATAATTATCATCATGTCATGAATTTAAAAATTCCTGCTTTGGCATACTAAAAATTACAATTTGATAACAACTATTGGGAGGAACTCCCCCGTTCAGTCCTTCCAGCCGGGATTCCCCTTGACGGCACGGCGAAGAAGAAATGGATCGTGAAGCCAGCTACCGGAAAGAGGTTTAATTTCGAGGATCAAAGTTGAGTGACAATTCAGCTTGAGTCCCCGGCTAGCTAGACAGAATGATCTTTAAACAGGCGTTTTTATACCCTTTTGTGGTTTCCAAACTTGTCATTTCTGATTGGTGAGTTTAATTCTGTCTTTCCTGATTTGCTGGTCAGTGACTATTGTTGGTCAAATTCCTTGCCTAAAAGGTGTTAATTACTTTTATTGTTGTGTTTTTGTTAATCCTGATTGCTGCTAGCTGGTTCCTCATTGTGTATCAAGTGTTTGCTATTTTAGCCTTAGGCTGCTGTTGACTCAGGTCAGTTTGCTTGGGTTTTTTTTCCAGATTATTCCTTCATTGGAGTGGGGAGGGGGTGTCCAACTTTCATCAATTCCCCCATTTTGGACTATCATTGATGTATCAGTGATTAGCCCAATGGATTCATATATATGGTAGTGATGATCAATTTGGCACATCATGAGAGATGTTTTCTTTGCCCCTAATGGAAGTGGTACAGACCTTTAGGCATTTTAATCCTAAAGGAATCAATTGGCATAGGCAACAAAGGAGGGCTCCACCTATTGCGACTGTGATTATGCTGACAATGAGAATTCTTAACCAGTGGAAGTCTGGCAACCATGAGAAGAGCCAGGAAAGGTCCCAGGATGACTGGTTGTGCCCAATGTTTTGTGCTAGTTCTTTGAAATGTTTGATATCTTGCTCAATTAGTCCAGATTGATCAGATAGATTGAAGCAGCAGAGTCCTCAGAATTCTTCACAGCCATGATTGTGCCTCAACAATAGGTAGTCAATGGCCGCTCTATTCTTGAGGGTGGCTTCTCTGACTTGCCTTAGTTCTCTGTTTAAGGCAGCGGTTCTCAACCTATAGGTCGTGACCCCATTTGGGGTCGAACGACCGTTTCGCGGGGGTCGCCGGACATCGCGGTCCGCCATTTTGTTGGTTTTTTTGGCCCGTCGCGCGCGCGCCGTGCATGTGTGGTTCGGGCCGTTGCGCGCGTGCTGCGCATGCGCAGAATGGCCCGTCGTGCCATGCATGCGTGGTTCGGGCTGTCACGTGCGTGCCGCACAAGCGCGGATCGGCCCGTCACATGCGCGCGTGGCGTGGGTCAGGGTCGCACTGCGCATGGGCGGCGCAAGTGGGGTCTCAACCTGAAAAAGGTTGAGAACCACTGGTTTAAGGCATGGGAAGTTGTGTTTAAACTTTTAGCTAGGGTACATGCCAGGCTGTTTATATTCCTTGAATTCCGTGCTGCAAGCCCTGGCATCCCACTAGGGAGACAGCCAATGCAATATATTCAGTTTTTGTTGAGAAGGGAGGTCTTGGAATCACAGTCAGGAGGTAATGTGTGGAAGCTCCTTCTTTGTCACCTTTGTAGGGAGGGCATTAGCATGGTTAGTCATCCTAACGTGCAAGGGCCCCCAGTGGAGTTTGCAGGCAGGTAGGAATAAGCTCTCAGGCCACATAACAGAAACCATCCTGTAGGAAGTTTCACATAGCCATATGAGAAGGTGATGGCCTTGGTGTTGTTGCAGGCCAGTTCAGTGTTAGTGAGGTTGTAGCAGCTGGAGACTTTAGGCTGGTGGCATCCAGTCAGTGTGAAACAAGTAGCTGCTTGGGTTACTGCTGCTACTTGTAATGTGTACATGCTGTTATCCTTTATGTTTGTACTAGTCCCCCAGTCAAAAATGTTGTAGTAGGAGGCTACCAATGAGTGCTCTCTTAGTGTCATTGGTGATAGCTTTTGGTGCTATTGCTACCCCCATCAGGCATGTGGTTAGGATGTCTTTCACTGACCTACCTCCAGCAAGGCAAAAGTCTGTAGTGTTCAGCACTTCCTTCACTAAATACTCCCACACATTCCCCTTTTCTGGAAACTGTTTTGGTTCTATGAACCCAGAGATACATTTCAAATATAAAGACATAATACAAATAGCATATAGGACTCTAACAAAGGTAAACTTAATCCCCTCCCCCATTTGTTTTAATTTCAAAAAACGTTTTTAGTGTCCACTCTTCAGTTTCTGGGTTTTTCTTGAGCTTCAGAGGTGGAACCTTGGGTGTTGTCTCAGGTGCAACGCTGTAGTCTACGACTGCTGGTTTGATGTGTGTCCAGTGGATCCAAGCATTCCTTTCCGCTACCTTGATTGCTGTCTGGGTGGTTAGTAGAACTTGAAAGGGTCCACTCCACTTCGGTTTTAGTGGTGACTTGCGGCTGTATGATTTTATCCAAATCCAGTCCCTGGTTCAAAACGGTGTAGGTTTTCTTCTAACTGTAGGGTCTGTGTTAGGGCACTTTGCTTCCACAGTTCTCTAAGCCTCTGGTGCAGAGCTGTAAGATAGGATGATAAGACTACCTCCCCTTTCTCCAAGCAGAGGGACTGGGGGTCCAGGCCTTTGAGTGTGTCAGGTGGTTGACCAAACAGCAGTTCGAAGGGGGAGATGCCTATGTCTCGCCTTGGTCGGGTTCTCAGATGGAACAATGCTATGGGTAATGCTTGGGGCCAGGGCAGGCGGGTCTCCTGACAGAGTTTGCCTAGGAGAGTCTTTAATTCTCTATTTTGCCATTCCACCCCCCCTGAGGAACCGGGGTGTCCTGGTGCATGCAGGTCTTGCCTGATACCCAATGCTTGGAGAATATGCATGATTACCTGTGATACAAAGTGTGTGCCCCGGTCCATGTATAAAACATTTGGGACTCCAAACCTAGGCACAAGTTCCTTTAGCAGGTGTCTGGCAGTTTCCAGAGCTGTGGCATGGCGGCATGGATAAGCCTCCACCCAGTGGGTCAGCTGGTCCCTGCAGACTGGCACATATTGGTAACCATTGCTCCTAGGGAGCTGAATGTAATCCAGCTGGAGTTTCTCAAAGGGGTGTTGGGCCCATGGTCTTCCCCCCGTGTGTGTTGCGTTCCTTGTGGAAGCATTGTTTGCTTGGCATATCTGACAGGTTTTAGCTATACGAGTGGCCTCACTATAGACCCCTGGAGCATACCACACCCTCCTTATGGCATCTACTATTGCCTGCGTCCCACAGTGCCCTTTAGAGTGCAACTGTTGACAGATCAGCCATAGCAGACGTCTGGGGGTTATAGGTCTCCTGTCTGGGACTCACCAAAATCCTTCTCTATATGTTGCCTCGCATTTTTCCTCCCATAATTTCTCCTCCCCAGGCTCCAGCAAATCTTGGCATTGTACTGTTGGTCTTAATTGTAACATGGGGAGCGTGCTGAATGCTTTCAGGACATTCACCATGCTCCCACTTAGCCATGGCATCAGCAAAGTGGTTCCCTTTTGTGACCCTTGAATCGTCCCTTTGATGTGCTTTGCAATGGATAACTGCTAGGGATAAGGGTAGACGGATAGCTTTCAACAGATCGGATATGAGGTCCGCGTGAGCAATTGGCTGGCCGTTGGACATAAAAAAACCTCTCTGTTTCCAAAGGGCACCGGTCACATGGCAGACCCCAAAAGCGTATCTGGAGTCTGTATATATATTGGCAGACCGGTTCTCGGCTATTTCGCATGCCTTTTTTAATGCAATGAGCTCGGCTGCTTGAGCGCCGTAGTGTGGAGGCAGGGGGGAAGCCCAGACTAACTCATGCAGGGAGACGACTGCTGCTTCCATTATGCGGGTCCCATTCAGAAGGTAAGAAAAGCAGTCGGTAAATAATTCTAGGTCTGGGTTTGGGAGGGGGTCATCTGTTAAGTCAGGACGTGGCAGCTCGGCGTCCTGAACTAGGTGCAAGCAGTCATGTAACGCTTCGTCTGTTAGGTTAGTTGGCAACAGTGTAGCCGGGTTAAGCGTGTTGCAGCATTCAAAGAAAATATTTTCTGAAGTGAATAGTTCTGCTTCGTATTGGGCCAGGTGTTATTGGGTAACGCCTGAGTTTGCGACTTTAAGAGTATTGCAAACACATCATGGGGAACCCTCAGTGTGAGGGGGCATCCCAAAACCAGGTCCTTTGATCGCTTAACTAGCTCTACCGTAGCGGCCACGGCTCTCAGGCATGGAACAGCTCCTCTGGCTACAGGACTAGTTGGACTGAATAATAGGCTACTGGTCTAAGGTTTGGACCGAATCTCTGCGCCAACACTCCTGAGCCTACACCTTTACATTCGTGGATGAAAAGGAAAAAAGGTTTTGTGTAGTTAGGGAGACTCAGGCTGAGGCTAGGGTTTGCTTTATTTTCTCTAAGGTATTTGCCAGTTCCTTTGTCCATTCAATAGGATCAGGTTGATCCTTTTTCGTTAGTTGGACCAAAGGCTTCGCTAATTCCCCGAAGGCTGGTATCCATGGTCGGCAAAATCCTAAGACTCCTAATAGGGTGCAGACCTGATGTTTCTTCTGCGGATGCTTCATTCTTAGGATGATCTTGACTCTCTCGGGTGCTAATTTTCGGACCCCGGGGGCAATAATATACCCTAAATAGGACACCTCTCTTTTTAAGTATTGTAACTTAAAAGGGGATGCTTTATGCCCCTTTTTTCTTAAACATTTCAATAGGTGGTAGGTATCTGCCCTACAGCTTTCCTCAGTTTCGGAAGCTAACAGTAGGTCATCCACATATTGGATAAGTGTGGATTTGTATGGTAGGAGGGTGGAAGCTAGGTCTTCCCTTAAAATCTGTGAAAACAAAGTGGGGGACTCCATATAGCCCTGTGGCAGCCAAGTCCAGGCGTATTGTTGCTTATCCCATGTGAAGGCGAAGAGATATTGTGATGCCGGGTCCACAGGGATGCTGAAAAAGGCTGCACAGAGATCAATTACTGTGAAATGGGTGGCTGACGCTGGCACTTCTGTAATTATGGTAGCTGGGTTAAGTACTACTGGTGCTCTGGGTATTACATGATTGTTCACGGCTCTCATATCGTGCACCAAGCGGTAAATGGGGTTCCCTTCGCTGTCTACCTTTGGTTTTCGAACAGGAAAGATTGGGGTGTTGCAAGGGGAAGTGCATTTACGCAACACCCCCTGCTCTAGGTATGCTGTTATTAGTTTTTGGATTGGTTCTATCGTTTCTGGTTGTATCTTGTACTGGGGAATGCATGGTGGTGGTCCTGGCTTAACTTGGATCGTAACCGGGGTAGCTGCTTTTAGTAGCCCTACTTTGGCAGGGTCCCACCCCCACAGAGAGGCCGGCAAGCTTCTGAGATCCATAGGCAGCTGGATCTCCTTGCTTGTTGAACATAACATAGAAAAATGTGCCTGTTTGACTGGGATGTCTAAGTGGAGCCCTTCTGCAGTACATTTAATGGTCGCTCCAAGTTTGCAAAGTAAATCCCTACCCAGGAGGGATAAGGGGGATTGAGGGCAAACAGTAAATGGGTGTTCCTACGAGAAGGGGCCAACTTCTACCTTCAGGTTATCTGTAAATTTGACTGGGATAAGTTTTCCTCCAACCCCTATTACATTATCTTTGGCCCCAGGCACTATTGAATCCTTAAATGGGGCCGTTGTGAGAAGGGAAGAGGTGGCTCCGGTATCAATGAGGCATTCATATGCCTTTCCCCCGACAGTGATTGTCAACAGAGGCTCTCCATCGGGGCTGCCCTTTAAGGGAATAGCTAACCCCTGAAATGTAGCCTTATAATCAATTTCTAGTCAGGCTAGATCATGTTCTGGCTGTCCCCATCGGGGCATGCTTTGGTCCCTTTCCTCATTCTGATGATGAGGGGCCATCCTTGGGAAGGGGGGCCTTGGTTTGTGACATTGGTTCCAGGTCTCCCTCTCCGGTTCCTCTCTGCAGTATCTCATAAGATGCCCCTCCCTACCACAACGGAAACAATGCCGGCAAAAGGATTGTCTCTCAATCCCGCATTGCTGGCACATTGCTTCCCTTGAGGTGGGTTTATGATATCTTCTCCCACTTTCCTTATTTATCATGGCAAAAGCTTGCAAGTCCTCTCTCCTTTATGTTCTGCATCTTTTCTCTTTCTCCCTTTCTCATTCCGCTTCCTTCCTTTCCCTCTCTTCTTCTGCTAACCTTTCCCTCTGGTCAAATACGAAGTTTGCGATCCTGCGCAACTCCGAGATATCTAAAGTGGACCATTTGGAGACTATCTTGTGGAAGTGTCTCCGGATATCGCTTGCAGATTGGTTAAAGAAAGCGGCTGCAAGAATGTTCTTATCCTTCAAGCAGCCTATGTCTAAATGTGCGAACGTGGTTCCGGCCTCTAAGAGGCGGACCCAGAAGGCGTCCGGGGTCTCCTTGTCTCTCTGCATTGTCTTTTGGAATTCAGCCCAATTGAGGGGCTTTTCCCCTATTTCCTGGAGAGCTTCCATTAAATTGATTTTCGCCCTGGTATAGTCGTCCCAGTGGTTCTGATTATTATAATCTCAATCTGGGCCAAGCAACCCTGGCGGGGGCTATTTGCCCAAGTGCAGGTATTACAGGACGCCAGGCTATCTCTTCCGTTTTTTCAAAAAGTTTCATCAATTCATCTTTGGTCAGAAACACATGTAGCAGTTGGGTCATGTCTGCCCAAGATGGATTGTGAGTGTCTACAATAGATTTTATAGTTTCTATAACGGTCTGGAGGTCCGCTCGGAAGGTGGAAGTATCCTTTTTCCAAATGACCAAATCAGATGGGGAAAAAGGGGTGTGGGTTAAAACGTGTTCAGTCTGGCTCCTCGGTCGCCCGGATACGGGGCTGTTCAACAGGGGCACCATGAAGGTTGGTTCAGGGTTATCTAAGGGAGGCCAGGGGTTCAAGTCAACTTGAATTGGGTTTCTCTGTCTGGATAGTTCAGCCCAGCAATACCAGTAGGGTAATTGGGTTGGTTCTATCCTTGACCTAAGTGCTTTTAGTGTATGGATTTCTAGGGTGCCACCTTTGGGCCAAATTTGTCTTCCATGGTCATCTTTAAGCAAAGCCCATTTCCTACATAATTCTTTTAATTGTTTCTTCTTCATTCCAGCCTGGACAGGAAGCTGATTACTGTCCCAGGCTTTGAGCAAGCTCTCAACTGGGAAACCTACTTCAGCCCTTGAATTGGAACCCCCCATTCTTCTATAATGGGGTTTTCCTTTCAACGCTAAAGGGCACTACACAGTCAAAGCCTCCTTGTGAGACTTCTTTCCAACCACCACGGATTTTGTGAGTCCGAAAAAAATGGGACTCAGGAAGCACTCTGGATCCCTCTCAGAGTTCGTGGGAAGGCTCCTCTGAGGGATCCTGCCATGTTTTCAGACCAAAAAGGGGTCTGTAGAGACACTTCCGGTTTCCTCGTTAGAAGGTATGGGCTACTCATCACTTCCATTTTGGTTATGAGTTATACATATATAATATTATAGTCAAATTAAGTTTTTGAAGTTATTATACTTCTGCTACTTTATGATTTCCTCATGTTCTTCCATTCAAATTTGTGATAGGGTCCATGCATACTTAATTCTACCAAAATGTAAAGAGAAAATTATAGTGGTTTCTCCTTGAATATGTCCAGAAAATGACTCTCTAAAAGAATGCAAATGACCAACTGTCTGCAAGGAGTATAAATTCTTCCATTCCCCACCATCTAATCAGAGCTAAAGAAACTTCTTGGATGAGAAACTTCTTTGAAGGAAAAACAAGAAAGTCCAGTTGTCTCGTGAAAAGCACCTTTGGGATTCCAGAAAAGAGGTGCTCATGATCTCACTTGGTAACTTGGTTCACTGTTGAGTATCTTTTACTAGTACAATTTTTTCCATAACATTCAACCTTCAATCTACTCTCCTTTTTATGATAGACAATAGGCTTGGGTTTCTTTGGTTTGAATCACCTACTTTGAAACTATAGATGGCTGCTTCTTACCTTCAAGACTATCACAGAGTGCACTAGACTGCTCATAATTGCATCAACAATCACCTATGACTTTATTCAGCTTTTCTTTCTCATTACATTTTCCAATAGCTTTGGGAACTGGCTATCTTCAGATTTACAGTCTATATATTCCTTGGAGCAAGGAGACTTTAACCTTTGATTTTGCATCATGCAAAATTCACAGTTTGCAGGGTGTCAAACTTCCACTGCTTATTGCAAGATGTCCCTCTTCCCTTGCATGTTAAATATGTAGCTATGCAGATTGATTTGAAAGGGAAATGCCTGGACTCTGCCTATCCCCCATTCTTGTGAGTGCATTATTAATGGCATTTCTGGAGTTCAGAAATCTAAAAAATATTGTTATTTTTTGTGATAAAATAATAAATAATATTAAAAAAAGAAATCTGAAAAATATCATGGTAAACTTAGTCTGTCTAAAATAGTTTGATCCTTACCATTTTGTTGTTAAAATAATGAACTTTTGTGATTATAGACTCCGAAATTCTGCAACTGTTAGTAATTACTACCATCTTCTTCTAATTTTAGAGCTCTTGGAATAACTACAAAGGTCCACATGTTCACCACCAGGTAGACTAGACCAGAAACTGACTCCATAGGAAGGCTTGAAATACTTTTACTAAAAACAACTATAATAGCAGAATCTTGCAGATTTGATTACGCTGTACTTCTTTGTTGTGTCCTGAGCCTGCAAGAGCTGAAAACAGGCTCAGAATTGTTGCAAATGGTCCCGGGCATTCCAAAAGCTGCCTGGGACCAGACAGAGTAGCACCAGCTTTGTGCACCTGCGCAAGGCGCAAAAATGGTCAATTCCTATTGGTTCACACTGTCTGGGTTTCAGACACTATAAAAGGCCTGCGTGCCTTTTGCTGTTTGCTTAGTAATAGGAGAAAGTAATAAAGAGCTGTTGTTTTTCACTATGTGTCTTCATCAATTGCCAACTAATGGAAAACACAATACTGGCAACGAAGATGGGATCCCTGCAAGCAAGAAAAGGAGTTAGGACTCACCAAGTAAGTCCTGATGATTGGGAAGACGGCATCCTGCATTCATGACTCAGCCTGCCAGTACAGCGTCGCTGGAGGTGAGCTCAGCAAAAGGACCCTTTCCCAAATCTTAGCTTGCAGAGGAGGCAATTAGTGAAGGTCGTAAAGTTTACGATGTCGAAGATTGGCCGCTTGAATGATTTTGATGTCTCCCACCCAGAGAGATGGAATTCCTACATAGCAAGGGTGGAGAATTACTTTAGAGTAAATCAAATAAGAGAAGATGGCCTGAAGGCAGCAACTCTTCTGTGTGCCTGTGGACAGGAAACTTCTGAGATCGCGGAAAATCTGGTGGCCCCTGCACTTGTAGAGTACACTGACTTGAAGAAGATGTTGAAGGAACATTTTCAGCCTAAGTTATCTGTCATCGCTTGGAGGCACGTGTTCGAGCAGAGAGACCAGAGGCCGGGTGAATCTGCTACGGACTTTATTGCTGCTTTAAGACAAGCGGCCAGGCCTTGTAAGTTCAAGGATCTGGAAGAAAGGCTGCGCGATTGCTTCATGTGTGGTTTAAGAAGCAGAGACCTACAACAGAAGATCTTTGCAAAAGAAGAGGTCTCCTTCCAAGACGCGCTGACAGAAGTGGCAGCTGAAGAAGCAGCAGGCGGTGCTGTGAAGGCTTTGCAGCTTGCCAGGAACCCTCCAGCCACCGCTACTGTCCATCAAGAGACACTCAAGAAGAATCAGAAGCAGATCCTGAAGAGGAGATGGACAGACTTCACCAGCCAGCTGAAAGAAGGCCGAAGGACCATCCGGACAAGGCCCCAGCATCTCTTCAGTGTTTTGGGTGCGAAGAACGCCACAAGCGAGCTGATTGCAGGTTTCATTCCGCCATTTGCCGGGTGTGTGGCGGGCAAGGCCACATCGCCTCCATCTGTTTGGGTCGCCAGAAGGTCCAACCTCAGGAAGAATTGCTTCAGAAAGGTACCAGGGCCCCCAGCCAACACAGGGTGGGTTTCTGCGCATCGCGCAGGAGTATTCTAAGGACAGGGACACACAACCCCTCAAGAAAAAACTTCGCATTAACGTGAAGTTGCAAGGGGTTCCCTTATCAATGGAGCTGGACACAAGGTCCGCTCTATCAATCATTTCACTGTACACCTTTAAAAGGATTTGCAGCAGTAGTGGCCTTCGAGTTAAACTCAGGCCATCGAATAGAATACTCACTGATTTTCAAAATTCTAAGGTCTGTGTAAAAGGGGAGGCCACGCTCAAGGTACAGCGTAAGGATTTTGAAGGTTTCCTGGATGGGATGGTAGTTGGGGGTGAACGTACGAGTCTTATTGGACTCGATTGGTTCGAGGCTCTGGGAATCCAAGTAACTGGGTTGCACAACTTGCAAACGTTGGGCCTTGCAGAGGTTTGCAAGGAGTTTGCAGATGTGTTTAGTTCAGAGCTAGGATCCTACAAGGGGGCTCCCATTGCACTACGGTTAGACCCAACTATCACGCCCATTAGGGTCAAGCCTAGAAGGGTGCCTTTTGCCCTCAAAAGTAAGATAGATGCTGAGCTGAACAAATTGCTCCAGCAGGGCATTTTAGAACCTGTGGATTCTAGTCCATGGGAAACCCCCATAGTAATGCCTCTAAAGGCTAATGGGGAAGTCCGTATATGTGCAGACTATAAGTGCACACTGAATAAAGCGTTGCAACAGCACACATATCCACTGCTTGTTGTAAGCCACATTCTGGCCTCCCTCAAGGGGGGGTGCATTTTTTGCAAAACTTGACCTGGCACAGGCCTATCAACAGCTACCTGTTGGTGAGGTATCTGCAGAGGCCTAGACGATTGTAATTCACAGGGGGGGCCTTCAAGGTCAAAAGACTGCAATTTGGGGTAAATTTAGCCCCTGGCATATTCCAAAGTATCATGGAGAGCACACTTTGTGGTATTCCTGGGGTCTGTCCCTACTTCAATGACGTTGTCATTGCTGGGGAGCCATCTCAAAATTTAGCAGAAAGGTTAAGGGCTGTTTTGCTTCGTTTTCGCAAAGTAGGCCTTAAATTGAAGCAGGATAAATGTAAGATAGGAGTCACTTATACTGACTTCTTAAGGTTCAGAATTGATGCCCAAGGCATTCACCCTGCTGAATCCAAGCTTCAAGCGATTCACAGGCCCCAAGGCCCAAGTGCAAAAGTGAGCTGCAAGCTTTCTTGGGGCTTTTAAATTTCTATCACGCATTCCTTCCACATAAGGCTGCAGTGGCTGAGCCATTACACCGGCTCTTAGACAAGCAAGCTCGATGGCAGTGGACTAAAGTCCATGACAGGAGTTTCAATGAGGTTAAGGCCTTGCTCTCTTCAAATGCTGTTTTAGCGCATTTCAATGAGCAACTGCCTGTTTACATCGCATGCGATGCATCTCCTTATGGGGTGGGAGCAGTACTTAGCCATCTGAAGGCTGATGGGACACAAGTCCCTGTGGCCTACTACTCAAGGACTCTGTCATCTGCAGAGTGAAATTATGCTCAGGTTGACAGAGAAGCCTTGGCCATAGTGGCTGGCATAAAGAAATTCCATGATTTCTTATATGGCCGCCATTTCACGGTATACACAGACCATAAGCCTCTGCTGGGTTTGTTTACCACTAACAAACAGACACCACATATTATTTCTCCACATATGCTGAGATGGTCCATTTTCCTGTCAGCATAAGAGTACACTCTAATTCATAAACCTGGAAAAGAAATGGGCCATGCTGATGGCCTCAGCAGATTACCTCTTAAACAGATAGAGGCAGATCCTGCTCCTGCCATTAATATTCTTTCCATTCAGGAGTTATCTGAATCTCCCCTAAATGCTAGGGACGTGGCTGCAGAAACTGCCACTGATCACACGCTCACACATTTGCTGACCTGGGTGTTGTCAGGATGGCTTGACACGTGCCCAGATACTGAGTTCCAAAGCTTCTGGCATAAGAAGCATGAACTTCCCACTTTCATGGGGTACCTGTTATGGGGTAGCAGGGTAATAATCCCAGCCTCATTGAGATCTAGAATCTTGATCTCTCTGCATGAGGGACATCCTGGTATAGTAAGGATGAAAGTACTTGCGCACAGCCATCTTTGGTAGCCTGGACTCAATAAAGCTATTGAGGCTCAGGTGCATGGATGCCAAGTGTGCCAATAGTCACGGCCTAAAATGCCTTAGGCCCCAGTACATAAGTGGGAGGAAACTCAAACACCATGGTCACAGGTGCATATAGATTATGCTGGGCACTTTCAGGGGCAATTCTTCCTTATCATTGTTGACAGCCATTCCAAGTGGCTAGAGGTTGTTCCTGTTTCCTCCACTACTACTGCCAGGACCATCCAGGTGTTGATAGGATTTTTTGCATCACACGGACTTCCAGATGTCTTGGTTTCAGATAATAACCCTCAATTTACCTCTTTTGAGTTCCAGGCTTTTCTTCATGCCAACTTGATCTGGCATGCGACTTCTGCTCCCTTCCACCCATCCTCCAACAGACAGGCAGAGAGAATGGTGTGCACGACCAAAGATGCTCTCAAGAAACTGACTTACGGTAACTGGCATCACAGGTTAGCAGATTTCCTTCTTGCACATCGCACCACACCTTGCACAGCCACAGAGAAGAGCCCTGTAGAACTCCGCTGGGGTCACCACCTCATCACTGAACTGGACAGGTTGCACCCAGACCGGGTGGCTTCACAGGTGTCACAATCGTGGGCACCTAGGAGACTTTAGGTGGGTGATCCAGTTTGGGCAAGGAACTATGGACCTGGACATCTCTGGGTCACAGCTGTGATCTGCAAGGTCTCTGGGCCATTGTGATATGAAATTGCCTTGGATGATGGCCATGTTCTTCGCAGACACATAGACCAACTGCGTTGGAGACTGGACAGCCACATTTCTGCTCCTGGCTCTGCTCTGGGGGGGAGGACCATAATATGCATTCTGGGTCACAAGTTCCCAGGCCTAACAGGGCCTCACAAGCTGCTGAGGCTGTTTGGGGGTCATCCCAAGACTCCGCAAGTGCTCCAAGCAGGAATTCCCAGAATATGGAGTCATCCCGCACATCCGTTATTGCTCCAGACAGGGAGTCACACTGGGGGTATTCACATTATTCAAACATGTCAGATAGTGCTCCAGACAGGGAGACAGACTGGGGGTATCCACATAAATCACACACAGCCATAGAAAGGGAATTCCAACAGGGGCACTCTCATAATTCAGCTATTGCTCCGAAAAGGAAGTCAGTAGCCCAGGGGGTTTGCCATGGAGGCGGCTCCTGACTCTGGCACCTCTGGCACGTGCTCAGGGGCTACGGAGTACTGGGGCACTTCTGCCATTCAGGCATCTCCAACTGCTGGCCTTGGCTCGAGGGACAGTATTCCCAAGAGGAATCCATTGTGGACTCGGGGACTTCCACCCCTCCAAGGTATGCTGCCTTGGACTCAGAGGGTCCAGCCAGTCAGCAGATGGGTGTGTCACCTGGGTATGTGGGGCATCAAAGTCCTGGCCTGCCTTGCCTGGTAGGCGAGCAGGTAGACCAGGCACCCTTACCAGGGTCACCTGGGTATTTAGGGCACCAAAGTTCTGGCCTGCCTAGCCTGGTAGGCGAGCAGGTAGGCCAGGCACCCTCACTGGCCCTTAGAAGGTCGCAGCGGGCCAAGTGTTTGCCAAAACATCTAGAAGATTATGTGAGGTTCCTGTCAACATATGAGGAAACTTGCTGTGAGGTCGCTGAACAAGGGGGGTAACACTCAGAGAGAGAGTCTCATATACTATTTTGATTTTGGATATATTTTATTTGAGTTAAATAATTATTTTGAAAGGTGTCTGCCTGTGTGCAGACCCGAATATTTCCACTCTTCTAGCATTGAATAATGTATTGTGTTCCACTCTCCCTGCATGGCACAATGCACCTGTGCGTAAGCTAGTGTGTATCTCATCTGGGGGGGAGGGGTGTTGTGTCCTGAGCCTGCAAGAGCTGAAAGCAGGCTCAGAATTGTTGCAAATGGTCCCGGGCATTCCAAAAGCTGCCGGGGACCAGACAGAGTGGCGCCAGCCTTGTGCACATGCGCAAGGCGCGAAATGGTCAATTCCTATTGGTTCACACTGTCCGGGTTTCAGGCACTATAAAAGGCCTGCGTATCTTTTGCTGTTTGCTTGGTTGTAGGAGAAAATAATAAAGAGCTTGTTGTTTTTCACCATGTGTCTTCGTCAATTGCCAATGAACGGAAAACACAATATTCTTCCTCTTCAAATACTTATGTCAATTAGGGAAGTATTTTCTACTTGTTTTGCATTTGAAATATATATTTTCCTCTCATTGCTTTGGAATGGATCTTGCCTATCTCCATCAATGTCACCCCTCCTTACTCTTTACAGCTCCTTCAAACTTGCCAATTATCACCCTCAGGACTTCCACTTCACTGCTGTTGGAGATCACATCTGACTTTTTACCAGAATTTTCCTTTCATATGACCATCTAAGAAGCCAAACACCAAGCTGCACTTGTATCCTGTACTTGTGCAGATTTTATAGTCTTTCATTTCCAGCTTTCAAGCCTCTTGCCAGGATACATTCAGATTTCCACTTTTCTCTTCTTCTCTGTGTGTGTATTCTTTCTTTTCAGCAATAAAGCAGAGTTTATTTGAATTTATGTTAGTCCTTGAAGTGTCTGCTGCTATTCCGACACAGTTTCCAGAGAGCTAAGATTTATTGCTGTGCCTTCGAAGAAATCTGGCAGTCATCTGGAATCAAGTGGGACATGTAGTCAGTTTTAATTTCTATGTATAATGATCTAAGGATACTTAAGTGGGATGCCACTTGGAAACTTTCTTTGCCTTGAGTTCCACAGCAAAAGAATAGTAACATGGGAATGTACTAAACAAATAATGTACATTTTTTGCTTCTTTTGAACATGCCTTTCTATTTTTATGAGGTATTAAACAAACATAAACTCACACCAATAAAGCAAGAACCAGAGGCATGAGCCCATTTTAGATCTGTGGATGTGGAAACTGAGAAAATATTTCCTTGAATTTTAAACCTGCAAGCGCTTATGCATGCACGGGAACATTAGTGTCAAATTGAGCCATTCACCATCTCCCAGCATGGCCTATCGCATAGAATTGTTTCAGTGGTAAAATTGACAGTGGCACTCCTTTTATGCTGAAGAAACATAGGAAATAATTGTACCAAAGAAATATATAGTCAATACTGATTAATTTTTAACCAAGATACTGTAAAAGCAAAACAAAAAAAACACTTTCTTGACTTGAGCAAAATTCTTTTTGTTACTCATTCTGAGGAGAAAAGCGATCAATGACTTTTTGAGTCTAATAACAACTGTGAAACTCTATATAGTCCCAAACATGCAGTGAATACCACAGTATCTTGGTCATCAACTACCACAGGCATGGAAACAATTGTTCACTTTATCTATAAAAGATGAATGGATTTAAATTAAAGGAAGAAAGCTTGATCAATTGTTGGGGAGGAAAAATCTAGCTCTAAGTGCAGTTCAGCACAGCAAGATAAGTTATCAGACAAAGTGATGAACTGTTCCTGCTTGTAGAGCTAAAATTATTTATAGGAGGAGAACTTCTCTCCCAAATTCTTCTGGTTTAAATTTGCTTGAAAGTGAACCCCTATATATTTATGGGTCTATATACATGTATTTGATCCATTTACATCTATGTATATGTACAGTTTTCAGCTATACATATTATATTCCAGGATAGCCAGTTTTATCTGTGCTTGTAATTGTTCTATGTATTTCAATTAAAAAGTAATATAGAAATAATGAATTATATATAAAAAAATTCTATCAACACCTTTGCTATGGTATATCAATTTACAAAGATAGCTACTGCAGCAAAATAATTAAGATGTTGACTTTACTCACAGTGATGCAGATTCATAATAATTATACATACACACATACACATACGCACACAAACACACATGATTACATGGACAAAACCATTATAAATAACATTTTTAAAAAATAACAGGGTCTCCCTAGAAACCCTAACCCTAGGACTGGAAACAAAGTCAAGTCTTAATAAATTTATGGAACACTTGAAGAGTTGGAGTTATGCATGTTTCAGAAGGTAGGGACCACAACAGAGAAAGCATACTTTCTTGGTTCTCAAGATGACAAAATTTAATTAAGGGAAGTCTCAGCGTATCCACTCTGCCCAAGTATACCAAGGAGACAGGCAGTCCCTCAAATGACCAGATTCTACAACATGAGAAACTTCGTAGGTAACAACCACCACCATTGAATTGCATCCAGAAACTGAGCAGCAATCAATACAGCTGGTCTAGCTGTGGGCAATGTGCCATGACAGAAATCTCCATGGCTGATTCTCCCCATGGGATGATTAACCCCACCTATCATGTGCCTGCCACTTCCTGTTCCAGCTGCCTGGCACTACTGCCCCCTAGAGCCTTCATGATACCACCAACACTACTGCCCTCCAGCACCTGGCTGGTATGATTCTTGTCCTGGCAATACTGAAGACCAGGCTTCTCATTCAGCACAAGGCATGCCAAGAGCCGCAGATTTTTAAAAAAAAAAAAGTTTAAAAAGCAAGCAAATAGAACAATATTAGAAAAGGGAGGTTTTTTTTTGAGAGGGTGACTAAATGTGGTTAGAGAATGGAATGTGTATTGAATTCATTACTGTTTTAACTACTGTGCCCAAATCTGAAGCAAATGTATCTTCTGTTTCTGTAATGGACGAGTGAACTAAAAATCCAGTGTAAATAAAGACTCATTATAGTTTAGAGAGGGAGAGGAAACAGAGAAAGAAGAGGCTATAGCAATCCCTTTATAAGCTAATGATGTTAACTTCTGTCCCTATCACATAGCCTGCTGATTTTCTTGATACTGTGTGGAATAATTTGTGCATTTTAATGACTTGCATTGTTTTGGTATTTGCAACTGTTCATTTTCAGCATTTCAGCAGTCAGGGGAAAGCAACATATTCTCTGGGATGCCATAATTATGAAGTAGGTTTATTAAGTTGCAAGGTGGAAAATGTGAGAAGAGAGAGACACTGTTAAGGAAAGGCAATTGTGAACCTGCTCTTCATATTTTAAGCAAGAAACTATTAAACCCTAAATACAGTTTGCTTACAAGCATCAGGAAGAGCTGTGTCCTTCCCAGAGGCTTATAAACAGTGAAGAAGCATGACAACAAAGCAGAACCAACAGAGGAAGCTAATGCAACAAGGAAAATCTAAGAAAAAAATATGGTTTTTGAGGAAAGTGCCAAGTAGATATCAAAGGGTTGGGAAGGGCTCCAATAATAATAAATAGTGGAGGGTGGTAAATTTTCACAAGGCCTCTGCTGGACCTGCAAATTACCAATTTTCACTGAAATAATTTTATCATATTTTTTCCACTGGAAAGATTGATAAATGTGTTAGTGGAATTGTGCAGAGTAGTTAAAGGAAATGGTTCAAAAAATACATTAGCACAAACAAAGAATCTCTCCTCACAGCATTAAACTCTCTACAAATGCATAGCTGCTTCAAAATGTGTCCCCAGTGCTCTGCATGTGCATGGATTAATAATACCTATACTGAGATCAGTAGTTGCCATGCAAGCATCCCAAAGGATGTCACTGCTCTTCATCTTCAAGCTTATGTACTCCGCTTATGCTAGTATGATTTCTGAACATTTCTTCCAAATGTTTAACCTACCTGTTTTGACTTTCAATCTCCCCTGAAGCACCTAAACATGTCCAATGATGTCACTATATCTTTATCATGGCTCTTGTAGCCTTCAATTGTTTTTGTTTTTTTGCATTGGAATGCAAAAAGATCATTGCCTTTGAAAAAGCAGACAAGATAGATAAGAACAGAAAGAAAGAGATGAAAATCTTAAAATTAAATGGAAGAAAAGAGGAGGTCCAAAAAAAAGGATAAAAAGAGGTGTCTAGGCAAGACAGTGGTACACCTAGTGTATTTGATAATCTGAACAGATCAGGGGACTGAGGAGCATCTTGGCAACCCAACCAAACACCACTATCAGTCCACACTGCTCCAGCACCATCATTGTACCACACCTTGATGACCTCCATTGCCAAACAATTGACTGGTGCGCTGGCAGCAGTAACTCAATTCTATATCTGTTGCTGACTCTCTGGGTGATTTCCTCAGACAATGCACCATGTGATTGCCTAACCCAGGAGAACAATCACATCATATTGCCCTTGGTATACCGTTGAGGCAGAAATAAACAAAGGAGATACACAAAGGTAAGCAGGAACACATTGTGAAAAATTCATGGTCTTTCATGGCTTGCTAGGTTGCAACATCTGGTTTTTCTCCTCACTGGACATGATGGCTGGGGTTACTAGGAGACAAAGTTTAGCAGTGTCTATAGAACCACAAATTGCTCATTGTAAAGTGGCTTTCTCTAAACTATTATCCTCCACATCTCTTTGACCACAATGTCTATGGCAATTGTGCCAATTGAAGATAATGGGCATTATCATATAAACATACTTGGAAGGTAAATAATAAACCAATTTAAACCAAGTTTTCAATATATCCTCAAGAATTATTATAAATAAGCAGATGGAAGGAAAAGTTTTGATTCAAAATTTCCTTCATATCAGGGCAGTGAACCAATCTTCTATCTCAATGATTGCCTATTGCCTTGACAGACTTGAACATTGGGTGCTATCTAACAAAATGAAATTCAATGGTGAAAAAAAGTAAGGGCCTACATTTAGGCAAGAAAAAACAAATGCAAGGTATAGTATAGGTGATACCTTGCTCAATAGTAGTAACTGTGAGAGGATCTCGGAGTCCTAGTGGACAATCACTTAAATATGAACCAGCAGTGTGCTGCAGCTGCCAAAAAAGCCAACACATTGCTAAGCTGCATTAACAGAGGGATAGAATCAGGATCACGTGAAATGTTAATACCACTTTACAATGCCTTGGTAAGGCCACACTTGGAATACTGCATTCAGTTTTGGTCACCACAATGTAAAAAAGATGTTGAGACTCTAGAAAGAGTACAGAGAAGAGCAACAAAGGGGGGGGGACTGGAGGCTAAAACATATAGGGAACGGTTGCTGGAATTGGGTATATCTAGTCTAATGAAGAGACGGATGAGGGGGGACACGATAGCAGTGTTTCAATATTTCAGGGGTTACCACAAAGAAGAGGGAGTCAAGCTATTCTCCAAAGCACCTGAAGGCAGAACAAGAAGCAAAGGATGGAAGCTAACCAAAGAGAAAAGCAACCTAGAACTAAGGAGACATTTTCTGACAGAACAATTGATCAGTGGAACAACCTGCCCCCAGAAGCAGTCAATGCTCCAACACTGGAAGTTTTTAAGAAGAGACTGGACAGCCATTTGTCTGAAATGGTATAGGGTTTCGTGCCTGAGCAGGGGGTTGGACTAGATGACCTCCAAGGTCCCTTCCAACTTTATTACTACTACTACTACTACTACTACTACTACTACTACTACTACTACTACTACTACTTCTTTGGGGCTATTCTAAGGCTGAAATCCTAAATACTTGTAAAGCTTTAAAAGAAGAGGAAGAAGGACAAAGCTAAGAATGAAAAAGAAAGAAAGACAGAGAGGAAGAGAGAGAGGAATACAGCTGTGATCCTTAGAGGAAACACCAATATTTTTAACATTTATATTAAACATTTATATACATAATTATATTTGTGCAGGAGAAGATAAACTGTTAGGAAAAACATTATGAATAAGTTATAAAAATCTTTAAAAAATTACATTCAAATCAAGTTTATTATTTACATGGACACATGCATGCAGTTTTCTTAACCAAAGTTTGTTGTTGCTCTCTTCTACTATAGCTTTCCAAGTTGCAAGTCTAACATCTAACTCTTGGTTTCTCAGATGGACCCCCAGAATGGATCCAGAATAGAGGATGCTCCTTATGAATGGACCACTTTAATGATTTATCCAAATTGCAAACCACATTTTTGTACATATCTTATGTTGGATGCATTTGTAATACAATACAAGGAACTCTAACTCATACAGTATATAAGTAAGTGTGCAAACAAATGAATACATAGATCAATAAGTAGGTCTACTGATAATATATCAACAAAGTCAACTCTACAGAGGCTGAATGACTCGATGTATATATACTAAAGATAATAATGGAAAGCAGCAAATTTCACATCTGGCTTATGCAGATCTACATAATAAAACAACTAAACAAGAGAATACTATGCTAGACAATTACTTTAGGTTTCTTATTAATTTGTGAATTGGCCATCAGGTTATTAATTCCTATAACAAGCTCAAGATTAATCTCTGCAACAAATACAGGGGATAAGCAATAGTTAGGTAACTGAGGGATCCCCAATTTTTAATGCAGAGACTTTGTTTTTCCATATAATGAGAACTTTTCCAAAAATGCTATGGCAGGGATTAGGAACATGTGGCTCTCCAAATGTTGCTCATTTATAATATCCTGAAGCCTGGCTGGTATATCCAATTCTAAATATGTTTGCTGCTGTAATTCAGCAATATCACTGAGTTAGAGGTAGTTAAAAGTAAACTGGGATTACCCCATCAGTCTTAATTAAAGTCTAATGTTCTGGCTTATTTGACAGGCATCCAGATTTCATAATTTTCAGAGCTACAAGTAGATCAAAGGAATAAGCAGCTTTTCACAATCAGCAATTTTCTGGAATGGAAATAGCAAGTATATATCTAAAATGCTAAAGTGAAATTTTGCAAGCATATTCAAATTAATATTTCAGGAGCAAGTAACCAGAAACACGAGTTCAAAGTACAAAGAGTTTATTTCATGTGACGTATACACAAGAATGTGATCTACTAACGGTCAAGCCAAACTGGTACTAGATAATATAATACATTTGCCATTGCCTTTAACTCACCCTCAGGTTCAGCACGCTCATCTCCTACATTAGGGGTTCCCAACCTGCAGGCCACGGCCCAGTAGTAGGCCACGGCCTACTGGCCACCGGGCTGTGGGACAGGCTGGCCAGTGTGCACGCATGTGCATGCACACCCCCTCACTTGCACAAGTGCACCATCCAGGCGCAAAATGAGCCATCGCCACGCCTTGGGATGCGAAAACAGGTCGCCGCCACCACACCTCAGGGCACGAAAACAGGCTGCCATTGCTGTCCCTTGAGGTACAAAAATGGGGTGCTGCCACGGCACCTCAGGGTGCAAAAATGGGTCACCGCCATGCTGCGGGGCACAGAAACAAGGTGTTGTGCCACGTAAGAAGGGGTGGGGCCAGTATCATGCGGGCACTAGTCCTACCCCATTTGTGGCATGTGGGTGCTCGCGGCCCCATGTGCGCACGTGCACACACATGCAATTAAATTGCTTCCCCCTCCTTTTTCCTCCGGTCCACCAACCGACAAAGGTTGGTGACGTCTGTCCTACATGATCCTGTGTAGGAAGTGAGATTTCTTACAATAGTTTCACAGGTATGATACAAGCATTACCTTCCCTGGAGTTTAAATCCACTAAAGTTTCATATCTTTCACTATATATGGTGATCACAGCTGCAAAGGTACGGGGTGACTTGCCCTGATTAGCCCGAGATCTAACCCTAGCAGTTTCATAAAGGTTTTCATGGGAATCAGCCTTCTCTTGACTATTTCTTTCAAAATGTGCTCCATTAAGGTTATCAAATATAAGAACAAGGAGGACACAGATAATGGAAATGAGAAGAAATGGCAAAGAAGGGAGAGGAGGTTATACTGACTGTTTAACAATATCAGTTACACAGTTACAACAGTTACACAGAAAAATTTCCAACCAAAAATGTACTTATATTTTATATGCCTATATGTATATAAAGTTACCAATTAGAAAGACTTGGGCTTTCAGTCACAATATTGTCGATGACACACTTTTCAAATTTCACTACCAAAACGTATGACAAATCATGTGATCTACAGACTACAGCAGTCATAGATTTGAAAATACTCAGTTGAAGCTAATTGCTGGAATCAGGAAATAAATAATGTAAATCTAGGCTGGTAAGTTTATCAATGGATGAAGAAAAGAAAGAAGCAAACAATTTAAAAGGTCAGAATACATCAAAGTTTGAATGACAACTGTTGTGAAAACAGTCCAGTTTTTTTAAAAAGATACTCCCAAAAACCCTAGACAATATGTGATTTTAAGGCCAAGCCTGCCAGATGCCAGACATGAGGAGAACTGTACATTTGGCAATCTTATATTGTCACTTTAACCCAACAGATTTGGATGGGCTCCAGAAAAGTAATTGGAAATAATATCATGTATAGATATACTTTTAACCAGCCCAACTGTTGAAATGTTATTTTGCAAATATTTTTTAACCATCTAGCAAAATATAGTCAAATAGTAAGAAGAATGATATCTGTCTTAAAGCCAATAGCAATATTCATTTCTCATGTTTATTATATAGGGATTGGAAGGATTTTGTTTCCTGAAATGTAGTCTAAAAAAATTCAGAGAACAGAAATCCATTTCAGGAAAATATTTAAGGATTTGACTCAAATCATCATCATCAATCATCTTACCTGATTAAAGATACCCTTTTTCACCAGCTTTTTTCCTGTCCCCAGTATCAAACCTTATATTTTCACAAGTTTCCAATAAAATTCTCACTACGCTATCATAAATCATTTTGGTTTAGAATAAGAGCTTCTATGAAGTGGACTCAGGACAACCTCAATACAATGGCTAATTGTATTGGTTTTATTTTTAATGTTTTTGCTTGGACTTGATTAATTGTTGCTTTATATATATGTTGTGAGCCGCTCCGAGTCTTCGGAGAGGAGTGGCATATAAGTCCGAACAAAATAAATAAATAAATAAATTATGCAGGAAACCAAGGTTGTGGCCATTCAATCTTATGGGTTCAATGCTATATATTTTTGATTATTCTATGCAGTGACTGTGCAAAGATATCCATTTTGTTTTAAAATCAATTTCTTCCCTTTTTTTGCACATATAACAAATAGCAAGGAAGAAATTCTAAAAAAAATCTTTTTAAAAAAGTTGAAGACAACAACAAAAACTGCTTAGGGTGGAAGAAGGAATGCTCCCCATTCTTGCAGCTTGCTTTTTCAAGTCTGGCAAAAGGTAAGCATGTCAATGCAACCAAAGAAAAGGTATAGCTAGCACACTCTTTTTTATATGCCAATTTTCCCAAAGATCCACTTCTCTTTCTACCAAATAATCTTTCATCATCATCATCACCACCCTTGTATCCTTTATTAATTATTCATTTTTCATCATAAGTAGTGAAATACTTTTAGAATTATATTTATTCCTTTATCATGTGTATTTATAGCCTAACTCTAATCACTTTTTGAAAAAGAACCATTTCTAAAGTGATACTCTCCAGTTTCTATGGCTCAATCACTTTTTCTGTACTGCTTCATCTGATTCTGATCCATTCATTCATGTCACCTAAACAGTATCTTTTTAGCCTAGATTTCATTCATTCAGAACATTGCACAATTTCCCCCAAAATCCATCCTTTGTTCTTCCATTAGCATATTCACTGGAGTGTACCATACAACTGCCGCTCACCTATGGCTTTTTTCTTTCATACACACCAGAGCCTAGACGGCACAATTCATACTTTCTGAAAATCATTTTAGCCTGTTCATTCATCACTAAACTTGTATCTTCATTTTCCTGCATGGAATCTTCCATTCCACTAGAACAGATTCATTACATTTTGCCATTTCTTTTAGTTTCATAGCCACGTCTATTCCTCTTTCTTTCATTCCATTTGCTATTTCATATTCTTCATCATTCAAACTGACATTCCAAGTCACAATCTTCCATTTATCATGGTTACCATCAGATGGGCCAATAGATAACATATAACTAATAACTAATACATCATGGCTTTGTTCAATTAAGACTTTCATATAATATTTTTTTCAAATAATAAAAAAGTTGTAAACAAACCTTATTTGTATTTGTGTACTATACAACCTTATTTGGAAATGATTAAACAGTACCAATCATTTTAGGTACATGCATAAAACACACAAATCCCAGTTTATCTCAAGCATGGTCATGTTATCATCTGCAAGCCAACAACACTAATCCAAATATTATTTTGCAAGCTAATATATTATTGCTAGAATCCCAACAATTTAGTCATTGGACTAGTTAGAGAGCAAAGGAGGTAAAAGGCATGTGTGCCTCACTAAGGAATGTATAAGTGGTTGCATGGCTATAAGAGGGGGGGGAAATCCCTTTTTTTAATACTGCTGGATCCCTGGATTATTTTCCAAACGTTTCCATGGTTCAGAAATATTGCAGTCTTGATTAATGACTACTTGGAACAGGAAATCAGATTGAGAATTGTTTTAAAACCAGTAGATCAAAGTATATAGAAATAGTGGTGAAATATTTTTGAAAAAAAATTACTTAACTCTAACAGTACTCAATCCTACATGAAGAGACTGTAAAAGTTTTTGGGAGCTTTGGGTATTCTCTAAGCACATTAAATCATCTAAATTTACTGGATGTGTAACTGTAAGTCATCAATCCTAAACACAGCATCAAATTTCAGAGCATGAATAATGGAGCACATGGGGGCCATCTATTTCATGACAGGATTTAACTTACTGGATTTACTATCCTTTGGGTATATATGTTTCCATAGTCAATCAACTGAATCTATCCAAAATCCAAAGGTTGTCAATTTCCAAAGAGTTGAAATATGAAGCATGACTAGGTCAATTGCAGAATAAAGGAAAATATAATACATTTGCCATTGACTTTCTTATGAAAATAAGCAGCTCACTCAGCTTTAGTACATTTAATGTAATTGTTTCATTTAGTTCATTAGCCCAGTTTCCATCTAATTGAGGTAGAACCATATGGAATATTCTGAAGCAATTTTTAGTGTCTTGCCTATCCTCTAATTTTGGAAGAATGAATCCAAGTGCTTATTAAAATGAAATGGTAATAATGTTATGTCCACGAAACTCTTTCTTGAAATACTATATAGACTAACCAGTATTTCTGGTCAAGGACTCAAAGGTTTAATCATGGTTTGTGTTATTTAGATTAATCTTTGAGTTATTTAGGATTACATATGTTCAGACATGCAAAATAACTTTTTACTGATGGGCAGACAATTTAAAGCTTTTAAATTGGCTAGTTTAGGAATAAATACTTTTTCTGATTTCCCCCAAATGGTTCTTATTCTGTCAAAAGGACAATGATCTGCACAAAGGGAGTCCCAGCATTTCCTCTATTTGCTTTCCTACTATGTTCCAATTTATTCTTGTTTTGATTAAGGTTGAAATTTCTATATGCCTGTTTTAAATTCTCAGAATAAGGGATACAGAATATGCATTCCAAACATCTTGTTAATACAGTTTAACATATTATTATATTAACAAATACCCAGAAGATTAATTATCGAAGGAGTTTCATTACTATATGACTCTTGTCACTCCATGCAACTACTGTTCCAAGTCCATCTAAGGTGATTAGGGGCTAGAGACTAAAACATCTGAAGAATAGTTCCAGGAATTGGGTATGGCTAGTCTAGAGAAAAGAAGAACTAGGGGTGACATGATAGCAATGTTCCAATATTTGAGAGGCTGTCACAAAGATGAGGGGAGGGGATCAAAGCACCAGAAGGCAAGACAAGAAACAATGGATGGAAACTAATGAAGGAGAGAAGCAACCTAGAATTAAGGAGAAACTTCCTAACAGTGAGAACAATTAACCAGTGGAATGACTTGCCTTCAGAAGTTGTGGGTGCTCCATCACTTGAAGCATTTAAGAAGATACTAAACAGCCACTTGTCTGGAATGGTATAGGTCTCCTGCTTGAGCAGGGGGTTGGACTAGAAGACCTCCAAGGTCCCTTCCAATTCTGTTATTCTGTAATTCTATGTATTTCATTTTGAGAAGACTGATTCTAGGCTAGCTTTCTCTTCAATTTATTTATCTTCTGGCATATTAGTATTTAGAATTATTCTTGCCCAGAACCAGATTTTTATCTGCTACCAGTAAACCTGAAGATTTTAACAGAGCAATTTTTGGGTGATGAATTTATCCATTGTGAGTGCAACCTGTTTACAGCAAAGAAGAAACAAGGCAGATCATTTGATGCTGAGTGATTCACCCAGTTCTGTTAATGAAATGACTCATCCAATTAATTGCTTTCTCTTTATTGCCCCATTAGCATATGCTGCTTTGGATATAGGAGGTTAACACTGTCCTTAAACATCTAGAGGAAATAATCCATTTTGCAATGACAGCCAATAACCTCCAATAGCAATTTTATGGAATTATGAAATATAGTGTATATATACATGTGAATGTAGTGCATCCTGTATGGTCTTGCATGGGGAACACACACAACCATGGGCCTCCTGAAGCCCTCCCTTTGACTTTTAATTAATTTTAACATTGTTTTAGTCATCCTTGCCTTTTTAAAAATCGTATTTGTTATATATTGGTTTTATCGTTTAATATTTTACTGTATACCACCCAAAGTCCCTCTATGAGAGAAATAGTCAGTTTCAAAATTCAATAAATAAATAAAAATATGAGCATCTCTATGTGCTTAAGTTAGAAAAGGATTACTTTTCAAAAGTCCTCAAAAAATTGAAAACATATCCCCCCCCTCCATATGTTAGTCTAATTTTCTCTGCAGGCAAGAAATAGGGGAGATAGAGAGAGAAAGATGATATCAAAGACAACTATTTCTGAATGTATCGATACAAATGTCTCCACCAGCCTTGCTATGCCACAAAAAAGGAAGGCTGGTCCACCTTCTAGCCAGATCCATTTAGGTAGACTAACATACTGCTTCACCACCCATAAGCATTTTTTTAAGGAAACAAAGATTTGGGAGATGAACTAGCAGAAGATGCAGATGTCAGAAAACATAGCAGCTAATGTGCTGATATTGACAAAGCAAGAAAAAAAAATCTTCACTGCCTTTTTTAATTCTCCAACGCTCAAAAGGAAGGTCAAATGAAATGAAAAGTCTATAGGTCAGATGAGAACTGGAAACTAATCCTGACAGAAAAGTGGATAGATTTAAAAAAGAAGTGGCATTCCAAGGAGAAGCAAAAAATATCCAGAGTTATATTTTTAAAAAAAGAACAAAGAATCCTTCAAATGTTTTTTTTTTCAGCAATACTCAATGTAAAATTAGATCTTATACAAGTAGGAAACTACATCTATGTGACTGTCCCTACTCCAGTGATAAAAAAACCCTGTTCAATGGAAAGTATGCAAACTGTGTTACCATCCACTGACCAACAATCCAAGAGAGGAACAGTGACACTGTGATATAAATGTTCCCTAGAACAGGAGTCCCCAGCCCCGGGTCCGTGGGCCAGTACCAGGCCACAGCTTGTCAGCAACTGCGCCGTGTAAACAAGCAAAGCCCCATCCACAGGATGCAGGCAGCACACAAAACCATGCCCCCTCCAGTCTGTGGAAAAACCTCTCTGCACTTAACTGGCCCCTGGTACCCAAAAGGTTGGGGACCTCTGCCCTAGAAGTATGAACTCAAAAAATTGCAAAGCTCCTATGATAATTGCTGAGATTTCTGAGAGTTGACACCCATACATCTTGAAGTTATCTAAACTGGGAAGGCTGTTTTAGAATATCTGAGACAACGTTCTTAGAGTCACGAGTGGAAGTATAATCTCTATAGGCTACAACATAGACGCTTTAAAATGAGTTTCCCCCTTGCGACAGCTCTGTGGATATCCAAGGACAATTTTGAGATCAATATTCTCTATCACTCTGATACTTCCACAAGTATCAGTATCAGATTCTGGAGAATTTTCCCCCTCCAAGAGAACAGTAAATTACAGTTTGCGGAATGAATATTTACTGTATTTCATATGTTAAATTGAACCATATTCTCTTACTTTTCCACCTCAATGTTGTAAATGAATTAGTCCTGGAAATGTCAAGTTTAAGTCAAAATGCAGAGAGATTTAACTTATACCCACTTTCAGAGATCCAGTTACTCTGGTTAATTCTTGGTTTAAGGGCTGCACATCTGTCCAGATCTTTGTGGGTATGTGTGAAGATTGAAACTGTAGGAGACATGCACAAAAGTCTTGTCATTCACATTCTTATTTATACAGGCATCTGTTCAGACGTTAAATAATTTAGCAACGATGCCAAAATGTTTTTGAAGCCATTTTGGTGAATACTTATGAGAAAAAGAAGATGAAATTAAGCAGTGCAAAACAGCACAAATCTATTTCCATCCTAATTACTGTAAGCGTTCAGTCCAAAGGGACAGTGAATATCTCAGCAGTTCTAATATAAGCACTATATTAGAACTGAATGGACTTAGAAGTCACTTAGGAAATTTCAGTTAGCTTTTGTATTTTATTACTGTATTTATATTATTCCAACAGTATAAACTATATTGTATATTAGATTATCAATATTGTATTATGATGGTACCAAAGCAGTTATCAAATAGTTTTAATTCTTTCACTCTCTTTAAATTATCTGTTTTCTGTGAACACCATAAATTTGTCCTAAATGTAACTAATAAACCAGTGCTTCCCAAACTTTTTCCTTCATTACCCAAAATCACTCATCAGAAAGTCTTTTTAACCCTATGTAGATAAAACACTTTAACTCAATTTAAATGCCCTTGTTGTAATTGGGTAATGGGTTCATGTATCATTACCTGAAGAAAAACACTTTTATCCAATGTTGGATAATTTATACAAGGTCTGAGAAGCACTGCAATAAACCATTGTAAACAGAAAAGCAAACCATAGTGTCTGCTGCATCTAAGATACAAAATGAAAATACCTGCATTTTGTACTGTTTAAGAGCAAAAGTCTGATCCTATCTCACAAAGCTTAATGTATACTAGACTGCAAAAAATCTTATTATACATAGTTCCTTAATTCAAATTTTAAAACATTAAAATGTCAGTTTTCAAATCCTAAATCCCAAAAGCTAAACAGATTCTGAAATTATACAGCCTCAGAGAATGGGACAATTGTAAACAGCTAGGAGAATAAAACAAGTGAATGTTTTCCTTATAATCTGAATGTGGAGAATTGGTTTAAGAATTCTCCATCCAGTTCCACAGCTCCAGTTCTATAATAAGTTATCTGAAGCTTAACTTCTTTCTTTTCTGGCAATGCAATCACAGCAAATGTCACATGCTGAGAAAGTTGCATCCTGTCTGCCTGGGTTTTAATTAAGCTGTCACGTTGAAATAGAAATAAATTCAGGGAAGTGAGCAAGTGCTTTGGTGCAGTTCAGTTTCATTTTTGTTTAGAACTGAAGCTCCGCCTGCTTGAAATTAACAAGAAGATTGGCGCTCACTGTTAGTTTCAGTGATGAGATACTAACCATACATCTTAATGAGAAAAAATGGAGCAAGAAACCAACCTTTTACCTTTCATGGTATTACTATATGCAGCTTCGTTTTTTGCTCATTTGTTAGAATCCTAGTGCAACAGCTCTGGCATCTACTTGGATATAACACAGCTTGCTTGTGAGTTCCTACTTTCAGTGATATTTAGAATTGAGGATTACCCCTGGCATCTGCAAATGCTAAGGTATTTTTAGATTTTAGTTGTATGCTGAAGACCAATAGAGTATGGTCTTTCTAACGCTTGCAATATGGTTTTTGTAGTACTATTGCACTGTACTGACATGGGTTTTCTTGTATTTTAGATATGCCTTTTTCAGATGCATTACTAATGATTTGCCATAAGCCTTAACCTTCAAGAAAAGTCTCCCTTTTAGAAACCAGGATTGGCAGAAAAGCATTAAATTGCATAATAGATAAAAGTTTCATTTTCAGCTGTTCTCAAACCTCCACGAACAAAGCAAGTATTGAAGCCCAACCTTGAAAAACTCTGAGACTGTATCTTACCCATTCTGACATTTTTCCTTTGCAAATGTTTATTTTGCTTTTATTCAGAATGCAATGCTCTTTTTAATCCCAAATGCTCACATATTATTGGATATTTTAATTCTTATGATGTACTGAAGAGATGAATTTTTCTTACCCAATCAGAATGTTCTTTTGTAATTTTTTATTATGAAAACTATAAAAGATATTATTTTGTGAATTCAATAAGAAAATCCTTTTTAGTTGAAATGTTTCAAATAAATCATAAATTAAATCAGGGGTGTCAAACTGCCGGCCCATGGGCTGGATGCATCATCAGAAAACCACGCCCACCCCATGCCGGCAATGGCGAAAAAGCTCCGATATGTTGTGCGACATCACATGGCCTCACGAGTTTGACATGTCTGAATTAAATAATCTAGGTATTTAACTGGGGTCTAGCACACCCAGGCTCTTATCTAGAAGCCAGATTTGGACAAACACACCTTCTCCTTTAAACTGTCATGTGTTTTACTGAATGAAACCTTAGATTTCTTTTGCAAATTCCTGCCTCTTCTCTTTTTTTTAAAAAAAGAGTGGTGCCTCTGAGATGGGAGCTCTGCCTTCTTCCCTTGACTTTCTTCCTAATTATTAAACTACCAGACTACTACAATTTTCATTATAGGTGTTCTACAGATTGACACTACACTGACAAGCAACACAACTGATGAATCAACAAATGGACAAAAAGAATTATACTTCCCTGAAATAGAGATTATAGTGTAAGGTGTTTATTCCATGCAATACATATATGGATAATCATTTACCCTGAGGCAACATACACAGAAGTGCTCGCCGCAATGTTCAGAAGCCAGTCAGAGAGACAGCTGTCTCAACCATGTTTCTGTGTACTGCAGAATAACTTAAAAGTGGAGATCATATCATGGGAGTCAAAATAAGAGAGGTAGCCTCTCACACACTCTCACAGTTCCCTCTTCTCCTACATTTTGATACTCACTTGCTATTTACAGCTTGCTGAAAAACAGGAGATGGATTATCACAAAATAGGATATTTCTGCATCATAATGTCCACATGCTGACTTCTATCTATACATAAAGATTGGAGATCAGTAAGTATAATTTAAGAAAATAAATTATGTCTCAATCATAAGAGAAAAAGTTTGAACAGCGTAATAATATTCCTGCTCGCTCTGTCACCTGTGAAGATGGCTCTGTTTCTTTGGGCAATCCAATTTACTATTCTTGATCTTAGAACTGATGTTATGGTTAGTTCAAATCAGAGCCCAGTTTCAAAATGAGACATGTCATCAGACAGCCCTTCAAGAAGAAAGAAGACTTTTCTTTTTGAAGGATGATCATGACGACTCCACTTCACCAAATCAAATCAACCTTTATTGTCAAAGTGCAACAGGTGTACAATGAGATTGGCTGAGCCTCCCTTTGTGCACCCCCCAACACAACTCACAGTGACAACAAACCCACCACCTTATTACACCATGTGAACTCATTGCACAACACGCCGGCACCGCAAGTCTATCATACAAGGCATTATTTCCCATTCAGGAATCTAACAGCCCATGGGTAAAAACTGTTCTTCAGCCTGTTGGTGCGGCTGGCCATGTTTCTATATCTCCTACCCGATGGTAGGAGAGTAAAGAAGTGTCGACCAGGGTGTGAGTCGTCCCTGAGGATTTTCCTCACTCTTTTAAGGCAGCGGGCCCTAGCGATGGCATCTAGTGGTAACAGGGGACAGCCCAGGATATTTTGTGCTGTGCTCACCACCCTCTGTAGTATCTTTCTATCCGCGGCTGTCAAGCCGGCATACTACACCATAATACAGTGTGACAGGATGCTTTCTATAGTGGACCGGTAAAAGAAGGTCATCAGTTGTTGTTCCACTTTGTTCTTTCACAAGACCCTAAGGAAGTGGAGTCTCTGTTGGGCCTTTCTGGCTACCTGGGTTGCATTGATTTTCCAGGTGAGGTCTTCGCTGAGGTAGACTCCCAGGAATTTAAAGGAGGAAACTCTCTCCACACAGCCCCCCCATTTAAAGTGGGGCAGATTCCTCTCTTTTCTTCCGGAAGTCTAACACCAACTCCTTTGTCTTGCCGATGTTCAGGTGCAAGTTGTTTTTTAGACACCATGAGGATAGTTTTTGTACCTCCTCCCTGTACACTGTTTCGTCTCCACCTGTAATAAGACCCAATATGGTGGTATCATCTGCGAACTTAATGATCGCAGTGGAAGGGTCAGATGATACATAATCATGTGTGTACAGTGAATTCAGGTAGGAACTAAGCACACATCCCTGTGGGGAGCCAGTGCAAAGATTCAGGGAGGTGGATGTGACAGACCCGACCCTCACTGTTTGTGGCTGGTCCCTCAGAAAGTCTTTGATCCAGTCACAGATTATTATAAATATGTGAGCTTTTTGTTCTAAATCTGGATATCAAGGTAAATATCCATATTTATGCAAACCAGTGTAATGCATGTGGGGAAAAGAAAAGTCAATCAGAAATGTGTTCTGACTAGGACTTGAAGATAAAAAGATGGGGCAGGTAGATCTTTAGGACCTTTCCCATTACAATTTGTTCTTTTTTTATTCTATTTTTCCTTTTTTTTTTCTTGGTAGCTGATGCAAAATCTATTTTCTTACTGAATATCTGCACTTTTTTGTTTACATGACCAATATGAGACCAAATTAATAAAGCATCATGTGTGAAATATATAATGTGCTTTCTTGCCATTGTGGTAACTAACACAACACTATAAAAACTTTCTAATAACTGAAAACATTTATTTTATCATTCTGTGCATATTACTTTGCACAGGATTTACTTCGTGTGGCCTAGGAATGGGAAGCCTATGGCCTGTGGTCCCCAACACATTTCCATACCCATTACTATTTTTAAAAATCCTCTGCACCACAGTCCCATTTTGTGGAGGAGGAGGAGAAGATTGTCTTATTTCTTCTATGATAATAGTACTATTTCAGGGTTATTTTAATAGAATTGTTTTAACTGCCCCATCTTTTACATCTCTCAACAGTCAGGGGAGAAAAAGTACTGCTTTTAGATGCCAAAATTTGCTTCCCCCTGACGTATGCAATTATTAACCAAATTGGTTGGGGAATAGGAAGTATTTCAATGGATTGAGCATTCTTAATTTTAGTGTATTCCAATTAACATTTGCCCATATAGAAGCTTTTTCATTCTCTAATTAGACTTAATGGGAAGGGAAAGCAATCAGTTTTGCTATATCCCTGCTACTTTGCTACATTTGATATTAGTTTACATAAGCTCTATTTATTTTTCTATTAAAATTATGTTTTGTAATATGGACATTGATTCTCCTATTTTTAGAAGGATAACAGAAGCAGAAGCCTGAGCTCTGCTTGCAGAACAAGAATAATTAAATCTAAGACAATAAAAAGACTTTATGTCTGCCTTCAAATCAATCTTGACTTCTGGTGACTACTTGTAGACTATGAAGTTTTCTTGGCAACATTTTTGGAACTGGTTTGTCATTTTCTTTTTTTTAGGGCTGAGAGGGAGTGGACAGGTCTAAAGCCACCAGCTGGCTTTCATACCTAGTTAGAACTAAAACTCACAGTCTCTCTGTTTCTATCCCCATATCTTTAATCATTACATCAAATTGGTTCTCAAAATGAAACACAAGGTGTCAGATTTCATTTTGGATAAGACCATATCTGAATTACTCCATGATGCTTTTTCAAAAACCTTCCTGCAGGTAGAAAACCAATATGAAAGAAACAAGCAATTCAGAAAGTGAGGATCCTGCATACAAAAGTGATACTATCATTACAAGAAATGAGGTGGTTATTTCAGGCAATACAGTCTGGTAGGAAAGATGTGAGCTGTATATACAGCCTACCCAGTACATGTTATGTTAGGGTATGAACCTGAGAAGCAGCATGTGTTGTTTCATTGGCAAGCTGAAATAGTCCAGCTGACTATAGTCCAGCTATAGTCTAGTGAAAAGATAGAAATGAATGCTATTTTATTCTTATCCTCAACAGAATAGCATGCCTTTGACTCTGTTATGTATAGGAACTATACCAATAATTAAATCCAAATCTTCTAGTCTAGTCTAGAAGTCAATCTCCTTTTGCTGCTGACTGTATGGAGCAAATTTCTTGGATTGCTTAACGAGATTTTATTCTTCTATATGAGCATTTATGCTCAATAAATAAGGGTGAGAAAAATAATGTTAGTCTCTCTGGGTAGACTAGATTAGGACATCAACTCTATATGAAGGCCAAAATTATTTTTATTAAGATTGGTTATAATAACAGAATTTTGAAAAATCTGATTGTGCTGTACTTCCTCCTCTCTCTAATATTTCAGCAAATTAGAGAGGTGTTTACCTGATCTGCTTTCAAATATTGTAGTTCTAGACTAAATAAAAATTGCAGCCTTTTATGCCTAGGCAACAGTTTTTGCCTTCATTTGTTGGGGAAAAATAATATTTAGAATTTATTGGACTTCATGACATATGTACAGAAAAGGACTGTTGAAAAATGGTAATTTGTTGGAAGATAAAGGTAATGCTTTTCTGTATAGTCAAATAAATAAAGTGTAAATAAATACACTTTACCCTTGAGATAGTGAAGGAAAAATAACAGTTCCTTTCAACTCCAGCCAGTATGAAGTGAGAGTTTAGGGAATTGTCTTTTCCTTGGCACATTCCCCATCTTCTCTATAGGAGTGGGTTTTTTTCCCCCTTTCACTTTAGATCCCAGAAATGCTTTGGTGATTCTGGTCTGTTTCCAGTTTCTCTTCTAATTGGTTGTTGATTTTCTTCTTCCAAGTCTGAGATCTTCTGGAGCATAATAAGTAATAGAAGTATTGCCAAAAGCTAAAAACTGCAGTTCTCTGCTCTCACCGCAGCCAATAAAAGAAAACAAACAAAGATCTATTTCAACAAACATAGGATGAAAAGAACTGCCACCAAGATGGGATAAATTGACCAATCTGTTATTTATCTGTGTCCATTCTACCATTCATACAGGTATTCCATTTTATAACCTGATCTACATAGAAACATTTAAATGTGGTTTCAAATATGACTGCTTATAAAATGTACTTGATTATTTTATCTTAAAATGCATATTTTAAAATTCAACTGTGCTTGGAACTGAATTGCAAATATTCAAAGAAGTGTAAAATACAAAGGATAATTATATTTTGATTTGCACATTAGTCAGAGATCCCATCGGGTCAATTCACCCAGGAACATTCAAAGACCAAATTCTTTCATCATTCCTATCCCTAAGGAAGACAACCTGACCAGAAACCAAATCCTTCTTTTTCTTGTAATCCCAATTTAGAAGAAATATAATACAAATTCATCTTGGCTGTCTTGTCTTCATTTTCCTTTCTTTAGTGCCAAAAGTCGTGGACTGTGAATGGAGTGAGATTTAAACAAATTCATTCCAAATTATTGTTCTACAGATTTCCTTTTGCATTTCCAACTATTGTACTACATTATGATACTAACTAGACAATGCTCCCAAATAGCTTATATTGTTTTACAGTTGTTTATCTGATTTCTGGGGTTATTTCATTAAAGAGTTGTACATCTGCAGCCTATCTTTCTTTGTTGCAAAAAGCTGTTTCACTGAAGAGATGAAGAATTCTGTACATTTTTATGGCTACACACTCAGAGAGTTTTGCCAACTGTATGTTTGTAGGATAACAGGGCAAGACATTCTTTGCAGTCTGCTCTTAACAGTGCTCATCTTCTCATCACCACCACTATAGCTCCTGTTATTCTAGTTACCCCTCTCTCCAGCCTACACTTTTCTAGAAAGAGAGGACAAAGCATGGAGGAATCTGAACTTGCCTGATATCTCAGTTCTCATTTCCCAAAAAACAAAAAGTGAACAAGCTGCAAAAAGCAGGAGACCACTTCCTATTCCTAAAAATACCAACTGCTAACAATCCAAGCAAAGGGGAATCTTTGTATGTATCTGAATACTTCTTATATTACTTTTCCTGGCACTATGAATCTAGCAGCTGGCAAAGGAGTTGGCAAAGGATTATTTGCAAATCCAATGCATCTGGAACAATGTTTATATGCTCTACAGCTTTTCATGCTTGATTTCAGTTAAGTTTCCTGTTCATCCACTGAGTTTATTATGCTCAGAAAAGAAAAGTGCAATCAGGTTGGCTAAACAATGCAAACGAAGAGGAGAAAAATGATATCCAGTTTTTGCAATAGTTTATCAGAACAAATGTTGGGGAGATAATGACATTGATACAACTAATACATAATATTTTGAAGAAAATGATCTCTGGATTATTTTAGGAATGTAAAGTTATTCCCAGAGAAGCAAGAACAACTGAATTTGAGATTGCTAAAATTTGAGAATTTGAGAAATACTAAAATGAATAAGACGGTGGCAGAAACAAAATAATGGTTAAATTTTCACAATTCACAATTCATTTTTAAAAACATAAACTATTTCCTCTAAAATGTACATCAATAGATTATGCTGAACTATTTAACACACAATTTTATACTGATTTGGCTCATTCCTATAGACCAGTGGTGGCGAACCTATGGCATGCGTGCCAGAGGCAGCACTCAGAGCCCTCTCTGTGGGCACGTGCACCATGCCCCGGAGATGGCAACTGTCCCTCTTCAACCAGCAGCCCGCTAACTTGCCGAGGTCTCACGTGGCCAGATGTGTCCCAGCATGGCTGGTTTCCCTCCCCCCCATCCCATCCCTACTGGACTCACATGCTCTCCTTTTCCTGGGCATGACCCACTGCATCACCTCCTCAGCTGTCTGTCGGCCATCCAACTCAGAGGTAGCTTCTCTGAACTGCTAGCGGAGGGCTGCAGAGCCCCAGAGTGCGCTGGTCGAGGAGCCGGCAGGCTGTGGTTGCTGACGGACACTGTCGGCCCCCATGCACTTGCTGGCTTCTGTGTGCAAGGGCCGATGGTGTCAGGCAGCAGCCACCTCAGCCCCTGCCTCACCTTGCCCTGCAACAAGGGCACTCTCGCCCTGCCTTGTCTTGCCTTGCCTCACCCTGCAGGACGAGCCTCCTGCCCACTGCCCCATCTGCCAGAGACCCCCTGGATCTCCCCCAACCCTGCCCAACCCCCACAGGCATCCCTCCCCACGAGCAACATTGAGGTGACCATGCCCCCCTTGGCCATACCCACCCAGTCTGCCATGACCACCACAGCCATGCCCACCTGGCACCCGATGATAAATAAGTGGATTTTGCATTGCAGTTTGGGCACTCAGTCTCTAAAAGATTCGCCATCACTGCTATAGACCCCCTTTTGATGACTAAACTGGAAATATGCCTCCAAAAGAAGTCCCAAAAGAACTACCCAGACACTTTTTGAATCTTTTACAAATAAAATTGACAAAGACACACAGACAAAACAGACAAAGTGAGACAGGTCCATGATTGGATAAGTCTAACATAGGAATGTCTAAATTTACTCTCAGACTAAGCAAAGTACCACCGATGGGGCAATTTTACTTCAGCCTGAAAATCTGTCATCCTATCAGTACCAATTTCAGTTGGCCATTCAATTCATTTACTCTGAAAAAAATATGTTGATATTCAGTTACAAGATTTTATCACCAATATATATATAAACCTTCACTACCACTATATAAGTAGATTTCAGGCACCATGGGACAAGGTTACCCACATTCAGTTTATAAAATAGTATACTAAAAAGAAAATAAAATAAAAGAAAAAAGAAAAGAAAAGCACAGTTTGTAAGAACAGCCAATAATCAAATCTCTGTTAGGAATCTGAATGCTACAATTATGACTAGACCTCTCAGTACGTGCAAAGCATCCAAATCAAATTTTACATTCACAATGAAGTTGTTATAAAGATACCCAATAAGAAAGTAAGGAAAGGAGAACACTACCTGCTCACCTCCCAAAATGCTGTGACTGCCTCCCATTTTTTTTCTCACATTCCTCCTATATATCAAATTTATATGATGAAACAAGACTTACCAGAATACCATATTAATATACTATATTAATATACTATAGCAGACAAAAAATTGATTAAAACGATTTTTGTCCACAACTCCTGCTATTAGAAACATACCAGCAGACACTAACTTGAGGACAAAAGTCCTCCCAGACACCCACTTCCATTAGAAGTACTAATTAAAAAAAAACCCTCCTGAAAGAGTTTGCATCATTAGTCCAGAAAGAGATTATGCTCAGGATATTTCATTGTCTTTGCCAAACATTCTGGGATTTGACTAATGAGGCAATGATGAGCAGGCAGAGGAATGGGAAAGGTGACGTGCAGAATGCTCATTATTAACAGGCTACTGGAAAAAAGAAAGGGACAGCCAAAATCTCAGTGGATATTGCTTCTTGCCTAGAAGAGTGACAACCTACTCACCCCTGAAATTCCTGTATAGATTAATGTGCCTATCTAATAAAATGAAATTCAATGATGAGAAAAATAAAGTTCTACATTTAGGCAAGAAAAACCAAATGCATAGGTATAAAATAGGTCAGGGCTTTTCAACCTTTTCACCCATTGTACCACTTTTCGGATATGGCAATATCCGAGTACCACCAGTTGCCTGGCAAGGTGTCAAAAACTTGATAACCCCCCCCAAAGGAAAAAAGCAATAAAGTACAGGTAGTCCTCGACTTACAACAGTTTGCTTAGTGACTGCTCGAAGTTACAATGGCACTGAAAAAAGTGCCCCCCAAGGCACAGCCGAGCAAGACACCTGCCTGCCCACCCAGCGGCGCTCTTCCTCCTGTCTGAGGTTTTCATTGTTGTGAGCATTTCTATTGAGGATTGGCAGTGGAGGTTGGGGGGGTATTTGGTTTTTATTCCTCCCCCCATCTGCTGGGTGGTTGCAGCAGGTTTTGATTACTTTACATGAACCTGGGACACTGACCATCATAAATATGAATCAGTTGCCAAGCATCTGGATATAAATCACAAGACCCTGGAGATGCTGCAACATTCCAGCTGATTGGCGCTTCTTCTGGGCTCAGCGGAAGCACCAGGATCAGCACCAAGCTCAAGCTGGAGCCTGGTGCTGATCCTGGCGCTTCCACTGAACCCTGACAGCCCTGAAACTTCAGCCATCTCTCACTCAGGCTTGTGCAGTGCTGCCATCGGTTCAGCTCATTCCCCTCCCCCGCTACCACTTTTCTAGGATGGTCGCGTACCACCTGCCAGGTGCCAATGTACCACAGGTGGTACCCGTACCACTGGTTGAAACGCCCTGGAATAGGTGGTACTGGTTCAATAGTAATAACTGTGAGTGGGATCTTGGAATCCCAGTGGACAATTACTTAAATATGAGACAGCAGTGTGCTGCAGTTGCCAAAAAAAGCCAACATAATCTTACACTGCATTAACAGACGTATAGAATCAAGATCATGCAAAGTGTTAATATCACTTCATAAGGTCTTGGTAAGACCACACTTGGAACATTACATCCAGTTTTGGTTGCCATGATATAAAAGAGATATTGAGACTCTAGAAATAGTGCAGAGAAGAGTAAAAAAAGATGATTAGAGGACTGGAGGCTAAAACATGAAGAATGGTTGCAGGAATTGGGTATGTCTAGTTTAATGAAAAAAAGGACTGCAGTGATCTGATAACAGTCTTCCAATATCTAAGGGGTTGGCAGAAAGAAGAGGGGGTCAACTTATTCTCCAAAGCATCTGAAGGCAGAACAAGAAGCGATTGATAGAAACTAATCAAGGAGAGAACCAACCTAGAACTAAGGAGAAATTTCCTGACTTGCCTCAAGAAATTGTGGGTGCTCCAATACTGGCAGTTTTTAAGAAGAGATTGGACACCATTTGTCTGAAACGGACTAAAAGACCTCTAAGTTCCCTTCCAATTCTGTTATTCCGTTCTGTTCATTAAATTGCAGCCTGTGTTGGACTAAAAAGGTAAAAGTTTCTTTGCTCAATTGTGTCCAACTCTACGGCATGGTGCCCATCTCTATTTCTTTGCCAAGGAAGCCAGCATTATCTGAAGATATTTTCCGTGGTCATATGGCCAGCATGACTATATGCCAAAAGCGCATGGGATGCTGTTATCTTTCCACTGAAGTAGTACCTATTCATCTACTTGCTTTTGCATGCTTTCAAACTGGTAGGTGGGCAAAAGCTGGGGCAGGAATGGAAGTTCACCCCATTGCACGGTGCACAAGTCTTTAAACTGGGCTGTCAGCTTTTCAGCTGACAGTCATGCTGTTCCAACCTGCCCCTACCTGTGTAGGACTACAATGCCTATAATCCCTAGCTAGATTCTGGAAGATCTGGGGAAGTCTTGATTAAGGTAGAGAAGCCTTCCTAGACATTCCAAATTACTCTTCCAAATTAAAATGCAGTTCTTGGTGTCCAGCGGGTATGGTGCTGGCATGGAAACCAAAATACCATGAGTTCTAGTCCTCTGGGTATACTATTCTTTTCCCAAAAATTATATCACTGTGAGAATCCATTCTCCCTCTGCCTAGGAAACTTGTTCAGTTTCCTCTCCCTCTAATGCTCAGCATTAAAAAAAAAATAGCAGCATAAAGTTTGAAAAACCATTCTTTAAAGTCTTACTAGACCCATTGACCTGATGGAACAAGAGACATGGAGCAAGGAAGATTGTACTTTTCTTCACGAAATGAGACTTCCATTCTGGTTTTTTTCTGTCAATGAATGCAAATACTGGGTTCAGTAATAGGATGGGACTATTACCAACAAGCACTTGCTGCATCTTTCAACAGTATTTAAGTAGTTATTATTAATATCAGAATACAGACATCATGGGATACTTTATTGGAAGAATATTGAAGTCAACACAAAATGGTAGATTTTCCAATTTGGTGCACTTAAGAGGTATAGTATATATTGTTCAAAGTTATTATAAGTAATCATACTATTTTTGTAAGTTTTAACTTAGCATACTAATATATTTTCATGACATGTTATAGCATTAAGAGCAATTGATTACAAGTAAATCCTCAATTTACAATTGGCTGCTTAACAACAGCAAATGTCCATTATAACAGACCCCCTCAAAAGCTATTTATGACTCATTTTTGAAGTTCCAGTGGCTTTATCAAGGCCATGTGATCACATTTTAAATATATGTTGTAATATTTTTATGTAAAAGTTATATTGATTCTATATGAAACAAATAAAATGTAGTAACTCTTGTTGTAATAAGTCTGTATTTAAATACTACCTCATGTCCAACTTTGAAGGCCTCATTTTGAGAAATGAGTAAAGAACAGCTGGGATATATGCCAAAAATGTACACTCCTAGCAGAGTCATCCAAAACATAAAGATTATCCCAGCTGCCCTGCTAAAGCAAGCAGTCATCTATATCAAACATCAGTGATATAGGAAGATACTGGAGGCAGATTATCAATTTAGTGACAATGGCAATGGCATCATTTCACACTGGGCAAGACAGACAATATAAAGTGATTGATGATATAATGTCAGATAATGGGATCCTCTGATTGGATGGCACTTTAATATAGCAGAAAGAGATTGATGGCTTTTATGGTCAAGTTCAATCAGAAATTGACAGAAATGCAAGCAAAATGTGCACTTTTTGGTTGGAGACTGGAAAGCTGGAAACAATAAGAAATATAGTTGGACTACATGACCTAGGAAACTAAAAGAATCAAGAGGACAATTATTAGTTTGTACAATCTAATGGCTAGTAACAATCTTCAGACATGCAAATCAGTGTCTATAGTATATTCCTTCTCTCTTCTTCCATGTCCTATTTCAAAATAGTTTAACAGCTAGAACTTATTAATCATCTCAAGTTAATTTTTCCCCAGCTAACTATATCCAAATCTTATACAAAGCAAATAGGCAATGTATTTTGTGAATTTTGCAGGGGAAATGTGATAAGTAGAAGAAAGGGAAAAGGGTATTCTAAAAGTAATTAATAGAAAAAGAATAATCATTGGGTTACACAGAATCAAAATATGTCACTACCATAAGAGCGAAGGCAGATATTTGTAGCCTGCATAATCACTATATATATATATATATATATATATATATATATATATATATATATATATATATATATATATATATATATATATGTATGTATGTATGTATGTATGTATGTATGTATGTATGTGTGTGTCTGTGTGTCTGTGTGTGTATGTATGTATGAAAATAGAATAAGCACAGAAAACAAAAGTGAAAAATATAATTTAAAAAAATTATAATAAAGAAAAAGAAAAGAAATATATAAAGAAGTGATTTTCCAACCTCATCTCAAGTACAAATAATTTAATAAGCTTGATTGGGCTATTGTTTACTTGATTGTTGGTCAAGTAAGTGGTGGAGAGGTGCAATCTAGTTGACGATCCTAGATCAAGCCAAGTCCAAAACCACTAGGGAAATTCTAGAAGCCTGGCACTCTAACAAATTAGCCATCAATAGACACATAGACATAAACAATATCTAAAGACATAACTAAGGCAGGATATCAGCAAATGGCCCGAGCCTGCAAAGATAAAGTGAAGAAAGCTAAGGCTCAAAATGAACTAAGACTTGCAACAAAAGTCCAAAAAGTTTCTTTCAGCATGTAAAAACAAGAAAAAACGATTGGTCCATTAGTGAGAGAAAGTGGTAAGAGGGTGACAAGCAACAGGGAGAAAGCAGAACTATTCAACTTGTTTTTTGCATCCATCTTTACACAGCGGGGAAAAACAGTCCAACCTATCAAAAACAGTACTGTAAAAAAACAGATTAGAAACACAAGTTAAGATAAGCAAGAAAATGGTAAGTGAGCACCAGTGCACTAGGACCAGATGGACTGCATCCTAAGGTTCTGAAGGAACTGGCAGATGTGATCTCAGAACCACTCTTTCAAACATCCTGGAGCATGGGGAACTACCAGAGGACTGAAAAAGAGCTGATGTAGTTCCTATCTTCAAAAAAGGGGAAAAAATGGATCCAGGAAACTACAGACCTATCAGCCTGACCTCAATACCTGGGAAGATCTTGGAAAAAATAATCAAGCAATGAATCAGCAACACCTGGAGGCAAACAAAGTCATTACCAAAAGCCAACATGGGTTTGTCAAAAACAGATCATGCCAGACAAATCTTATTGCATTCTTTGACCAGGTAACAAAATTAGTGGACCAGAGGAATGCTGTGGATATAATTTACTTGGATTTCAGTAACACATTTGATAAAGTAGACCACAATCTTACTACTTGATAGGATAGAAAAATGTGGGTTAGACAGCATCACTACCAGATGAATTTGTAGCTGGCTAACCGGGCATACTCAGCATGTGGTCTTTAGTGGAACTGCATCTACATGGAGGGAAGTGTGTAGTGGGGTGCCCCAGGACTCTGTTCTGGGCCCAGTGTTTTTAAACATCTTCATCAATCAAATTTGCAGATGACACCAAGCTGGCAGGAATAGCCAACACGCTAGAAGATAAGCTTAAGATACAGAAGGATCTTGACAGATTTGAACATTGAGGGCTATCTAACAAAATGAAATTCAATGGTGAAAAAAGTAAGGTTCTACATTTAGGCAAGAAAAATCAAATGCACAGGTATAATATAGGAAGTGGTACCTTACTCAATAACAGCAGCTGTGAGAGGGAACCTAGAGTCCTAGTGGACAATCACTTAAATATGAGCCAG
The DNA here is from genome assembly GCA_034064705.1 of Bothrops alternatus. Classification (NCBI taxonomy): domain Eukaryota; kingdom Metazoa; phylum Chordata; class Lepidosauria; order Squamata; family Viperidae; genus Bothrops; species Bothrops alternatus. The sequence continues at coordinate 1,835,039 of JARGCV010000086.1, forward strand.
CAGTGTGCTGAAGTTGCCAAAAAAGCCAACACAGTGCTAGGCTGCATTAACAGAGGAATAGAATCAAGATCATGTAAAATGTTAATACCACTTTATAATGCCTTGGTAAAGCCACACTTGGAATACTGCATCCAGTTTTGGTCACCACGATGTAAAAACGATGTTGAGGCTCTAGAAAGAGTATAGAGAAGAACAACAAAGGGGGGGGACTGGAGGCTAAAATGTACTAGGAACAGTTGCTGGAATTGGGTATATCTAGTCTAATGAAGAGAAAGACGAGAGGGGACATGATAGCAATGTTCCAATATCTCAGGGGCTGCCACATAGAAGATGGAATCAAGCTAATCTCCAAAACACCTGAAGGCAGGATAAGAAGCAATGGATGGAAACTAATCAAAGAGAGAAGCAGCCTAAAACTAAGGAGAAATTTCCTGACAGTCAGAACAATTAATCAGTGAAACAACCTGCCTCCAAAGCTGTGAATGCTCCAAAACTGGAAATTTTTAAGAAGACACTGGAAAACCATTTGTCTGAAATGGTATTCCTCCTCAGTCATCAGATCTGGGTTTTGGAGCTGTCCTTCAATCTGGCATTTCTTCCTCGGAAATCCCATGATCAGCCTGAAGTGGATCTGCACTTACCCTTTCTGGATAAACATAAAAATGTGAAAGTATTGGCTGGATAACCTTTATAATAATTAATGAGGCCACTTCCTGAACCTTAAAAGAAAATTTAAATCAGTTTTCCCAGTTTGATGCCCTCTGGATACTTTGGGTTACAGTCACCTCCATTGGCCATTGATCATTCAAGCAATAAGAAGATAACCCACATTATCTTGAGGGCACAGATGTGGGAAACCTGCTTTTAATCTATCATAGATACAAACAATTTACCCACTAGCATTTATGGCATGTTCTAGAGCTATCCAACCATTATTGTGTCCAAAAATAATAATGAAACAGCCTTTATATTACTTCAACTAAACTGGATGAAGCTACAAATACATTCTAAGGCACTATCAGGGAAATAGTTTCACATAATCAGAGATTGGCCTTTGTTGCTGTCACTGTTCAATCATTTCAATCCTTCTGACTCCAAAGATAGCATTTTGACACGACTGTCAATAACTATTTCTTTGAGGTCATGCTTGTGTTACCAGTAATGATATCTAACCATCTTAGAAATGATCTTCATACATGTTTATGAGATGAAACATGTAGTTTCTGCAAGCATTAAATTATGCTTGATTTGCAGCTTGATAGCAGTAATAAGGCAGAGACTGGCCCAAACACACTTATATCTACAGGAGGAAAACTAATGTTTATTCTCAGAGGGAGAGGCATCCATCTTCATCCTATGATAGATAAGTACCATCAGGAAAATATTAAACATAAATTCCTATAATTTCACTGAGGAAATCATTCTCTCAATGGAACTTTAGATTTAAATATGTGGCCTGGAGGGCAATAGAAAATGTTCTGTTTGCACTTCTATCTAGGGCACATCCACAATAATTTAAAGTGATTTCTTCTACTCCATCAAGCAGCACAAAAATATGTCAGCATAATTTGCTCAGTCCTGATAGTCAGTCCCTATTTTGCCATAGCAATGAGGCTGGCAAATAGTGCTCTTTCAACAGTTACTGCAGGGCAGGATAGGGTAAAGCAACTGGTGAATGTCTTGTCAAAAAGAAAATCATCCACCAATCACACTCCTTAAAGTGATATGGGGATGATGGAGGGAAAGAGAACATAAGAACATAAGAACATAAGAAGAGCCATGCTGAATCAGGCCAAAGCCCATCAAGTCCAGCATTCTGTGTCACACAGTGGCCCACCAATTGTACATGGGGATCTTGAGCAGAAAGAGAAGGTAAAACCCTCCCTTTCCCTTGACCCTCAACAAATGGTACTCAAGGGAATCCTGCCTGCCTCAACCAACATAGAGGCGGCACATGGACATCTGTTTTAATAACCACCGATACACTTGGCATCCATGAATCTATCTAACCCTGCCTTGAAGCTGTCAAGGCTGACAGCTGTCACGACCCCTTCTGGAAGTGAATTCCATAAATCAACGACCCTCTGGGTGAAGAAATATTTCCCTTTATTTGTCCTCACTTTCTTAGCTATGAGCTTTAGGGAGTGCCCCCTTGTCCTGGTATTGTGTGATAGAGAAAAGAATGTTTCTCTATCCACCTTTTCTATCCCATGCATGATTTTATACACTTCGATCAAGTCACCCCTTAAACGCCGTCTTTCAAGGCTGAAGAGACCAAGGCGTTGCAATCTGGTTTTATAAGGGAGGCACTCCATTTCCTTGATCATTCTTGTTGCCCTTTTTTGCACCTTTTCCAGTTCCATTATATCCTTCTTGAGGTGCGGTGACCAGAACTGTACACAGTACTCCAAGTGTGGTCTCACCATCGATTTGTACAGAGGCAATACAACACTTGCTGACTTATTTTCGATTCCCTTCCTAATCATGCCAAGCATGGAATTTGCTTTTTTTACTGCTGCTGTGCATTGGGTTGACATCTTCATCGAGCTGTCCACCAAAACCCCAAGATCCCTTTCTTGGGTTGTCTCAGAAAGTTTGGTCCCCATCAGTTGGTAAGTATAATTGGGGTTCTTTGCCCCGATGTGCATAACTTTGCACTTGTTTAGGTTAAAATGCATTTGCCACTTTGTTGCCCACTCACACAATTTCGAGAGATCCTTCTGGAGCTCCCGACAATCAGTTTCACTTTTCACAACCCGGAACAATTTAGTGTCATCAGCAAACTTGGCTACCTCACTATTAACTTCTACATCCAGATCATTGATGAATAAATTATTATTATTATTATTATTATTATTATTATTATTATTATTATTATTATTATTATTATTATTATTATTATTATTATTATTAATTTAATTTCTATGCCGCCCTATTCCGGAGAACTCAGGGTGGCTCACAACATGATAGAAATTAAAAAGTAAAGGTCCCAAAACTGAACCTTGGGGTACACCACTTCTCACTTCTTTCCATCCAGAGAATTGTCTATTTATTGCCACCCTTTGCTTCCTACAATTTAGCCATTTACCAATCCAGGACAAGATCTGTCCTCTAATTCCGTGGCTGGAGAGCTTTTTTAGGAGCCTTTGGTGAGGGACTTTGTCAAAAGCCTTTTGAAAGTCAAGATATACAATATCAACTGGGGCCCCTTTATCTATGTATTTATTTACACTAGTGGTTCTCAACCTTTTTCAGGTTGAGACCCCACTTGCACCGTCCATGCGCGCCGCGATCCTGACCCTGATCATAAAAAAAAAATTAAAAAAAACAAAATGGCGCACGACGGCCCGATCTGCGCATGCGCGTGCGACGGCCCGATCTGCGCATGTGACAGCCCGATCTGTGTGTGCGCTGGGCTGATCTGCACGTGTGCAGAACCGGCTGGCCTGCTGGCTCCAGATCAGACCGGCCTCGCCTCCCACCGCTGCCTCAGAGACTCCGGCAGGCACACTGAGGAGCATTCCGGAGCAGGCGGGCGCAAAGCTGCCTCCTTCCCGCTCCGCTCCGCTCCGCCACGTCCCAGGCCCAGCCTCCAACTTGCCCTCCGGCAGTCGGCCAAGCGGTCGGGGCCGACGGACCTTGAGGCGGGCCCGCACTTCACCGAGACCGGCTCGGCTGTGGCGAGAGGCGCCCGACGTCCGCCTCCGGCCCCCAAGTCCGCGCTCCTCTCCTCACCCTCCTCCCTGGCCGGCATCCAGGTCACAGCGCTCCGCCTGCCAGGCTCGTCCGGGACTCCCGCGCCTTCCGCAGGGCCGGCAGCAGTCGCAGGTAGGTAGGCGGGTGGCAGGACTGGGGAGCCCGCCCGGGCCAGCTCGCTCTCGGCGCCAGCTCGCTCTCGGCGTCTGGCCAGGCTCCCCGGCTCCCTCCCCGGCTCGGCCTCCCCCCACGCCCGACTCCCTCCCTGGCTCGGCCTCCTCCCACACCCGGCTCCCTCCCCGGCTCGGCCTCCCCCCACGCCCAGCTCCCTCCCCGGCTCGGCCTCCCCCCATGCCTGGCTCCCTCCCCTGCTCGGCCTCCCCCCACACCTGGCTCCCTTCCCGGCTCGGCCTTCCCCCATGCCTGGCAGGGACTCACCAGGGTAGTTCATCTTCTTGCCGATCCGCTGGCTGGGTGCCTTACCGCCTGCTTCGGCCGCCGCCGCCGAGCGAGGGAGGGAGGGAGCGAGCAGGACCGAGCCAGAGCCAGGCAGGCAGGCAGGCAGGCAGGCAGCCCCCGGGAGCCCCGCCGGCCCCATTGGCTGCCACGGAGAAAAGGGGGCAGCGCTGGTGAGGGCCGGCCGGGGAGGAGGGCGAGGAGAGGAGCGCGGACTTTGGGGCCGGAGGCAGCCGTCGGGTGCCTCTCGCCACAGCCGAGCCGGTCTCAGTGAAGTGCAGGCCCGCCTCGAGGTCTGCCTGCCCCGACCGCTTGGCCGGTTGCCGGAGGGCAAGTTGGAGACCGGGCCTGGGACGTGGCGGAGCGGAGCGGGAAGGGGGCAGCTTTGTGCCCACCTGCTCCAGACCGCTCCTCGGTGTGCCTGCCGGAGTCTCTGAGGCAGCGGTGGGAGGCGAGCAGCCCGGTTGCGCTGTGCATGCGCAGTACGGCCCATTTTGCTGCGCATGCGCGGATCAGGTTGTCGTGCGCGCCACACATGCATGGTTCGGCCCGTCGCGTGCATGCGACGGGCCGAACTGCGCATGCGTCGGCTGAAAAAAAATGAAAAAATTTGAAAAAATTGGAAAAAAATTGAAAAAAATGGGGAAAAAATGGCGGACGGCAGCGTTTGGCGACCCCTGTGAAATGGTCGTTCGACCCCAAATGGGGTCACGACCCACAGGTTGAGAACCGCTGATTTACACCCTCAAAGAATTCTAATAAGTTAGTAAGACATGATTTGCCTTTGCAGAAACCATGTTGATTTTCTTTCAGCAATGCCTGTTTTTCTATGTGCCCTGTAATTTTATCTTTAATAATGGTTTCCATCAGTTTGCCTGGAACTGAGGTTAAACTGACTGGTCTATAGTTTCCTGGATCACCTCTGGATCCTTTCTTGAAGATTGGGGTTATATTTGCTTCCCTCCAATCCTCCGGTACAGTGCCTGATCTTAGGGAAAGATTATATATTTTAGCTAGACATTCAGCAATTTCACACTTGAGTTCCTTGAGAATTCTAGGGTGGATGCCATCTGGACCCGGCGATTTGTTGACGTTTAGTTTAGAAAGGCATGCAAGAACATCTTCCTTGTTTATCTCTATCAGGTTTAATTCTTCTATTTCCCTCCCTGGGAAAACTAATTCAGTGGCAGGCAAGAGGAGTCTTGATAGACTATCAAGAGGAGTCTATCAAGAGGAGTCTTGATAGACAAACTGTTCTGTGGAGTAGGGTTGAGCTTTCCATCTCAGTGTAGAGGTCAGAGGGAATGGCTTTGAGGGCCCAAACCTAGACAAAAATCAGATAAAAGAGCACTAAGTCAGTGCAGGAATGTAACTCAGGTAAATGTCTCAGACAAGATCATCCTCCCTTGTTCTCACCAAGATAAGTGGGGACAGGATGCATTTAGTTTTGCAAGATTCTATTACTATTATAGTAAAAGTAGCCTACTGTCAATTGACTTATGTCATTGGATTCCTAATCTGATTTATCTTGAAGGGCTGGCATTCTCATACTTTAGCCCCATTGTCCCCATAGATCATACACTATTCAAATCAAATCTTTGATCAGCATGAGGTAATGTACAGTCATTAAAAAAGCACATAGCACATCAGAGTAAAAATAAAAATCTAAAAATATTTATGAAAAGCCAGAAGATATAAACGCTATATGAGTTAAAAATAGAAAGTATTTATAAGAACAAGAATATACAAGAAGGGGTAGGAGCATTAGCTGGAACATCACTAAATGAGGAGCATCCTGGTGGATGCAAAATAGTACTTTGTTACCCCTGTTAACAGCAAAATCAATCGGGCCAGTAAAAATTTTGGATGTTAAATGAAGTGCATTACAGCAGAAACAAAGAAGCAGTACTGACATTGCGGATGACAAAAATGACTGCAACTTTCTCCTCTTTCTCTCTAACAATAGATATGATGGAAAATGTGGACACAATTATAATTTCTTCATACTGTGATCATGATTTCTTGCTCCATGCAATTTCCCTCTCTTGCACTTTTCTTTGAAATAATAGGAGTTGTTGTTCCAGCATAACTGACAAGTATCAAGTTGTGAAAAGTTAGTACATGCCCTCATAAACTGCATTTGCTCATGTTTCTCTTTTGTTATTAGCAGCTATCTCCTTTCTTCTTTTTATTCTCTCCTCCTCTGTGGAAATATACTTATATACTCTTCTGAAACAGCAGTCTCACCTTTTGTTTATAATAAAATATTGTAGTCACTATATTTATGTACTATATATTAAACAGAGACTAGATTTACTTAATCCTCCACTACCTACAGCCTAAAATCTGAAAGATACCAAAATAGCCTTCCCTTTTGTGAAACATTCTGGGATACCATCGGTATCATTAGAATTCCATTATAAGTTTGGTTAGGAACTTTTGTTCCAATGACAACTAGAGAGCATGAAGTTGGGAAGGCAAGATAAGATGCTATCAAGTCTCTCAAACCATGTGGTGCTTGATTCTGAGCATGGCAGATCAAGCATTATTATGATTCATATGAAATTATACATATCTGGAAGTTTAAAATGATTGCTCTCTCTCTCTCTCTCTCTCTCTCTCTCTGTGTGTGTGTGTTTTGTGTGTGTGTGTATGTTTTGTGTGTGTGTGTGTGTGTGTGTGTGTGTGTGTGTGTGTGTGTACAGTACTTACTGCCGGGAGTTCAATCCTGATTGGCTCAAAGTTGACTCAGCCTTCCATCCTTTTGAGATCAGTAAAATGAGGGCCCAGATTGTTGGGGGCAATATGTTAATATTTGTATACCACACAGAGAATGCTGTAGAACATTATGAAGCAGTATATAAGTCTAAGTGCTATTGCTATGTATCACAGAACTGTACTGCAAGGGAAAAAGGGATGGAAAACAAGAGAAACAGGGCTTAAAAGGTGGGTTTTCTGGTAAAAATGACAGATTTAGCCTAATTTCTATATCTGCACTGTATTTCTGCATTTAATTATTTTTGCTTTCTTTTCAATTTTTCTAGGGATTAAAAGTTGTTGTGAAGTCTTTCGAAAGGAAAGATAGGCTCTTAGTAGGAATGGATCTCAAAAGCACAAGACTCATATTGGCTTTCACTTGCTGTCCTAGATCTAACTAAGTAATTAGTGGGGCCACCGTGGCTCATATGGTTAGGATGCTAAGTCAGAAGCTATGAATGGTTAACAGCTCAGCAGTTCTAAATCCAAGAGCATAAACTATGTGACAGAATGAGCTCCCGTCAATTTGTCCCAGCTCCTGCCAACCTAGCAATTCATAAGCATGCAAATGCAAGTAGATAAATGAGTACCACTTCAGTGAGAAAATAATTATTTTCATAGCAATAGTATGAAATGATTTGCCATCTCCATTTTCAAAACATTTGTTTTTCAGATTCCTGGTATTCTCCCATCCAAGTCCTAATGCTGCTTAGCTATTCAATATCAGCCATGGGCAGTTGGTGGTGTCAACTAGAGATTTGAGAGATGTGGTATGTAGGTATTTATCTTTATGGGCACATGACTTTCCCTACAGTCACACCGATTGGTGAAAATGTAAAAGAATTCAACTGTCTCATGTTTCTTCAGGGCCTTGTTAAATTGCTACTCAATTTTCCTTAGTAATATTTAAGATGCCTTTAGATCATGGATATTTCTATCTCTCAACATTTAAATATTTTTAAAGGTCATTTTTATTTCTGTCTTATCCCTGAAGTATTCTCCATCCTCCCCTGTCTCCATTATTTGATCCAGGGTGAAAAATAAATCTGGGATAAGGAGATAAACATCTTTATTCATTCCTGCTACATTCTAAATATATATCAAAAGCAAATACATGACAGTGCTTTCAGCACAAGGATGCTTAAACATTTATGCTTGTAGACGTATATCCAAATCAGACCTTTTTATATGCAGTACACATATATCTTTCATATATACATTGATAGTCCAGCCATCTTTTCTTTTGATTACCTTGTTGGAATATGAACTTGCATGTTCTATTGCTTAGGTTTCAAAAAGAGCTAGAGAAGAGCTGGAGCTTTTCAAAATAGTTCGGCTGTAGCAACTCAGACTGAGGAGAATTTAGTTAATTAATTAATAACCTTGTTTAAGGAAGAAAATTGAAATTATGAAATGGATGTTAATGATTTCATCATTGAGCCCATATTCTAGAAAACAAAGCAAGGACAGCAGCATAATACTTAATATAATGCATAAGTAAAGAGCCATTTCTAAATTATTCCATAATCTTTATTATCAAATATGTACATAATTTTACTCTTTAAAATCCATGCAGGTTTCAATGCTTCTTCTCTGATCAGTGATTATTGTTTAGATTGTGGCTGATGCTTTTTATTTGTAGTGTAAAGAGGGTTGACAAGAATATTCTTTCAGTAGAATATTCTTTCTTTGAGGATTTTTATCCTTCAGGGGGCAACATAAAATGATTTAGTAGTCCTGGCAAACATTACCAATCTTGAATGTTGATAGAATTTGTCACTGACATCCATTGGCTAACAGGAATACAATTCTTTGTTCTGTATTTTGTGAGCTTCATAACACAGCCTAGTTTGAAAGAAAGACATTAAATTTGTCTTGTCTAAATAAAACAGGAGAAGCAGCTTGCCAGCTTCACTACCAGCAATCTATGACAATCTTCTCCAACCTGCCTCCTTCCAGCATAATGGGGATGTACTCCAGAATTTCCAGCCAATATGTGTCTGCTGATGGAAATTTGGTGAGCTGTAGTCCCAATATAATTGAAAGACACCTGGTTAATGAATGATGGCCAAAGACTTAAGCTCAAAATAATAAACAACAGAAAGAAGATTAGAAAACTAACCACTCTTTCTGTTGTTTATTACTTTGAGCTTAGTTTTCTTAGAAAATATCTTTAAATTTACCCTAAAGCTCTGTTTCTTACATCCAAATGTATAAAGGCTATCTCAAATTGTGGAGCAAATCTCTTTGTAACTATTACCTTCTATACCAGGGGTGTCAAACTACCAGTCCATGGGCCGGTTGCATCATACAGAGGCTGCGCCCACCCCAGCTCCAGCAATGCAAAAAAAGTCACGATACGTCGCATGACATGGCAAGTTTAATACCCGTGTTCTATACACTGTCATTTGCTGAATTACATACTAGCTCTGAAAGCAGGTAATGCTGCTACAGAGCATTGAATATTTCCTTTATTTCATACACTTTCCCTTCATCAAACACAATGGCAATTATGTAAATACAAATATAAATATTTAATGTTGCTTTTTGTATAGGTCAATAGCAATGACCCTATCTGAATTTTCACTACTCAGTACATCATATTTCTGGGATTTTAGTTCAGATAGGCTCAAACTATTCATCATTCTAGAGGACTTTTAATTTTGTGAAATTGATCAACCTCCTTTTCTTTGAAGAAAAATTAGGAGAATAATCAATAAGCAAAAGAAATGCCAATGCATTCTTGGATTGTTTGGCCTACATAGAACCAAGATGATCCTACTGACTGTTGTGAGATGTCAATATTTTAAAATTAAATATCTGGAGTTATCTGGTTTGCAGATGAGCATTCAAAGCAGTCCCAGAAATACAGATAATAAATAATAATAAATAATCAAACAGATAATCGAAATGACTCCATTTACTAATTAACATAGAGGAAAACTCTCTAGGATAGGAATTGGCAGTTTCTGCCAATGATCAGATGATGAGCTTTGTGACCTACCACTATCTGTAGCATCACAAGTTCCACTGTTCCTTAGATTTTGATCCAATATGTTTCATTCTCCCATCAATAGTTGTATAAATATATTAAAGCTCAAAATGTATCTCACCCTGTTCAAATATTCTTCTAAATATAGCACTCTAATTGTATTTATTTATTTATTTATTGGATTTCTATGCCGCCCTATTCCGGAAACTCAGGGCGGCTCACAGCATAAATAGAAATCTACATAAAAATACATATATAAAAAGAACCCCTAAATTAAAAAACCAGTCATCCAACAAACATACACACAAACATACACTGGCTAGGGGCAAGATGTTAACTGCCCCAGGCCTGTCGGCAAAGATGTGTCTTAAGCAGTTTATTGTTGTTTGGTTGAAATTTCTATTTTATATTTAATAGTAATATTATCATCACCACCATCATAATCATCACAAATATATAGAAGAATAAAAGTTAAACAGCAAAATTGCATTACAGTGATATAGCATATTTTTTTAAATTTATGTAAAATGCTATTAATTTACAGAATTTATAATTACCTGACCTTTGACTGAATTAGTAGTGCTGTTATTTCCAAGCACCTGTATTAGATTGCTCCCAACAAATATCAACTAAACAGAAGTTAGGAAAGAGTAGAACTGAGGTTCAGTTGAACTGGAATATACATAGACTTTTGCTATACTTGTGCTCTAGATTTAAGAGAAATTAAGAATTAAAACTTAAAGGCTTAGAATTTACTCAGATGGTTGCCATTTCCCAATCCCACATACGTGCTATCCCTTGTGTGCAGACTCATAGATATCCCACTGAATTAAGTAAGGCTTACAATAGTAATATAAATACAGGGAGAGACACAGCTAGGACATCTAAGTTATAAGTATGCTTAAAAATATATACTTTTACAGAACTGAAAAATAAGCCAGTAGAAGATGCCTGAATGAAAGCTTCAGACATGTCCATTGAATATAATACTTGCATCTTCAATGTCACAGCAGTTCTGTCTTATTTGTTTGAGAGGTACAACTTTTTCATGTGGAAAAATGAAGATTGGAAGCATTTTCTGAGTTATTATAACTTATGTATTTTAGCAAATATTACCCACCAAATGGGATCTGTTGACAGAGGAACTTCCAATCAGTGAAAATTTGCTGTTGCTCCAGTACCACCCAAAAATCTCCAAATGCCTTGTAATTTTTTAAAGAATTTGGTGTGGGTTGCTATGGCTCCCAGTATAGATGCAAACTACAAAAGATTAATTATAATTATTTTTTCCTATGACCCTTCCTCTTAATGTTCATTCCATCTAAACATATACCCATTTGAATTTCTATATGAAAACGTAAATTATCACCCATATAAATAAATCAAGCTTGAGAGTTTAAAAAAAATGCAAAATATTATTGGAAAGGACAAGTGAAAAACTTTAAGCATCCTCCTCCTTGATATTTTGTATTTAAGTACAAAAATATGAGAAAAATCATGTGATGTAAATAGTTGCATTTCTTTATAAATGCACAGAAATGATTACCTTGATAAGGCTAAGGCTTCTTCTATGTATATTAAAAAGAAGATGATTATTCAAATAGATGCCTTGCACAAGCATTTTATCTTTGGGAAGGCAATCCAGTCTTTGATACAATGACATCATGCCATTAATAGCTTCAATTAACAAAATCAGCAGCATATAGTTGCTGGGCGATAAGGAATAATGCTAGTTCAAAGTTAACCTTTCCACGAAGCTAACTCTGTAGTAAGATTGCCACCCTGTGTCTTAATAGATTGTAACACAGATGAGCAATATGAAAATTAAAATTGAGTTATAGCTTTGAATAAAAGGGGTCATAGGAAGGAATGAGGAGAGGAAAGGAAGGAAGGATCACAAGCAACTTCTGTTTGGAAAACATTCTGGGAAAGAAGATGGTCATTTTGAACTAGATAGGTGAAAGCTGCAATTGTCTTTTTTTTTTTAATAATTAAGTATTTCTAGGCCCAATGACTCCAACCATCTTAGCAGGCAAAGTATTACATGGACATTATTTCTGCAACTACTCAGTTATAAAGTAAGGAAAGAGAGAGGAGTTTCAGCTTTTCATTCCCTATATGATCCCAATCCCTGTGTTTATTTTCATTGAGTCTCGGGAGATCTGGCAAATTCTACTTTTGGGCAGTAGATCCTGCTACCTTTATTAAATTGCTGCTAATATACAGCTATAAAAAGACACAAAACCTTGTTAGGAACAAAATAGAAATGGCAATTGGATTGAGTTAGCTTGGAGAGGTCAGACTTATATATTTCATCCTGCTTAAATAAATGATTACAAAAATAAAGTGTCAATAAAAAGGGGGAAAAAGAGTGAGGAATGTTAAGGAACTTGTAAAAGTATTTTATTATATGTTCCTACTTTCTCTGGCTTCTGTCCAATGACCACAGTAGGAAGCTCTTTAATTATAGGAATTAAACTATTGCTAAGAACACAACTGCTAATCAAACTGTAAACAATATTAATGAGTTTGGCAAAGTGCCCAGGAGGTGATTTGAACTAAATAGCAGTGGGGCATTTTCTCCTAAGAGCTAAGAAACTAATATGATAGCTAACTGAACTAGTTGCCAATCAGATTTCTTTGTCAATGAGTGTTTAATTCATAAATCCTTAGCTATAAATCTCCAATTTCCTCATTTGGATAAGACATAAGTTGTAGCATTCCTGAAATCAGAGGCATGTTTTAAATATTCCGCCTTGCATTAAAATAGCAGCAGCAACAGCATTATTACAAAACACTAGCAGAATAAGAAAAAGACTAGTTTGCAGCCAACTAAGCGTGCAACATAATACCTGTTTACTCTCTAAGCTTTATTTGTTGTACATATTTATCAATTATATTTATATGGTTGCCTATCCCACAAAAATATAGCCTACACAAATCTGACTATGGGCGACGTGCAGATGCACATGAGCAGAGTCTCCCAATCTAAGACTGAGCAGAACTAGCACACAGTACAAAGCTGTACAAAGAGCAAATGTTAAGAAGGATCCTCAAACTGCACACTTGATCAGTTTGATATATTTCCAGCTGTTTTTGATCCAGCTGTTTGTTTGTGTCACATCAAGTGCCATATTGAGCACATAAGATGACATATTTCCAGCACTGGTAAAGCCCCAAACTCCAAGCCTCTTAATCTTGCCAAGGTTCAGTCTAGCTGAAGTCTCTTGTTCCTCATCCAGAGATCTTCACAGCCTCCAAAGTCTCAGGATAAGACATCAACAGCATTGTTTAGATCACTGGGACAAGATAAATAGTTGGGTATAATCAGCATACTGATGATATCTCATTCCCTGGTGATGGATGAGCTCACCCAGCAACTTCAGGTAGATGTTGAATAGGAACAGAACACCAAACTCTTAAGAGCTTAGGGCAAAGAAGAAACAAATATCACAGAGGGACATGAAAACCTGTCAAATTAATTCAAAGTGCTACACTTTGTGTTCAGTTCTAACAGGTTTTCATGTCCTTCTGCAATATTTATGTTTCCTTTGCCCTTGGCTTCTTTATTGGATTCACATAACTAAGAGAGATAACAATGCAAAACATTCTTTGTTGAGAATCATAATCAAATGTCCAGCTACCCATTCCTAATAGTAGCTGGTTACATGCCACTAATTAATTTATAAGAAATGCCTGATGGAAACAGATCTGTCTCCATTCAGCCACACTTTCTGTGCAACAACATTACTCAGTCTCTAAGACTCCTATTCCACAGTTAGCTGTTACATATTGTGGCTAAAACAAATTGTTAGATATAGCCTACACAAATCTGTCCAAATTCTTTCAAAGCCATCTGTGCATGTAGCAATGAGAGCTGAAACGTTATTGTGGGTTGCCTGAAGCAGTACCTGTTTTTCTTTCTCCTTATCTACTGAGGATCAATTTCATTGGATGACCCCTGTATTTGTGTTTTAAGAAAGGGTGTCTTTTGGGAGGGGCAAGAGTTTAAAGTGACAAGATTACAACACAGGACACTTAAAGTCACTGCAATGCAGATGTATGCAATAATATTATAATGCATGCCTCCTTGGCATTTTTTCCTTTTTGATCATTCTGATAGCAAAGAATATGATTTTTTTACTGTTGTGCTCCACCATCTCTCTGCTTCACTTGACTATTTGTGGCAATAGATCTTTTCAATTTATCTTTCAAGCCTCTTCCCAAATTAATACAATCACTTCTCAGCAATATTTGCTCTGCTTACTTGATCCTAGCTTGGCTTTCTTGCTTTTTCTCTCCAAAGCTGCTTTTTCAGATCTTGCAGTTGGAAGACTGGTCCATTTAGACAATTGATCAATTTAGCAGCAGCTGTCTGGGAAAGACTTCAAGGCATATCTAGGGTTCCAAATGGAACATAGTTGCTTATTACATTTTAAACTAGGTAGAATAATATCCATTGTCCCTTCTGCAAGATCTGTAAGAATTAGAAGACCAAATTACCCTATATATAAAAAATGCATTGTGCAGCTGTCTTTCTTTGTTTAGAAAAAATTACCCAATCATCCTGCATAAGCATTAATATTCTTTCCAACCCGATGGAAAGAGATTATGTAAAAAAAAAAATCAAGGCTATGTCTATCTGTCCAACAGCGGAATAATTTCCCCAAAACTTAACAGAATGGGACCAAATTTGCTATGGCAAGAGAAAAAAAAACAGCAAAAGAAAGAAGGCAGTTTGAAAATGGGCCTGATCATTTTCTGGAGGAAAAGGGCTGGAGGGGAAACACCCCCCCCCTCAGAAAATATAGTGCATCTCTGTGACAGAGGTGGTTGGCAAATGGTCATCTACTTTGGTCTAAGATCTTTCTTTTTTCCTCCTTATGGACCCAGAACAGATCGTCTGCAGTTCACACTATGCTTTTCAATAAAAACAAACAGATGCACCACTAAAAGAGAGCAGAAATCCATACACATAGATGAGATATGTTATTTCATTACCAGAAATAACATTACCAGACACTTCTTATGATCATTACTGGTAATAGAACTGGAATTTCAGAATTTTCCATCACTTCTTTTAATTAAATGGAATGTTTGAAATAAATTGTATAGAGTGTGTCTCAATCAACAGGAAAGTTGTCCAGAACCTGAATAGAATGCACCAAAATTTGGGTGAAGGTAGAAGCCAGTCAAAGAAAATGGAGTTTCAGATTGCACCAGATCTGGCCAAGGGATGCAAAGGTAAAAAAAGATCTCAGTGCATTCCACATGGGACAGGCAGTTGAGCAGTAGCTTGGAATATTGTTGACTCTCTGTTTAACTACATCCTTTCCAGTCTCTTGACCTATTTGCAGGAAAGTGTGTGTATCCTCCATATGCTTCACAGTGCCCACATAAAATACAGAGACGTAACATGCTATTTCCTTCTACAGAAAAGGAAATGCAGATACTTCTTGTGTTTCTATGCTGGTAAAGGCATTGGAAAGAAATCCAAAAGCCATTCTCAACATATTCCTCTTCCTGGTGTGAGAATGACAGGATAAACTCTTCCACCTGTGTTGGGATATTGCTTGATTAGGACAATATGTGTTTCTTTCAGTTAAAGGAAATGAAGATGGAATGGCAGCAATATGATATCTGTTTTACATATCTACAATAGTGCTCAACAATTACACTATTGCTAGGGACATGCCATTGATTGCCTTCCCTGGTGGCAATTCTTCAAAGCTTTCTGTTACAACTCTTGCCTAGTGCTTGCCAGCTGAGGTAATAATATGAAGGAAGGGAAGGGATATTAACTGCCAGAGTGACTGGCTCTTTTTAAACTCTATTTCCTCCATAGTATTTAGGGTACACATCATACATGGATTTACTTTACATTCTCCTCATAAGAGTTCGAACTCAAACACTAAACTGGTTCACCTAGCATGATAAGCTTATTTAATCTTTGGGAGGTAAGGGGCTTCCTGTTGTTGTTTTCTATACAAAGTTTGTTATTGTGGGTGCCAATCATAAAAAAGCATTTGCCCAGAAGAATCTGTGAAGATTGCTCTCTACCATCCCAACCAGCTCTAGCCTCCCTGGGTGCTGTTTATTCACTCAACCCAGCTGGTGGGCACACTTGAGCAAAAGACTGTCATTCCTTTTTTTTTTTTTAATTTCCCCTTACATCCAAGAATGCTTCCTTCTCTAGTATACATTAGGGCCTGGAAGCATTCTTAGTTATAAAGTATATGAGTGATTCTAGAATCTTACGGTGTAACATGTCAGCTCCTATTTTGTTTTCAGTTATGATTTCATTTAAAATCTAAATCTGGTGGGGTGCATAGTCTACTGGGCACCAGTGAAAATTGTGCCAAATTAGTGACACAAATAGGCATATATAACATGGCTTAATAAGTCAGCTGTTTTTTAATTAAGATTCAAAAAGTAGTGAAGCCTGAGTATCTCTGTTGTAATTGGTACATTTATATTTGGCACATTTGTTTAGATTGTGTTAACCACTTTCACTGGATGTGTTATCCAAACTGAAGATTCATAATCCCTCCAGGGAGATAATTCAAGAGTAGCCAGGAAGCAGAAGGTATAGCAGCATCTTTGCTATAATGGTTTCGCTTTCATTTACGCAGGTATATTTGGGAGATAATCAGGGCTCACAAACTCTATATGGGAGAGACTTACTTCTTCCAATCCCACATAATTCCTCCAGTTTTAGTCATGCTAGAATAGGTTTCTGGTTTTGTGCTGAAATATTGACTATTGAGGAAAATGAATAGAAAACCTTGACTGTCTGTGGCTTTCTGTACAGTAGAGCCCACATTCACTGGGTAAGCATCTAATCCATTCTTAACACTAAGCCATACTCTCACTGTCACGATTCATATTGTACTGTAGGTATTATAATAAATGTATCAGAATAGCCACTTGCATTTTTATTCTCTTCTTGAATAATAATTATCTGTAAATGTATCTCTAGTGCTAGCATCTTTACATCACCACAGGAACATTTTAACTCAAAATAATAAGAATTGAATCTGGGACCATTTATATTCAAAGCATATGTGCTACCTCTAAACTACAGCCATTCTGGCAATGGTAATTCCAGAGAGATTCCAAGTGAATGTGTCTCACAAATCTGAAAAGAATTTTGAAGGAGAGAATTTTATGATCTGTTTTTGCCCAGCCAAGTGATTAGTAGAAGCAAACTAACAAGTAAAAAATGATAAATAATGAATCTTTGTAGAAATGTAAAATTCAGTTTCATTGTCACAAAATTTGGATTACCTTGGTGCAGAATTTTTAAATGCTTGTTTCTTCGAATAAAAGAAAGTTAAATACACTTCCAAGTATCTATGTCCCATATAATATCTGGCTAGCTACTAACATAGAGGCATCCATGGGGGGCGGACCCAAGATGGTGTCCAGAACTATGCATCCTAAGCCTGTTGTTTTTTAACATCATAGTTGCTGATGCTACCTTTATATTTTTGATATCTCTTCCCTTAGGCATCCCTGCCCTGATAATATATGAATGATAAGGAAACATATTGCAAACCCACTAAAAGAACTCCTGGTCATGAAACCTAAAAAAAAAAAAAAGCTGAAAGATAGAAGTAATATCATTACTACCTCACATCTCATGGCATGGAGATTTTTTTTCTAGATAAGTACTTCTAGTGACAGCACATCATGGGTTTTGTAGTTTTGAGACTGTAATAAGCATCATTTGTGTCTTGGTAAGAAGATGCCCTGTGAGATACAGCAAAAAGTCACAGAGGCAAGCTACAAAACCTAAGAATTGCTCTACTTAGACATTCTTTGTGCAAACCAGGCAATCTATTGGTACTGTGGAAAAAAATATACAGGCTGTGCAGCAGAAAAAAGATATCTAAATCAGCTCTAAATAGAATGACTACTCCAGCACTTTTCCCATTTATTGTCTACAATTAATTGGTACTGCCCTAAAGAAATAGTAAAAGTACCTATTCCAATAAGAGTTTATTTGAGGTTGAATCAATATTTTTTGGTACATCCACTGGATTGAGATTGACATTAAAGCATTAAAACCTCATTAGATCAATTGGCTTGATCTTGCATTTGCATATAACTGTTATGAAAATATGTAAGGTTTGGCAGAGAATTCAATAACATGCAGTTTTCCTAAAATGTATACTTTCTATTTAGCCATTTCTTGCTTATTTTAATTTTTGTTTCTAGTTTGTCTCTTGCAGTAATATTTTTGGTATGTTGGGCTATAATTTCTTTTTGTGTGAAGACTGATGCAAAGAATGAGTTAAGCAACTCTGCTTTCTCCCTACTGCCTGTTACTTCCTTACCATCTTCTCTCTTTAGTGGACCTATAGTTTCCTTGACTTTTTTCTTGTTATTAAAATGTTTAAAGAAACTTTTTTATATTATCCTTGATTTCTGCTGCAAGTCTTCATTCGTTCTGAGCCTTTGCTTTCCTGACTTCATCTTTGCATATTCTGGCTGTCTGCTGATAATCAGCCTTAGTTATGTGTCCCTTTTTCAATTTTTTGTACTTGTCCTTTTTATCTTTCTGTTTGTCTGAGAGATTTTTGTGCAGCCACGCTGGCTTCTTCTTGAATTTCTTGTTTTTCTTTTTCAGTGGTATAATAATAATAATAATAATAATAATAATAATAATAATAATAACAACAACAACAATAATAATAATAATAATAATACTAATATAACAACAACCTGGATTTAACAACTGTCGATAAGAAAGACAAAAAAGTCTGGATAGTGGACGTGGCAGTGCCTGGAGACAGCAGAATAGACGAGAAAGAACCGGAGAAGATAACAAAATAAAAGACCTACAAATAGAAATAGAAAGACTGTGGCAAAGGCAAGCAAGGGTAGTACCAATAGTAATAGGTGCCTTGGGTGCAATCCCAAAACAACTGGAGCACCACTTGGACACCATTGGCATTGACAAATTCGCCATTAGTCAATTGCAAAAGGCAGCCTTACTAAGAACTGCTTCCATCCGGTGACAATATCTGTAATACCATCAAACATCCACATCTGCCTATCCCAGATCCTTGGAGGACTCAATAGGTAGACAAAAATGTCAAATCCAGTCTGTACATCTGGCTGACTGTTCAATGATCGATAATAATAATAATAATAATAATAATAATAATAATAATAATAATAATAATAATAATAATAATAATAATAGTGGTGGTGGTGGTGGTGGTGGTGGTGGTGGTGGTGGTGATGTTGGAAGGGATCTTGGCGGTCATCCAGTCCAACCTCCTGCTCAGGCAGGAAACCCTATACCATTTCAGACATGGCTGTCCAGTCTCTTCTTAAAAACTTCCAGTGTTGGGCTTCCGGTGGCTCCGCCGGCGCCGCAGGGTCTCCTTCGTGAGACTCCGTCATCTGGATGTGTAAAGCCGCGAAAAACAGCGCACATCAGCTGTTTTTTCGCGGTGAAAGATCCCCTCTCCGGGCAAAGGAGAGGTGAAGAGCATCGGGAGTAAGGTTGAGCCTTCTTAAACCCCTGGAAAAGAAGTTTTCAGGGATTAAGAGTGAGCTCCCTATAGCTCCGGAGGACGCTCCTATCCAGAGACGCTTCTGTCTTCAGGCAGAAAAAGACGCCGCGACCACCTCTGCTTTTTTTTTTTAAGATTTAACACTGAAGAGATTATAAGCAGGCTGAATGACTACAGGAGTCCAAATGGTTTGCAAGTATTTTTATTGTTTTTTTTCTTGGTTATACATTTCTAACGTTTTCAATCAACAATGTTTCAAGATGGCGTTTAGCTTTCACTGTTTTCACTGTTAGGGAAAGTGCTGGAAAGTGAAAGTGGAATCTGTTACTTTTCTCTCTCTTCTTGTTCTTTCAAGCGCAGCTAGAGAGACGGCTGTGATTTGAAATTTAAAATGGAGTGGAATATACAGCCAAATGCTAAATCTAAGTTGGATTTTACTGATGAATTTTACGAAAAAAGGTCTGAAACACAGAAGACTTTTGCGCAAGAGGTTAAAGAGTTTAAAGCATTTGTGAAAGAGGCTTTGACAGAAGTATTTTTGAAATTAGCTAAACTCCTTCCTCCAAATGAAATCGATGTACAACCTACTGTTGAACAATTTATTTCACAATCTGTATATGGAGATGATTACTACATAACACAAGAGAAAGAAGTTCAACAGGGAAGAGATGAGGAGGGTTTTGAGAATGAAGATGACAAATGGATTTTGCTAGATGAAAAGTTTGTTTATAGCGAGCAAGAGGTTTTGTTTCAAGAAGGGGAATTCTGTCTAGCTGGGCAGCAAGAAGATGATTTAATTGACAAAAGAGAGGCATTGTTCTACTTTATGAAGCAATTAGACTATAAAACGAAATGGATGTTGTTTGATGAACAGTTTATTTATGTAAAACAAGAGGATATGATTCAAGAAAGGAAGACTCAATTCAACAAGCAACTTAGCTACGGGGCTGAAGAAATACAGAAGAGAGACTTATTAGTTGGAAGGGTGGCCTTGTTATGGCCTTTTATTTGGTTGAAAAAGAAACCTAGAGTTCGCTTGAAGTAATGAAAATTTAAAATTGTATGTAAGGAATTATTCTAGGTGTGATATTAGGTTGGAATGTAAGTTAGAAATGCTATAAATAATTTGTTTTTATTATGGAGGTTTATTTGTCAGGTGAGAGAGTCCAGAAGTTGATTGATTAAAAGAAATTTATAACTAAATGAGAGAATTAAGGTTAATCTAAGATAATGGGTTGATTTAAAGATTTAGATTTTAGGCAAGCTGTAAGATAGGATATTTAAATGATATTTTATGATATATTACTATAAATTAAATTTAGTAGATTTGATTTAGATTGATGGTCTAGACGTTAATGATAAATATTATTTTTAACAAGATGAGCTGATTGTTTATATTATAAGTAAGGTTTAGAAGAGGATGTTTATATGATGATATGTTAAGATATATTATGATAAACTAAATTGAATAAGAATATAATTATTATTATTAATATAAGTTCATAGGTAAGCTGCAAACCAGGATGTTTAAATGATATTTTAAGATATATTATTATAAACTAAATTTAGTAGATTTGACTTAGATTGACGGTTTAGAAGTTAATGATAAATATTATTCTTAACAAGATGAGTTGATTGTTTATATTATAAGTAAGGTTTAGAAGAGGATGTTTATATCATGATATATACTAAGATATATTATGATAAACTAAATTGAATAAGAATATAATTATTATTATTAATATCATTATTACTATCTTGAATCGAGGGATTTATTGATATTGTTATGGTTAATATTATTTGTTTAACTTTAATAAGATGGGTTTTTTTTTTCTTGTTTTTTTTTTGTTTCCCCCCCCCCTTTTTTTTTTTTTGTGTGTGTGTTTTGAGTAAGAGATAGTATATAGTTTAAAATTCTTGTTAAGTTCATATAATAATTTTGTTTGATGTAGTGGGGCTTTCTTTTGTTATACCCTGTAATCATTCTGGGAAGCCGCATAATTTTAGGTATGATGTTTTTTTTAGCTGTAATTAGGGTTGGTGGAAGAATAATTAATTATTGTTACTAATGGGTTGTTTGGGTGGCCTTTGGTGGATTGAAGGATGAGTTAAGTGTGAGCTGATAAGAAGGGGGAAGAATGATGGTAAATTGTTTGAGATGCTTATTTTCAGTTGAGTTATTATTATCAGAAGTATTGGAAATTGTATTTATGTTATGTTGTTGATTGTTTATTTGTATATTAAGATTTGATATGATTAGCTTTCTTTTCTGTTAAAATTGGGGGGGGAAAAAGTCAATAAAAAATATTTAAAAAAAAAAAAAACTTCCAATGTTGGAGCATTCACAGCTTCTGGAGGCAGGTTGTTTCACAGATTAGTTGTTCTGTCAGGAAATTTTTTCTTACTTCTAGGTTGCTTCTCTCTTTGATTAGTTTCCATCCGTTGCTTCTTGTCTTGCCTTCAGGTGCTTTGGGGAATAGCTTGACTCTCTCTTCTTTGTGGCAACCTCTGAGGTATTGGAACACTGCTATCATGTCACACCTCATCCTTCTCTTCATTAAACTAGGCATACCCAAATCCAGCAACTGTTCCCTATATGTTTTAGCCTCCAGTCCTCTGATCATCTTTGTTGTTCTTCTCTGTACTCTTTCTAGAGTATCAATATCTTTTTTACATCGTGATGACCAAAACTGGATGCAATATTCCAAGTGTGGCCTTACTAAGGCATTGTAAAGTGGTATTAACACTTCACATGATCTTGATTCTATCCCTCTGTTAATGCAGCCTAGCACTGTGTTGGCTTTTTTGGCAGCTGCAGCACATTGCTGGCTCATATTTAAGTGATTGTACACTAGGACTCTGAGGTCCCTCTCACAGTTACTACTATTGAGCAAGGTACCACCTATGGTACCTGTGCATTTGGTTTTTCTTACCAAAATGTAGAACCTTACTTTTTTCAACATTGAATTTCATTTTGTTAGATACCGCCCAATGTTCAAGTCTGTCAAGATCCTTCTGTATCTTAAACCTATCTTCTGGAGTGTTGGCTATTTCTGCCACCTTGGTGTCGTCTGCAAATTTGATGAGTTCCCCATCTATCCACTTATCCAAATCCCTGGGCCCAGGACAAAACCCTGGGGCACCCCACTACACACTTCCCTCCATGTAGATGCAGTTCCATTGAAGACCACACACTGAGTATGCTGGGTCAGCCAACTACAAATCCATCTGGTGGTGATGCTGTCTAACCCACATTTTTCTATCTTATCAAGTAGTAGGTTGTTATCTACTTTATCAAACCCTTACTGAAAGTAAATTATATCCACATCATTCCTCTGGTCTACTAATTTTGTCACTTGGTCAAAGAATGCAATAAGATTTGTCTGGCATGAGCTGTTTTTGACAAACCCATGTTAGCTTTTGGTAATGACTTTGCTTGCCTCTAGGTGTTTGTTGATTCATTGCTTGATTATCTTTTCCAGAATCTTCCCAGGTATTGAGGTCAGGCTAATAAGTCTGCAGTTTCCTTGATCCATTTTTTTTTTGAAGATGGGAACTACATCAGCTCTTTTCCAGTCCTCCAGTAGTTTCCCAGTGCTCCAGGATCTTTGAAAGATATAGTTCAGTGGTTCTGAGATCACATCTGCCAGTTCCTTCAGAACCTTGGGGTGTAATCCATCTGGTCCTGATGATTTAAACTCATCTAGGGTGGACAGGTGCTCGCTTACCTTTTTCTTGCCTATTTTAACTTGTGTTTCTAATCTGTTTTTTATGGTACTGTTTTTGATAGTTGGACTATTTTTTCCCTTTGTGTAAAGACGGATGCAAAAAATGAGTTAAATCATTCTGCTTTCTCCCAGTTGCTTGTCACCTTCTTACCACTTTCTCCCACTAATAGACCAATCATTTCCTTAACCTTTTTCTTGTGTTTTACATATTGAAAGATTTTTTTGTTATTTTTGTCATTTGCCGCAAGCCTTAGTTCATTTTGAGCCTTAGCTTTCCTCATTTCATCTTTGCAGGCTTGGGCTATTTGCTGATATTCTGCCTTAGTTATGTGCCCCTCTTTCCACTTTCTATACTCTATACTTCTATACTTTATGTCTTTCAATTTATCAAAGAGTTCTTTATGCAGCCATGCTGGTTTCTTTTGAGAGCTGTTATTTTTCCTCTTTGTTGGTATTGTGCTAGACTGGGCTTTTATTATCTCACTTTTCAAAATTTTCTCAAGCTTCTTGACTTGTTTTCCCTTTGAGGATTCTCATCCAGGAATCCTTCTTAAGCTCTCTCTAAGATTATTGAAATTAGCTCTTGTAAAGTCTAAGACTCTAGTTTGACTATGTTCTATTGCTTGTACTTGCATAATATTGAATTCCAATATTGCATGATCACTCCTGCCCAAGGTTCCTGTGACTTTAATACTTTCTATCATTTCATCTCTGTTAGTGACAATTAGGTCCAATATGGCTGATCTCCTAGTTCCCTTCTCTACTTTTTGGCAGACAAAGGTGTCTGCTAGGTTTGTCAGGAATCTGTTTGATCTTCCACTTGGTGCAGAGTTTGTCTCCCAGTTGATGTCAGGGTAGTTAAAGTCCCCCATTACTATTGTGATGTGCTTCCTACATAGTTAGCTGACCAGCAAAAAATTCATCTATTTCCTCTATTTGGTTGGGTGGCCTATAGTATACACCTATGGCAATGTCATTTTTCCCCCTTTTATATTGACCCAAATGCATTCAAGACAGTTTTCATCATTGTTATGCTCTATTTCTGTAGAGATTTAGTTATTTCTTATATAGAGAGCAACTCCACCTCCTCTTTTATTTGGTCTGTTTCTTTAAAATAATTTAAATCCCTGTAGCTGTGTGTTCCATGTGTGGGTTTCATCCCACCATGTTTCCGTAATGGCAACAATATCATATCTGCCCTCATTTACCTGAATTTCTAGTTCACCCTGCTTATTGCTCATACTCTGTTTGTTGTTGTATAGACATTTGAATCTTTTATGACTGACCCTGTGTTTACTTTCCACATAACTTGTGTGGTGCCTGAGTTCCCCTATTTTCTTACCACCTGTTTCATTAGTGTATTTGATGTGGCACTCACTATTAAAAGCTTGATTTTGCTTGACAGCTAGGTTGATATTCTTATCCACACACCCCTGTAGGTTTTATGCACTGATAACCCTATAATTTTAAGATTGCTGGGGACAGGGATGTTCTGTAGCAATTAACTCATTGTCCCCATTGTTCAGTTTAAATATTTCTCCAGTAAATCTGTGAATTTATTGCCAAGTAACTCAGTCTCTTCCTTTTTCATTGGACCAGCTGCAGACATCGTGATTAATATAACCAGTCTTCCTCTTTACACCATTCCTTTAGCCACATATTGAATTCTGCTATATGCTGGCCTTTTCCACTTTGTTCCTTATACACTGGTAAATCTCTGAAAAAGAAGCCTAAAGCCTATCCTGCTAAGTTCTTGCCCCAAGCTCTGGAAATCATTCTGCACAGAGAGTACATCTTTTTGGGACAGATCGTTAGTGCCAAGATGTACAATAGCATCCACATCACAGTCCTTGCTGGTATTCTTGACTATCTTAAAAATACGCTTCTTGTCTCTACTGGCAGTAGCACCTGGAAGACACCTGACCTCTTTCAAAACTTCTGAATTGTTTCCTAAATTTACATCCCTTACTTTCCATTTGCCAGGATTTTTAGTTGACTAGCTATCATGCTTACTTTTACCTGAGACTTTTAGAAGATTATACACCAGTGAAGTTTAATATTATCTCCTTTTCCATGTCATAATGACAGGACCAAATTAGACCTGAACCAGAATGCTTCTGATAGGTGATATTTTCTGAATCTACTTGAGGTTCTCCTAATTGTCTCATAGATTTATCCTGCTTAGAAGCCCATGGACCTTTAAATTACTAAACATCCTTATCCCCAGTTGAAGCAAGAGAATTTAAAAAATTCTAGGGTTGAAAAAACAGAGCTTGCAGGGAATCGGAGGCAACATGCTTTATATATCAGCTGTTAGGAAGCGACAACGAAAAAGGCTGGCATTTTCCTGGCCATATATGTAAGCTTCTAGAATGTATTTGTTTGGCCACTCTTCTTCTTCTTGTGCCACATCCATTATCGGACGTTGGCGATCATGTTGGCAATCCTGTTTTTATCAGCAGCCGCATGAAAAAGTGCTGCTGAGTTTTGTCCAAACTAGTCCCTTAGATTTTGAAGCCACAATGTTCTTCTACCAAATATTAGATCAGTTTAACAAATCGCAACCTGATTTAACAGGTCGCTTCTTATGGATTCTGTTTCCTTGTCATTAATTTGCATTTCTCTTCTTCTTTGTCAGTTATGACTGCGTGTGCACAACCTTACAAAAAAGCAACCTTGGCATAATGCCATATGTGCATTAATAGATAAATTGCATGCCTTAGCCATAAAGGTATGTCATATTCAGCCTTGTTAACAGAAGGACTCCATGAATTAGGCTACTAAACTGTTAATTGTATTTTTGGATCCTGCTTGGTTAAGTTACTTTTGTACTGGTCTTGTACATGCCTTATAATTGAATCACCAACCAGAAGGTGGCTTCTCTTTTTGGATGCCTTGCTCTTCTTACATGACTGATGTGTAATACCTGATTCGCACTTTCCCCTGTCCAACACAAGTTCTTCATCTCGGACCACGATCCCCTGCTTACTTGAGTTATCATCATCACAACTACCTTGACCTGTCTCCTTAGTGTCCCTCTTAAGGTCAGCAAGGGCACTGTATCTGTTATGTAGGGACACAGTGAAAGCTTTGTGTTTATGGTTCACAGCTCTCAATCTGCCAGATCCCACGGTTGTCCATATTGTCCTTCTCCTGCAGGATCTATTATGCTACACTGGTCTTTTATGATCACATTTTTCAGAGTTTCCCATGCTTCTTGAGTTACTTTCCCCTTTAGGATTTTGTAAAGATAATCATACCCATTCCACAAAATGAAAACAGATGATAAGCCAATAGAGCATATCAGTTCCTACATCTATTTTAGTCAAGGAATCAATACACACACACACACACACACACACACACACACACACACACACACAAAACCAAAAGATATTACACCAAACAGCACTGGCATGGCTCAGCTTCAATTGCAGGAAACCAATCCAGCCAAAACAACAGACGAAAAACACCAAAGTGAGAGCAGATACCATCAACACCATTTATATTAACGATGACCTATGGCTGTAAAGAGTGAGGCCAAAGAAAATCAGAAGTAGAGAAGGTTAGAGTAACATTTAATATATGGTCACGCAATACCAAATCTGGAATGCAGAAATTTCCTGCAGAACCAATATTAAAGCAAAAATATGAATGTACAGGACATGTCATTCCCATGACAGGAAACAGATTGGCCTGAGAGAGGATATACTAGTAACCCTACAACATTAAACACTTGCCTGCTCAACTACCCATGATATGAAATACAGAAAAACCTTAGACTACAGCACTGGAACATGCCCAGTGCTTAATATTGTCATTTTGGGCAATGGACTTATTCAAATGAATATGGTGCAGAAGTACCAAATAAAAGGAATGAACCACTTGAGTGAAGGAAAATTGAGGGTGTATTATCAGAAGGATTCTCCCTAAAGATGATGATGGTGTCATCCATTATGTTGTGTCTGACTCTTGGTGATTCTATCGCCCAGTTTTTCTATACTCTGCCTGGTGTCAGCTTTGATAGTGTCTAGCCACCATATTCTTTGATGGTCTGGTTTCCTTTTACTGCTAACTCTTCCAAACATAATTGCTTTCTCCAGTGCCTCCATAAAGAAGATATGATTAACTATCTGGAATATTAATGCTGGAAAATATCACACAGTACCAAGGAACATTTTATTGTAACTTCCTATACAGCCTTCAGATGTTTCCATGGAAGATAACGCTGAATTAGACTTGATTTCAATTTCACTCTCTCTTTGACATGGGCTTCAGCTTTTATGGTTGAATAGGATTTGAACTGCAATCCTTTGATTCCTTCAAAGGCTTCTCTAGCTTTTATGGCAGACTGCTTTGATTGTAAGGGGTACAGCATTATCAATATGAAACGTGACATGTGGTAGTTGAAATCTTTTGCATCTTCATTCCTTTACAGCAGTTTCCATGCAAATTTATTAAAAAGTGTCAAAATCAACATTTCTAGCCTTATAAAACTGTTAGCATGATTTTTTTTCTAATCATGGAGCATTTCTGAAAAATATTTTTAGATTTATTTTTTTTTTGTCTCTTTATTCTCAGCAGGCACTTGAAAGCCATGTTTATGTTGATAGCTTGTGTCAGTTATAGTGACTCAGGAAGGCAACAGAATGTCTGCTAAATGCTCTAGAGCTATGGCTTTGCTTCAAGCAGATGCAGGAACTGTGCAATGCACTCTATGAATAAATAATTCAGAGTTAAAGGAACAGAAATTGCTGTATTGCTCCAACTCAGCAATCTGGCTTCTGACATTGGAAAAGCAGATACTTACGTGAGGCTTGATGGATGGTTCATCACTTGTAAAATATTAGCACCTGATAATTGGAAGGCTATGAAATTTAAAATCTTAACTCTATGGCCTAAGACTCAAACCTCAGCACTGAGATGGGGAACCTACAGCTTCCTAAATTTCATTAAATAATAATGAAATTTCTGACTATTGGCCATTCTGTGTCTGAATGCAATCTATAATAATAAAAAAGCACGTAAGAAGCCACAATTCTTCATACTTACAGCCCTTAAGACAGGCATGTCAAACTGCCAGATATGTCACATCGAAACCGCGCCCAGCCCATTGCCGGCAATGAGGGAAAAGTTGCCTTAAGACCTGTGGATTTTTTTTTTAACTTTCCAGAAATAAAAACTATTCAGCCCTGGAACAGAATATTATTAATTTACAACAAATGTTGTAATCTGGCAACATTTACTACAAATGTTGTAATCTGGGAGAAGGGCGGCATATAAGTCAAATAAAATAAAATAAATAAATAAAATAAATAAATTCTAATTTTTATTGTTATTTTTCAATAAGACTATTTTACAATTATGTTTTTCCTTTGTATTTTTGCAAAGTAGTTTTATAGTTTAATGAAGTATTTAAAATTATAGGAGTCTAGTAGCTATATTATATTCCTGCATTTTTCTATACTTTGTTTTTTCCTAATTTAATCAGAAATACTTATGCCTTGCCTTTTTTTTCCTATAAATATATTACAAAATTGCCTTCTATTCATGTCAGTGACTGTTACAAAGATGCTCCATTTATGTAGATTTATATTTCACCCTACCATCTCATGTTGCTCAGAGTGTTTTTCAACTATAAAAAGACATTGAAAATTTAAACATTAAAATAGTCTCAAACATTACGTATTTTGTTAACAATATAAAACAATAAAAATATTTAAAATTATATTTGCTTTTAAAGAAATGCCAGGATAAACAGGTTGGTCTTCTAATGTCTTTTAAGAATTCAAAGGCACCTGCCTCAGGATTATTGGAAATTTATTCCAAAGCTCTAATGTGGTTACTAACAGCCCTGCTATCAAGCTCTTGTAGAAGCATGAACATCAGCAGGCCTTCCCAGTTCTTGGATTGCGATGTGAACTTGATGTGAAGTTGCTTAAAAAAACAACTCTGCAATCCCAGTTCTGAACTATTTGTAGGTAAGTACCAAAACCATACAGTTTATTGGCTGATAACCTATTATACCACTACCACTTTTTTACAGTTGACTAAACCTGAGAATAATCTACCTTACTTCTGCTCTTCTAGTTTTAATCTTTCCTCCCCTATTTTCAAGTATTAAGACTCCAGAGAGATAGGTCTTTGCATAATGTGTCTGAAGCAAGATAATTTGAGTCTGGTTATTTATGCCTTGTATGAAAACTTGGAGTTGATTTTTTTCAGTGATCCATTTGGTTGTTTTCTTGCCTACCTGGGTACTCTCAGGAATCCTCTCTAAAATCATAATTCAAAAATGTCAACATTTTTGCTATCTTCTTCATTAAAGTACAACTCTCACTTCCATAAAGTGTCATAGCTTGCATAATTCTGATCTTTGTAGATATAGATATATCTCAGTATTTGAATACCTTTTCCAAAGCTTTCATGGCTGCTCTACCAAGTGCTAATCCATATTATATTTATGGATTGTTTGTTCCTTTACAGTTGATGGTTGTTATTAGAAAGCAGAAGTTAGCTGCCATTTCAATATCTTACCAACTTTAAAACTGGTTGTTGTCATTAGTTTTGCTTTCTTTATATTTCATTTTAGTTCTGTTTTTTTTACTTAGCTCCTTGATATTTATTAGTAGATTTTGCAGATCAGACAGTGTTAGTTTCAATAAATCATTCATTGATAAGTCAGTTTCTGCCTCATTTTAATTTCTTTAGCCATACTACCCAACCACACTCACCCTTTTAAATGTTTTCAACTTTGGTATTCCAGTCTCCAATCACAAACTACATCTTGCTTTCATGTTCTGTTGATTTCAAATTAAATTTGACCACAGAACTAATCAACCTCTTCTTCTGTATGGGTGACTGGAATATACACTTGAATGAATGGTATATTAAAGGGGTATCCACAAGGCTAACTGCTCTATGTTGCTTAATAAATAAACTAAACAACTCTGAGGAGCACAAATGGAAAGATATAATTTTCTTGCTCTCCCAGGTCATCCTACTAATTCGTAGCAAGGCTAAGGTTTAGCAGATGCACCAATGATATCATTAAAAAAATCTTTAAAATGTTCAGGAATCAATCTGAAACTTATGTTTTTGGGGCCTGGGCTCCCCTCAGTCTTGCAAAAGGGAATGGCAATAAACAAGTTGAGCATTTGGCCTATGCAGTAGATGCATATGCTTTATTATAGCCAAAGGCCAGCAAATAAAAATAACACATGGACAAAGTATAGTAATACGGTACTAAATAAAACACACCAGTTTATACATACATAAGGACAGGACAGAACAGAACAGAACATTCTTCATTGGCTAAGTGTGATTGGACACAAGGAATTTGTTTCACATATACATATATGCAAATACATGTACATACACACACAAACACACACATACACTCACACACATAACACACACATATATACACATACACTCACATACATATTCCTTGTGTTATTTTCTCCACAACTCTGTGAAATGGGTTGGGCCAAAACAGAGTGACTGGCTCAAAGCCACCCAGCTGGCTTTCACGGCTAAGTTGGGACTTGAATTCACATTTTCCCACTTTCTAGTCTGTTTTCTTAACCAATAGATCAAACTAGCTTAAAAGAGGAAGGAAAAAAGAAAAGTGAAAATTGAGTAAAAGAAGTGAAAAACACAATACATTACACATTTTACAGCATGTAAATTAACTTTAGTAACTTCCAACAGCAATAACAATAGTGCAAAATTTTGTCATTTTCCTAGAAGCTTCACTGAACTGATAGTTTTGTAAATGGTGTACTGTTCTCAAATGATGCCCATTTAAATATTTTGGAATTAGAAGGCTTATCAGTTCTGCTTTTCAGAGATGATAGATTAAGAAAGCCAGATATATATGAGTAACAATATCAGTGTTAGTATCAGAACAAATGGACAGTTGATATTTGAATGGATCACTGTTATTTTTCCTTACAATACTAACACTATTAAGAGGAAGGTATTTAAATGTGCCAGAGTTAAGAATCTCTTGTGGTGCAATGATGTACTAAAATTTGGAACAATTATTTTTGGGTGGTGAAGTTGGATAGATAAAATAAAAACAAAAACAATGTGAAATAGTAGTTCTATCCCCTTGTTCACAGAAGACTTGAATTCTTGTGAAATATTGCTTAGACTCTTTCCAGGTCCAACATGCACTGAGCTTGGCAAGGGAGTCCACAATAAGGTCATTTTTAATATATTTAGGTGTTTTGTTAATTATTTTCTTGTAATTTGTAAATCAAATTTGGGGGGAAAACACAGTAAGACAGGTCTAATGAAATGAGAGTGATATGTGAACTAGTTTGGTATAGGGATTGAGATGTTGGTGTTGAAATGAGGAGAATCTGAGTTCAAGACCTCTCTTAAGCATGAAACCAGCTGGGGGACTTTGGGCGAGTCACCTGTTTCAGCCCAACTTACCACACTGGGTTGTTGTGAGGGAAATTATCTTGACTAATCCTTTTATTTCAGCAATTTTCTGTTCACTTTTAACTTGCATCTGAAAATATTTTGAGCATTTTTGCTTTTACTAACTGCCCAGATGGGAAAAAAAGAAAAAATAAGCATGCTTGAACTTGGGACATCCAAGCTCTAGCAAAACTACAAAACACTTGAAGAATGATAACATAATCCCATCTCTGGGCAACAGCACAGGAAGTGGGGATGCTCTTTATATTCTAAGCAACTGTTAGAACCCTTTGAATTGAATTGAATCTGACACTAAACCAATTGCAATGAACACTGAGCTTACTCTTTGTTCTCCCCTAAAAGAAATGTCTCCCTCAAACAGATCTTTGAACAATCATAAACAATACAAGCCTTACAATACTCCTAATAGTTCACTATCTTCAAAAACTATTGGCAAAGTACTTGTCTAATATATTTGAATTTCTTTCTCTATGAATTAAACATTTGGCATAGTTAACTTTTAGAATATGATTCCACCATTCTATCTGCTGAAGAACATAAACCTTTGAATTCAATGAAAGCTATTTCATTATTTCCTGGAAAATTTTATTGGCCTTGCTCCACAAAAGAATGGAAGTGTTCCTTGCATTTCATGATGGGTGTAGTTTTTTTTCATATGTTTTTCAAATAACCTGAATTATGCTCATTATTAACACCAATAGAGCAAACAGGCATCAGTGGGCTTGTCCTATATTAACTCTTTTTTTCTGAGCAACTCCTATACATGCCCATCTTACAAATGGACTTAAAGCAATGACTGGCCTCTACCACAGGACACTTGCAAATTCATGATTAAGTGTAAAAACCTTGACCAATTCTGTCAGTACTGTTTAAGATGAAGAATTATTTGTCCTTTTTGGAAGTCTATCCCAGGTGTATTTTTTTCTCAATATAAGTATTAAGCCTTTGCTCTCTTATTCTGAGTCCAAGCTTAATGCTTAAATATATCATAGTAAAATGAAAACAGCTGCAATTACTCTCCCTTCAACTGAGACAACAGTGTTCAACAATAGCTAAACTCTAGCTAGAGAACATTTAACTCTTCACTTGCCAATTATTCTACCTGAAGAAACTAAGATATTGAATAAATCAGTGATGGCAAACCTTTTAGAGACCGAATGCCCAAAAACTGGGCCTGCCCCCGCTCTACTCCCCTGCCCCACCCCTGCTCTGCCCCCCTTGCCCCACCCCCACTTTGCCTCCCCGCCCCACCCTCCTGCCCACAGGACCACTCACCACCTCCAGGGCCCGCTGATCACCCAGGCAGCCCAGCAGCATTATGGTGGCCACACCCTCTGCCTGTGCCCTGCAGCATCAACTGCATGATGGGGTGTGAGTGCAGAGTCTTGTCTACGCTGCCTGGCTGCCATGTCCTTGGCTGCACTGCTCCGTGTGGGCCATGCTCGGGGGCAACTCTCGGGGGCTGCTGGAGAGGAGGGGGTGGCAAGGGGAGGCAAGGCTGGAGCAACGGCATGTGTGCCCACAGAGAGGGCTCCGAGTGCCGCCTCTGGCACCCATGCCATACGTTCGCCACCACTGGAATAGATGATGATGATGACAATAATAATAATAACAACCCCCAATGAGGCACTACTTTGATGTAGTTGTGGGGCTTGTGTGGAAGATGAGGGCTATGCCAGAAGTTCAACCATATTGGACATGTCTCACCAGAGGAGTCAGACAAAGAGTGTCTCTCCCATAAAAAATATGGTGAGATGTAAATTTCAGAATGCCATACTGGCTCGGATGTCACCCGGGTTAACAAGGCCAGTGCTAGATGTTGGAGTTCCTGGATATCTGGTGAAAAATGGGTTACAGGACTCAGGACTGTTGGCTAAGCAACCAGGGCCAGCAGCTGCAGAACTACTGGAAGAAAAGATGTTTACCTGTCGCAGATACACAGTGATTGAAAAGGGGCATTGTCTTACCTGAACGCCTTTTCTCAGCATAAAGATGTAGCATCCACCGGTGGGTAATCTCAGCCTTTCTGCTCAGTTTAGACTAAGACCAAACTTTAGCCATGCCTCCTTTGGGCAGTCCTTCTCCCAGTTTTGATGAGGCGAAGCTTCATAAGGTCTTGACACAATGGCTCCTCCTGTAAATACACCTGCCTAGACTAACTGTAAAGGGTGGGTGTGGATGCTACATCTTCATGCTAAGAAAAGGCGTTCAAGGTAAGACAACGCCCCTTCTCCAGCATGATAGATGTAGCATCCACCGGTGGGACATACCAAAGCCACCCATGTCCCTGCCGGGAGGGAAGTCTAGGCTTGTGATTCATGTGTAGAAATGACCTGCTGCAATACCCTTCTGCCAAAGGAAGCATCTGTCGCAGCAAACTTATCAAGTTTAAAATGCCTTATAAATGAAGAGGAGGAAGACCAGGTGGCTGCCCTACAAATTTCCGCAACAGAAGCCTGGGTTGACCAGGCCGCAGAAGTGGCTGTGCTATGCGTCGAATGAGCAGTAATGTTGGCAGGAACCGGAAGAGACTGAACCTTATATGCATGAGAGATGCACTCCCTGATCCATCTTCCAATGGTCGAAGATGACACTTTCAGACCCATAGAAGAAGGTTGGAAGGACACAAACAGTGCCTCCGTCTTGCGAAATGTGAAGTTCACTTGACGTAGTGATGTAAAGCCCTGCGCACGTCTAAAGTGTGCCACAATTTCTCCAGGTGATGTGAGGGGCGCGGACAAAAGTCCGGAAGGACCAGATCGCAGACCTATGGAACCAGGTATTGACTTTCGGAATGAAAGAAGGATCCAGCCTGAGGACCACTCTGTCATCCAGAAAAATACATACGTCACTCCTGACCGAGAGAGCGGCCAGCTCCAAAATACGCCTTGCCGATGTGATGGCTACTAAAAAGGCTACCTTTAAGGAAAGAAAGTGAAGTGAACAAGATTTGATGGGTTCAAACGGTGAACCTGTTAACACCTGCAACACCTTTGGCAAGTCCCACGTGGGATATCTGTGTACCACCGGAGGGCCGGTGTTGACAGCCCCCTTAAGGAAAGCTGAAACTGCCGAGTGTTGAGACAACTGAACCTGATTTTCACATGTGAGCACCGTAGACAAGGCCACAACCTGTCTACGAATGGTATTATGAGACAGGCCTTGTTCAGACCTCCCAAAAGATATTCTAAAATGATAGGAATGGTAACTGCCAGGGGATCTAATTTCCGTGTCGCACACCATGTGCAGAAATGCTTCCACGTGGTGTCGTAAATTCTATTGGTTGAAGGTCGTCTGGAGGCTTGAATTACTGCAATCACTCCAGAGGAGTAGGACTGTCTAAACAAACTTTCCCGTTCAAGTGCCAAGCAGCTAGTTGAAGCCACTGGGGGTCTGGATGCTGACGATGACTCTGAGAGAAACACGGTCTGATGGGATCTTCCACAGCGGGGAGATTGACAGATCCACGAGGTCGGCAAACCACGGTCGCCTTGGCCAGTGAGGGACCAGTAAGATTAGTTCTGCTTGTTCTAGGAGAAGTTTCCAAATGACCGCTGGGATCAGAGGGAGCGGAGGAAATGCATAAAGCAGTTCCCTGGGCCACTTGCTGCAAAGAGCGTCCATTCCCTCCACCCCCCACGACGAGAACCTCGTGAAGAAACTGGGCAGCTGGGCATTTGCTGGTGAAGCAAACAGATCCACCTGAGGGAGTCCGAATCTCTCGGATATTTCCCTGAATAGGGCTGGATCTAAGTGCCTCTCTGAGTGGTCTACCTTCTCCCTGCTCAGTGAATCGGCCTGGCAATTCACTTCCCCAGATATGTGTTCTGAGGTGATGGACTCTAGATTGGATTCTGCCCACAGACCCAGGGCCAGTGCTTCCTGCATGAGTGCCCACGATCTGGTCCCTCCCTGTGTGTTGACATGGGTTTTAGCTGCGACATTGTCCGTCATAATTAAGATATGTTTCCTCTCCACTACGTCAGAGAACCAGCGCAGAGCCAGGTGAACTGCCCTGAGTTCCAGCCAATTGATGTTGTGTGCTAGATCCGACTGGGACCATTGTCCCTGAGCTATGTGAGTCTGTATGTGTGCGCCCCATCCAAAGAGGCTGGCGTCCATGGTCAGGATGAGCCTGTGAGGCTCCTTGAAAAGGGACCCCTTGTTCATAGCTGACAACGCCCACCAGTGGAGGGACCATAGTGTGTGGTACGGAACCTTTACCTTCAGTGAGGATGCACTCGCTTTCCACTTCTGGAAGGGAAGCAGGAACCACTGAAGAAGTCTGGAGTGTAGTCTGGCCCACGGCACTATTCCCAGACAAGAAACCATCTTGCCCAGTAGCTGAGATAGCTGGACCAGTGGAACTACTCTGTCCTTCTGAATCTTGTGTACTAGAGATCAGATGCTGTCCTTGCGATCCTGGGAGAGATAAACCCTGCACAGATTGGAATCTATGAACGCTCCCAAATGTAAGATCCGAGTAGTTGGAGTGGTATGGCTCTTTTTGAAATTCACGGAAAAACCGTTTCTCTGGAGTGTATCTATTGTGATCTGTAGGTCCCTTTGAGCGGAGCAGAATGAACTGGACTGGATGATTATATCGTCCAGGTAGCATTGTACTCTTACCGGCTTCAACCTGAGATGGGCTGCTAATACCGCCAATATTTTTGTGAACACCCTTGGAGCTGATGAGAGGCCAAATGGAAGGGCCCTGTACTGGTAATGTTGACGTGCATGGCAAAATCTGAGGAATTTGTGGTGATGGAGTCGGATGGGCACGTGAAGATAGGCCTCTGTCAAATCTATGGAAGAGAGGAAATCTCACTTCCTGATGCTGGCCAGAATGGACCTGAGAAACTGCATTTTGAACCTCCTGTAGGTGAGGTAGTAGTTTAGTCCCTTCAGATCCAGAATTGCCCTCCAACCCCCTGAGGCCTTGGGAACCACAAAGAGAATGGAGTAAAACCCCTTTCCCCTTTGTTCCAGAGGAACTGGTTTTATGGCCTCTATTTCTAGCAAGTGAGATCTGGCCGTGGACACTAACTCGGTCTTGCAAATGGACACTGAATGAAGCGGTCTGGCGGAATGGACCTGAGTTGTAGGGCTAGACCGAATCTTATGGTTTTCCTTACCCAGGTATCGTTGGTGTTGACCTCCCAAATGTCGCTGAACAGAGCTAAGCGACCACCTATGGGAGGGTTTGAATTGGCGTCACTTAGACTTTCTGTATGGGCAGCTCCCAGTCCCACGGAAGGGCCGCTTGGACTGAAATTGGCCCCTGAGCTTTGGCGGTCCTGTGGATGATCCTGTCTGGGAGAGAAGGATCGGGAACTCCTGGGCCACTCCTAGGACTGTCCTTCTCGAAAGGGCTGTCTCCAGTCCCAGGAACTTCCTGCGTGAAAGTATTGTCTGCGAAATTCCTGTTGGGGTCTCTTATCTACCTTCTTGGAGGCGTGAGCTAAGGTTTTACGTTTGTCTTTCCCCTCTACGAGGTACGGGTCCAAAACCGGACCGAACAGCTGAGTACCACTGTAGGTGGATGTAGCCAGACACCACCTCGACTTTAGGTCTGCCCTCCACTGTTTGAGCCACAAGAACCTGCGAGAAGCTACCATGGCGGCAATGGATCTAGCGGAATACTTAGTTGAATTTAGAGATGCATCTGCCATGTATTCCGCTGCAGCGACCAGTTTACCTAAGATCTGCTGTGCACGTACCTGATCCGGGGCAATAAGAGCCTGTAACTCATGGAGCCACATAATGGATGTTCTTGCGAAGAAGGACGAGAATGTCGATGCTCTGATAGGCCAGGCCGAAGCCTGGTGAGCTCTACGGAGAGAAAACTCGAACCTCTTGTCCTCCGCTTTGAGATTCTCCGCCATATCTCCAGGAACCATGGATGTGGAGAACAGTGAAGTTAAAGGAGCATCTACTATAGGAACCTCTAGGAGGGAAGAAAATGTAGATGAAACATTGAAAAGTTTCTTTTCTGTGCTGTTTGGTGGAGGGAGAGTAGGCAAAGAAGCCCACTGCTTCTCCACTGTAGTGCGGAAAATCTCCGGGCAAGGAACCTGTTTTTCCTCCGCAACCTGTACTGCAAACAACTGTGCAGATGAGGTGGATGGTTTAGGCTCCTGTTCTGTCACTAATTTGGCCATAGTACAGGCCTTTAACAAAAGTGACCTAAACAAGGAAGGATCAAAGAGACTTGATGTAGCAGGATCAGGAGCCACCTCCTCATCTTCTGATATTTGGATGTCAGTAGCCTCCAAGTCTACAAACTCTGTTTCACTTAATTGAGAGGAAGTCTCAGAAACACCCGAGCCCGCTGACTGGACATGGCCAGTCTGACCTATGGGCAAAGGTGGAGGAGGAGGTGGAATCTGCAAGGCCCTTTGACTCATGGAAGATGCCATGAATTGATCAAAAGCCTGATGCATAAATGACTGAAATAGTTGTGCCCATAAGGCCTGTTCAGCAGAACCAACACTAGCTGTTGAGGTGGAGAAACGGAAGCAGAAGAAACAGAAGGAATAGGAGGGGGGAGGAGGAATAGGAAGAATAGGAGGTGGAGGAAGATCAACCTGCTCAGTTCCCCCTTGGGAGACCAAGCTCTTGGGACTTGGAAAGAGGGCACTAATGGAGCTCAAATGCTGAGATGTCCAATGAAGCAAGGGGAACCACTTTAGTTTCGCTGGACCTGAGCCTTTGGGCTTTGGAGAATTCTCTCTCCAGTGCCTGATGCCTCCTCGAGGCCTCTCTCTTAGAAGCTTTGGAGGGTTCTTTGGCCATCAAATGCTTGGTTTTAGCTTTTTTCTCCCCCCCCCATGTTTAAATCAGAAGGTCTGCATTTAGTTTGAGTGGGGGGAACATCAGAACCCTGCGATGTCTGAGGAGTATCACCAGCTGCCATTGCTCACTTCCAGACAGGAGAAGTCCAGGAATGGGGGGAAATACGCAAAGTTGCCTGGGAGGGAGGCTTCCCACGCCCAGAACAATAGCAATAACAAATGGCCAGACAGCTCACTAACACTGTCTGTTTAGGCATAGCGGCACAGCGTTGTGAGCTACAAGGAGCAGGTGTCACAAATATTCTTCCTCAGAGGAATCAGAATAGTATGTAGAAGAGAATACTTGTCCTGATTGAGAATTAACTCCTTCTCACTGATTCCTTATATCAACGAAATACAGTACATCCGGAAAGGAAACCCCCCTTACTTGAGCCTAACAAAGAGGCTACTTGCACAGAGACAAGGCCCGAACTAGGCCTCAATTATGTGAGCTCAAAATGGCGGCCACCGTTAGTTAATGCAAAAAACAAAATGGCAGCCGCTAGCCTCCTGCCACCTGCAAAAGACGAAGTGACTAGGCTAAACGAAGATTCCACAGAATCTATCTAATCTGGGGCCCAAGGACAGGTAGGGTGCCTGTGATCTTCCCCCAGATCACCTATAAAGCTATAAAAAACTTGCGGTTTGGCTGCGCAGCTCCCTCTGCAGTCCGGATGAAATTGAAACCTTGTGGCCATGAGGCAGGCAGGCTGCAGCTCGATCGGAGGCTCCGTCCAGATCCCAAGGCCACAGAGCTGAATACAACGTCCACTTCTCTCCGCACTCTCTGCTAGCCTGGAAACAGCTGCCTGTGATACAGGCTGCACTCCACTCGGCCCAAATCGGCCTCTGAGGCCAAACAGGCCTCAAGGGAATGAAGCTCCGATTGAGCAAAGTTGCCTCTAGACTGGCTAACTACCAAATTTTTTTTAGCTAAAACTATCCTTAAAAGTACTAAAAAAACAATAAGAAAAAAACTATCTATTAAGTTTTAGAAAAAACGGATATTTCGAATTAGTCTATCTGAGGAGCAACAAATTTTGTGTCCTTACTGAGCTAAGACTAAGACAAAACTGGGAGAAAGACCGCTCAAAGGAGGCATGGCTAAAGTTTGGATGGATGTGGAGAACAGTGAAGTTAAAGGAGCATCTACTGTAGGAACCTCTAGGAGGGAAGAAAATGTAGATGAAACATTGAAAAGTTTCTTTTCTGTGCTGTTTGGTGGAGGGAGAGTAGGCAAAAAACCGAGCAGGAAGGCTGAGATTACCCACCGGTGGATGCTACATCTATCATGCTGGAGAACAAAGAAATAATGATCTGTTATTACAGATCAAGTCCAACAAGAAGAGGATATCTAAAACAAATGCATCAGTTCTGGAAAGAACAACATCTAGAATCAGAAATAACAGAACAGAGGCTAGCAGATCAACACCGATTTATAATACGAAATAAAGTATTCACAGAAACAGAATTGGACGAACTGCAAAGGTTTACCCAGGGCAAAGAAATCAAAGCCTTGCCAGAAGTCATTCAGAACGTAGAGGCAAACCAGGGGGAGTTGGCAGTGAAGGAATCCAGCAGAGATATACAACTGTTGTCATTTGGAAACCAGGCACCTCTTCCTCAGGAAGAACAAGGCCCTCTAACTAAAGAAATAAAATAATTGAAACAAAGAATAACTGAGCATCTAGAATAGCACAAAAACAACAGAATAAGGCTACCTGCATTGAAGCTTGTTCCAAAGAAACAGCTAGCACAAGCATTAAAATATGCAAATACTGCAATATCAAGTATAAGCACCAATTCACTGCAAGAAACAAACCAACTAATGTACAACACAGCTGCAGTTATAACTGAATACCTGGGATGCAAAATCAACAAAGAATAAAAACAAACAAACAATTCACCACAAAAATGGAAGATTAGGCTAGAAAATAAGATCAGCAAATTAAGATCACATGCAAGCAAGCTAGAACAGATGAAAGAAAAGAAGCTGAAGAACGAGAAGACCAAAGAATACCTAATCAAGAAATGCCACTTAGAAACAAGGAAGATCAAGGAAGCACTGGAAATAAATAAAGCAGCAAATAACAGCTATAGCCAGAAAAATCAGTAGATACGAAGCTCGAATTGCAAATTATAGACAGAACCTCCAATTTCAATCCAATCAGAAACATTTCTACCAATCCGTCAATGGAGAAACTGCAATGAATCAGTCAGTACCTGACAAGGAAGAAACAGTGCAGTTCTGGAAGCAGATATGGGATAACCCAAAGAAATGCAACAAGGATGCAACTTGGTTAAAAGAGGTGGATGCAAATAAAACAGAAGGTGAAATGAAAGAACTAGTAATAACAACAAAAATGGTAGAAAAAAGAGCAAGGAAGATCAAAAAATTGGTCAGCACCAAGTGAAGATGAACTGCATGGGTTTTGGTTGAAACATCTAGCTGTTCTACACCCACTCATTGCCAAGCAGTTCAACAATATACTACAAGGAGGAGAAATTGAAAAGTGGCTAACAACTGGGAAAACCTACCTAATAATGAAAAATCCAACAAAAGGGGCAACACCAGACAACTACAGGCCAATTACCTGCTTACCAACAACTTTCAAATTACTAACTGGTGTGGTAGCTGATGCAGTACAACAGCATCTAGTTGAAAACAATCTCTTTCCACCGGAGCAGAAAGGAAACCACCCCAATAGCAGAGGAACAAAAGATCAACTCCTAATAGATAAAATGATCTTGGAAAACTGCAAGAAAAGGAAGAGCAACTTGAATGTGGCATGGATTGACTACAAAAAGGCATTTGACTCTCTGCCACATGACTGGATAATCAAGTGCCTAGAAATAACAGGAGTTGGTAGAAACATCAGAAAATTTGTGCAAAGATCGATGACACAATGGAAGACACAGTTGCAGATCAATGATGAGAGACTGGGAGAGGTTAACATCAAGAGAGAAATATTTCAAGGAGATTCATTATCACCATTACTATTTGTTATTGCACTGTTTCCTCTGTCAACAATACTGAATAACTCAGGACACGGCTATCAAACATCAAAAACATCTGCCAGACTATCCCACCTCTTTTACATGGATGATCTGAAGCTGTATGGAAAAACATCATCTGAAATAGAATCGCTGCTCAACACTGTCCATATATATAGCCAAGATATTGCAATGGAGTTTGGCTTGGACAAATGTGCCACACTTACTATCAAACAAGGAAAAATAGTGAAAACTGAAGGAATCAAGATGCCCCATGAAAATAACATTAAGAGTTTGAATGAGGAAGATCACTACAAATACTTGGGTATCCTTCAAGCTGAAACATCAAGCACACTGAAGTCAAGAAAAAGATTAGAGGTGAATG
Source organism: Bothrops alternatus (assembly GCA_034064705.1). Classification (NCBI taxonomy): domain Eukaryota; kingdom Metazoa; phylum Chordata; class Lepidosauria; order Squamata; family Viperidae; genus Bothrops; species Bothrops alternatus. The sequence continues at coordinate 1,876,861 of JARGCV010000086.1, forward strand.
CATCAAGAGAGGGAAGAATATCTTAAAGTCCAAACTCAATGGAGGAAATACTATAAAGGCAAACAACACCTGGGCAATTCCAGTCATTAGATACACAGCTGGAATAGTGGACTGGACTCAAGCAGAACTGAAAGCAATGGATAGGAAGACCAGAAAAATAATGACAATGAATCATGCCCTTCATCCACACAGTGACATTGACAGACTTTATCTACCAAGGCAAATAGGTGGGCGTGGAATGCTGCAAATACATCAGATGGTTGAAGAAAAAAAATTGCTTTGGAAGAATATCTGAAGGACAGTGATGAAGATGCACTGAAATTAGTATATCAGGAAGTTTACTGACTACTGGAGAGACCAAACTGGCCTACAAGAAAGAGCAAATGAAGAACAGAATAGAAGCATGAGAAGACAAAGCACTACATGGCCAATCCATTAAAAAATAGCTGGGAAAGCAGATAATAACCTGGCTAAGAGCAGGAAAATTGAAGAAAGAGACCGAGGGACTAATTCTGGCTGCACAAGACCAAGCCTTAAGGACAAATGCATATAAAGTCAAAATTGAGAAGACAGCAACAGACAGTAAGTGCTGCCTATGCAAACACGCTGAAGAAACAGTGGACCACCTGGTAAGCTGCTGTAAGAAGATCGCACAGACTGACTACAAGCAGCGGCATGACAAAGTAGCAACAATGGTGCATTGGAAGATCTGCAAGAAATATTATTTGCCTGTAAGCAAGAACTGGTGGGATCATAAAATAGAGAAAGTCATAGAAAATGGTAAAGTTAAACTGCTCTGGGACTTCAGAATTCAAACACACAAGCACCTGCAACATAACACCCCTGACTTAACAATTGTTGATAAGAAAGACAAAAAAAATCTGGATAGTGGACATGGCAGTACCTGAAGACAGCAGAATAGATGAGAAAGAACTGGAGAAGATAACAAAATACAAAGACTTACAAATAGAAATAGAAAGACTGTGGCAAAAGCAAGCAAGAGTAGTACCAATAGTAATAGGTGCCTTGGATGCAATCCCAAAACAACTGGAGCACCACTTGGACACCATTGGCATTGACAAATTCACCATTAGTCAATTGCAAAAGGCAGCCTTACTAGGAACTGCCTCCATCCTGTGACGATATTTGTAATAACATCAAACATCCATATCTGCCTATCCCAGGCCCTTGGTAAGGACTTGATAGATAGACAAAATGCCAAATCCAGTCTGAACATCTGGCTGACTGTGCAATGATCAATAATATAAAGTTGGAAGGGACCTTGGAGTCATCTAGTCCAACCTCCTGCTCAGGCGGGAAACCCTATACCTGTGGTGGCGAACATATGGCACGTGTGCCATAGGTAGCATGCAGACCCATCCCTATGGGCATGTGCGCCAGCGCCCTGGAGGGAGGCAGGGCCAGACTGCTCCCCTCTGCCTCTCCATGTGTGCCTGTGCTCTCGGCTCTCTTTTTCTCTGCACTGAGAGCCAGGGAGCAACTGCAAGAGCTGGGCAGATCCAGGCTGGATGGTGGAGGCAGCTGCCAGCATGAGTCCAGGTAAGCTTCCAGAGCGATTTTTGCAGCAGCCCAGCAGCCCAATCCAGGCTCCGGAGGCATGGAAAAGGCTTCTGCTGCCTGGATCAGCTGTGGGGGGGCATGAAATCCCCCTCCTGCCGCACAGATCGCTCTGCTACCGCCGCTTTCCCCCCAACAGCCACGCAGATCATGTGCCGCTGCCCCCCCCCACCATGCAAATTGTGCTGCCGTCACAGCCATTCCCACCCATCCACCCCACGGATCGGCTGCTGTGCTGTTCCCCACACCTGCCACGCAGATCACGCTGCTGCCATTCCCCCCGCCACATTTTCCAGGCCTCTGGCACACCATAAAATTGCCCTGCAGCCACGGATGTGAGCTCCAGAGTCTTCAAAAACACTTCTGCCACCCGGATCGGCCATGGGGGGAGCGAAATTGCTCTGTAGTCCTAGATCCAGGCAGCAGAAGCATTTTCCAGGCCTCTAGCACCTGGATCGGGCCACTGGCGCACCACAAAATCACCCTGTGGCCATGGATGCAAGCTCCGGAGCTTGGAAAAGGTGTTTTCCAAGTGGCAGCGGCAGCAGTGCAATCAGTGCAGTGGATGGGGGAAAACATTGGTGGCCGGTTTAAGCATGGTGTGGCTGTTTGCCTCCGGTCGGATGCAAACAGCCACGTGATGCATCACAGCAAATGTCTGGTTTCAGCTACAGCTTTGGTGGCTCTGTAGGAAGAGCTGCGAAGTTCTGTGACAGCTCTGCCTACAGAGCCACCAAGGCAGCAGGTGCTGGGGCCGGGCAGAGGAGGGCCCAAATTCCCCCCCCTAGGCTGTCCCAGAAATGGCAATGGACCGGCCCCCACTGCCCCAGCCCTGGCCCATCCCAACCCGGTTGGGCACCCTCCCAGTGCACGCACAGGAAATGGCGAGTGCTCAGGGGGCTGGTGGTTTGCAGCAGCAGCTTCAGATAATTTGCCTCACCCCGCCCCACCCCTCCTAGCATCGCCTGTCATGCCCAGCCATTCCCAACTTTGCCGGGCCTCTCCTCATCTGGCTCTGCTGCACCATGCCTTTCCTCACTTGGGCCTTGGTGTTCTGTAAGCCTAGCACCCCAGGGCATGCCTGCCTGTGGGATGAAAGACGTGGAGATGGGAGAGCACAGTGGCACAAGCCTAGCATCGGCCAACTCTCATTCACTCTCTCCGCCATGTTGTAGGGGCGGAGAGGGGAATACAGTAGTCATGCAGAGCTGCAGCCTGGAACTGCTGGTGGCCAGCAACATGTGGTGGCTGGAAAGAAAGGAGGAGGAGAGAAAGCAGGAAGGGTGTGTGTGTATGTGTGTATGTGTGTAAGATAGAGACAGAGAGAGAGAGCCAGGAGGGGAAGAGGAGGAGGAGGAAGCCGAGGTCTTACAAAAAAGGGGAGCCTCCCCCTTTCTTCCCCCCTTCTCTTTTTTTTCACCTCCTCCCACTCCGTTCAGGTGCAGCTGGAGGAAAAGGGGGAGAAGGGGGAGAAAGCAGGGGGAGTTTTTGTGTGTGAGGAAGAGAGAGACAAGATATTGAGCCAGCAGGGAAGCAAAAGTGTGGGGAAAGGAAAGCATTGCAGAGTAAGCAAACTTACAAAAAGGGGATCTCTCTTTCTGCCTCTCTCTCACACACACACACTTCCCCCACCCCTTCAATATAATCTCTTCCCCTGCCCCTTCAATATCATCTCTTCCCCCACCCCCTTCAATATCATCTCTTCTCTCCCCTTCAGCAGGACCCAGGCAATGCCTCTCGCAGCTCCAGCTGAATCTCTGCCTGAAGACTTGCTTGAGGCTGCCTGCCACCCCCAATCAGCTGGAGCTGCACACGCTGATCCTGGGCTCTCAGCAGAACCCAGGCAACATGCAGTTCCAACTGACTTTCCCACAAGCCTGTGCAGCGCTGCTGCTGCTTCACCTCATCCACTTTTACACTTTTTAAAACATTTTTTTACAGTGCTGTTCAACCCATCGTATGTGTACCATCTGCCAGGTGCCAACGTACCACCGATTGAAAAGCCCTGTCATGGACCACAGTTGCCATAATTCTGTGGCTATGCTGACTAGAAATGCAATACCTTATTTTCTCTGCAGTATGCACCTAGGAGGCAGTAGGTCTGTGGGATTTAGATGTATTTAAACATTTGTTTCTTCTGCCTAATTTATTAAATCAACATCTAATTCGAAATTAAATGTTTCTGAGAAATCCAGGGTGGTTTACAAAAAAACTCTCAAAGACAGCTATTGTAAAGCATCACCAGCACTGCTTAAAACAATATTAAAAGTATATATTTTAAGAAAGAAAAATATTAGTAGAGCTGTTTGACCATAAAATGTGGTGTTGTTCTATATATGCCTGGCTGAACAGTGTTTGGAGTTGCCTCTAAACGGGTGAGAGATGCACTGTTCATATCTTCCTTGGAAGAAAGTTCTATAAATGGGGTGCTGTCTCTCAGAAGGCTCTGCTCGTGACCACTGTTCTATAAACCAAACCAGGGGGACCATCTGGTCTAAATAGATGGTAAACATAGATGATTAAGGGGCTGGAGGGTAAAACATATAACAAATGTTTGTGGGAATTGGGTGTGTCTAGCTTAGTGAAAAGGACTAGGGGTGGTGACATGATAGCAATGTTCTAATATTGATGGCTGCCACAGAGAAGAAAGGGTCAACTTATTTTTCAAAGCACCAGAAGGCAATAATAGATGGAAACTAATCAAGAAGAAAACCAGCCTAGAACTAAGAACTTGTGAAAACAACTAACCAGTGAAAAGGCTTGCCTTCAGAAGTTGTGGATGCTCCATCACTGGAGGCTTTTAAGTAAAGTTTGGATATTCCATTGTCTGGAATGGTATACGTCCCCTGCTTGAGCAGGGGCTTGGATAAAAGACCTCAAAGGACTCTTCTAACTCTCTTACTCTTTGAGAGAAGCACTGCCAACCTCTCCTCCTCCCCTCGTCCCTTCCTGGGCACAGAGGGAGGGAGGGAAGGAGGGAAGGAGGGGAGGAAAATAGGAAGAAAGAAAGAGGAGGAAAGAAGGAAGGAGATGGGAATGAAAAGGAGGGAAGCAGGGAAGGAGGGGAGGGAGGGAGGGAGGGAGGGAGGAAGGAAGGAAGGAAGGAAGGAAGGAAGGAAGGAAGAAAGAAAGAAAGAAAGATTGAAATAAGAGGGAGGGAGGGTCGGAGGGAAGTCCTGCCTTAGCACTTGGCCATCAGCAGGCCTGTTGCCCTTTCACCATCCCCTAGTGGTCTCCCATCCTATTGCTGAGGATGCTTTGGTTACAAAGCCAAGTCTCCTCGCATGGAGAAGGAGTGGGCCTCCCTCTGACCTATGAACTTTGCCCTCCTACACCCACCATGAGCAACCTGGCCAAGAAGAGCGAGCACAGAAGCAGTAGCCTTGAGGAGGAGGTAAATGCAGCTGGGCACCCCCTCAGGAAAGTGCGGCTAGAGTAGGCAGGGCTGTGGGGTCCTGGTGCTGTGGAAGCTCAAGGGCCGAACTGGCAGTCCGTGCCACCGTCCAGGGCTCCAGGCAGTCCATGCCAGGGACCCACTGCATGGTCTGAGGCTCAGTGAGGTTCCTCCAGTGGACCATGCCCCAGCACTTGGCCCAGTCCCACCCCCCTCCGTCGGAGATCCTCAGATCCGCCCCAGTCCTGCGCAAGCCCGCACAAGTGATGCATGTGATGCCGAGCTGCCACACCCACCCAGTAGACCACACTCATGCCAGCCATGCCCACCCAGTGGGCCATGCTCACCCAGTGGGCCATGCCTGTCCGGCACCCAACAATAAATGTGGGGTTTGGATTGCAGTTTGGGCACTCAGTCTCTAAAAGGTTCACCATCACTGACCTATGCTATACCTGTGGATTTGGTTTTTCTTGCCTAAATGTAGAACCTTACTTTTTTCACCATTGAATTTCATTTTGTTAGATAGCGCCCAATGTTCAAGTCTGTTAAGGTCCTTCTGTATCTTAAGCCTGTCTTCTGGAGTGTTGGCTATTCCTGCCAGTTTGGTGTCATCTACAAATTTGATGAGTTCCCCATTTAGCTCCTCATCCAAATCATTGATGAAGATATTGAAGAGCACTGGGCCCAGAACGAAGCCCTAGTGCACCCCACTACACACTTCCCTCCATGTAGATGCAGTTCCATTGAAGACCACACCGAGTATGGCCGATCAGCCAGCTACGAATCCATCTGGTGGTGATGCTGTCTAATCCACATTTTTCTATCTTATCAAGTAGTAGGTTGTGATCTACTAATTTACTTATCCAAGTAAATTATATCCACAGCATTCCTCTGGTCCACTAATTTTGTTACCTGGTCAAAGGATACAATAAGATTTGTCTGGCATGATCTGTTTTTGACAAACCCATGCTGGCTTTGGTAATGACTTTGTTTGCCTCTAGGTGTTTGCTGATTCGTTGCTTGATTATCTTTTCCAGAATCTTCCCAGTCATTGAGGTCAGACTGATAGGTCTGTGATTTCCTGGATATCCATTTTTTTTCCTTTTTTGAAGGAAAGTTTTACCAAATACCTATGAATGAGCAAGATCCCATTCTGAAAAAGCTGGAAAAAGCATTTTATAATTTAACCTTTAATACCTACTGCTAATAATAAAGATTCTGGGAAATTGTTTTCTCTCCCAGCAGTTGTTACACTTTTTCTCATCATATTAGTGTACTCTGTCCTGAAAATTAATACCTCAATGCTCTTTTAATCCTCTAGACATCTGCAGGAAAAAGAAATGAGATGCAAGAAAGATACAGGAATCATAGAATGTGTTTCAAAACATAGTAAGTTCATTTCAAAACCTTCTGTTCCTAGACTAGCCTCAAATATCCACATCTGTGACTATGCCAAAATTTTAGTGATCAATCCATCAATCTCACATTGATGATAAAATCATTAGAATCAACAACAATCCTTATTCCCAGGAAACATGTTTCTCTCTGACGATGCACTGCATTGATTATATTATCTAATACATCACACCTAAGACACACTCAGTTTTGGCAATTTTATCCTCTCCCTGTTTGTTCTTAGATATTTTAATGTAATTCCTATTTAAGAAATTTAATTTTGAGTAAGACCAAAATGTCATTCTCCCAGGCCAAGGAGGAAGAGTCATATCCTTCTTCTTTCTTAAAATGACTCCCCATAGGAATAACACTCTCTATAGATGTACCATATATGTATATGTATATGTGTAATGTTTTATTATTGATGTTTTAACTTTTGATTAGGGACCTTCCCCATTTGCTATGATATGGGTGAATAAATGTATGTTTTAAATAAATAAATAAACAAACAAATATTCAGACTTGTTCTCTCCACACACCCCAAGTAATTTTTCTTCCTAAGAAGAAACAGTCAATGCATACAGAATTGCACTATGTAGTCTGTTTCCTGGTTTGATTTACTTTTAACAGTGTAATCATAAAAACAAATATGAATGTATAGATCATACAAATTATGATAAGTCGTGATTTTGTTAAGCTGTCTTTGCTAATGATAGCTCTATCTTCTATGAATATATCTAAAAGCTTTCTAAAGCTAGCTATCCCTATTACATTTAAGTTAATTATGTGTGAAGAAGTACTTTATTTTGTAAGTCCAAAAATTACTGTCGGTTTCACAATTGATCCTGAATGCTAATATTATGAGAGGAAGACAAATACATGTATCTGTGTACTGCTCTCACATTACTCATTCAATATAGTACATTAAAAAACTTGCTTTCCCTTTTACTCAATAACTGAAAAACTGATATGAGATTTCAACATAGCTGAGAGACCAGGAATTTTGTATATATTTAGTTCACCATGTCTTACCCATGAGGCAATGCCCACATTGGAAATCAGTAGGGCCAAAGAACTGAGACCTCAAAAATGTACCCTCACCTAAAAGGATTCTTTGAATTATGTCCTATTTTGATACTTTTTGCCCACAAGAGAAATCTGACCCAAGATATCCTAGAATGACGTGAATTAGGGCTTCTACACCTTTCTTTCTAAAAGCACAATCACACATTTACCACCAAACGATTGTTATATTCACAATTTATTTGAAAAATTGATATGTGGCACATTAGTAGTCACAATAGACTAACTCTGTGGTCTCCAATGTGGTGCCTCGAGAAAAAACTTTTTGAATGCAAAAACTTACTGAGATTAAGAGGTAATTTTTCTCTTTCACTGTGAAGAAGAATACCACCACCACCCCCCACCAAAAAAAATGACACTGGTGCTGGAATCCTACCTCTCAGTAAGAACCCTTGCAGTATCATACATTTTAACAATGTGTGGATATTTTTCTAATTCAACTATTTTTCAAATCATCTGGAGATAGGTGGCAGCTATAACCTGAAAGATACTCTGAGAGTAATAAAATCCTTAGAATGAGGTGATCAGAAGAGGAGAGTTTCTCGTCATATTCTGGATTATAGCAAAGCATTGGTTACAGTTCAACATAATGAGTATATAAAAAAAAGTTGTACAGCTAGAACTTAACCACTGATGGTTCAGTGGATAAGAAGTTGGCTCAGGGATAATTCTCAGCGTGTTAATGGGGCACTGTCAAAGGGCAGATCACTAGGCCTTCTTCTGCTATTAGTTTTCTACTTTTCTTTTCAAATGAACTAATCCATTAACTGAGAAGGTGGAATAAATTTCCTTTTTTCTTCTTTTCTTTTTCTTGTCATAATTCTGTTTACTTTTCTACTTTCCCTTTTTGCTGAAAGGAAAAAGTACAGTACCAACTCTTGAGAGATATGACACATAGCTCATCCTTTAGAGGATGATGTTTTCCAGATAAATGAGAAATACCTATGTTCAGTTAAATGCATGCTCCATTTATTATTTTTTCACCTCCATGTTATCTCTCACATTGAGTAGGAAATATAAATGTAGAAGTTGTAGAACAGTAAGACTAGCTGTCAAAAACACCATTTCTTTCCAAGACTGAATGAAGAAAACAGTTGAACAACTGTGAGCAAAAAGCAAGTATAAATAGTTTAACATTTCCACACAAGCAGTTCTGTATCTTAAATAAATATATTGAAAGATGTGCTGTGCATGTCAGTTTTGGAGCGTTCTGGTAAATAAATCTTGAGAAATTAGTGAAATTCTCCTCTGCAAAGTAGATCCCACAAGCCTGGAGTCTGCCATTATCTAAAATATATATTGTATCTATCATGTGAATTGAAAACAAGAAATAGTTGGACTCAAACTGCTGGTAAAGAAAGACTCAACTTTAAATATAATGTCTGTTTTCATTCTATGCCTTAGCAAGCCCAGCATCACTACTGCCTAATGTATATATTTTGCATGAACAGGGTTTAATTCTATTTCCTGGTTCACTTAGTGCAACACAAAGTAATGATGAATGCCAAACAGCTTTCTGCTTATAGAACTGCTTTCAGACATCTTGGCGAGACAGAAATAATCAATAGCATTCCCTTTGAAATCAGGTTTGGAAAATATTATGTGCAGCACAAATGTGATTAGTTTGCTTATGAAAGAGCTTGCAAGATTAATTAAATCATCATGGAAGGCATTAAAGAAGAAAAAAATATGAAAGAGCATCTGGCACATAAAGAAGGCTTAAGAGCAACAGCAAGCTTGGTCTTCTTTAAAGAGATGAGGCAGAACGATGGGAAAGCTCCAGGTGATTGAATTGCTATAGAGAGAAAAACCACCTGAACTCTGTGCATTTAGGAAAACATATAGCTCAGGTATTGAAATCTGAAGCTACAACCCAAAATTAATTAAAATTATCCAAACAATTGGGATCTGGTTTGAAAAGGAGCCATGGAATAAAGATGATATTGTCATACTTAGATAAAAAGTGTAGGGAGGGGGGTGTTCAAAAAAGCTTTTTAATATCCTTTTTAAGAAAAAGCTTATTGGAAGGCATATACTGAAAAAAAGTGCTTAAGTGTAATGTTCTGTCTTAAATGTTGACAAGATTTTTGTAATATTTCTGCTTATAACATACTGTTAGGAATATGATTTGAATCAAAATATCTGTTAGTTTAGTCATGTCCACATAATGGGGATAAGAGGCAGATTTCAGAGAAGAGAAATAATTTTCCTCTTATGAATTTTTCAAAGTTAGCAACCAAGCACATATTTTGGTTGCTAAGAAACCACCAAGATCCCTTATCCTGGAATGAGACGAACAGGTGGTTATAAAACTAAGGTCATCTGGGATAAAGAAGGGGAGGGGGAAATCTGCTATTGGCAACAGGGTTCTCTTTAAATGCTTGCCATGTTAGGTAAATTTCTGTGATTCCCAATGACTAGCCAAAAGCAATGTACTGAATTGCATGCTCTCCCTTGATGCTAATCATGGCCTTATTAAGAGTCAGTCCTTTCACTGCATCTCTTATTTTAGAAGATTAATTTTTGTTCAAACACTATCTGTTCTGTGTCTTCATTATGAACAAAATGGCTATCCTGTGGGTCCACTCTCAATTATATTAAGCCTCAGGTAATGTGAGTTAATGGCCCACTGACCAAGAGAAAATCAATAGAAGATAAATATCTGGAACAGGGGTTCTCAACCTTGGCAACTTTAAGACCTGTGGACTTCAACTCCCAGAATTCCTCAGCCAGCAAAGCTGGCTGAGGAATTCTGGGAATTGAAGTCCACAAGTCTTAAAGTTGTCAAGGTTGAGAACCCCTGATCTGGAAGAAAGAATGGAAGGCAGCAGATGCTGAAATTCAGAGAGTTGAGAAGAGATTGGTAAATGAAAAATTCAATGACTAGCAAAAGGTTCCTGATCCTTCACTATCAAATGCACACATGCATACACAAACAAAAGGCTTTGATGGAATCTGACAAGCAAAAATTGATTGGATGTCTATTAAATGAATATAAACTTTAACAAAAACTTTAAAGTCAAGGCTAATGAAATTTAATTTAATTCCTATCAGTGATGCATTTTTAAAGAAATATTTCTCTGTGTTCTAACCAGGTTCATATCAAGAAACAAAATCCTAGGCAGATCCAAGCAGGTTCAAATACAAAGTCAAGTCTTAGCAGCTACCGTTCATTTCTATGGTCACAGTACAGATGGGTTAGTCCTGATCTATATAATGTGATAAAAGATAACGGTGTCCCTGTCCAGTCGTGTCCGACTCTAGGGCAAGGTGTTCATCTCCATTTCTTGGCTAAGGGAGCCAGCATTGTCCGAAGACATTTTCCATAGTCCTGTGGCTAGCATTGCTGTATGCCAAAGGAACATGGAATGCTGTTACCTTCCCATTGAAGTGGTATGTATTCATCTATTCACATTTGCATGCTCTTGAACTGCTAGGTGGGCAGGAGCTGGGTCAGGAATGGGAAATCACATGGTGCTCGGTTCTTGAACCTGGGCTTTCAGCTTTCCAGCTGACAAGCTCAATGTCTTTTACTGCTGAGCCAGGATATGATATAGGCATTTATTTATTTATTTAGCATATGGCATCTACAGAGGTCATGCAATCACTGATATAAAAATATAAGTTTAAATAACGCATCTATCTATCTATCTATCTATCTATCTATCTATCTATCTATCTATCTATCTATCTATCTATCTATCTATCTATCTATCTATCTACAATATAAGATATAAAATATTAAAGTAAGATAAACAATAATAAAATTGCCATAATGGCACCAAGAATCTCAATGGGAAAGATGTTATAATTTGATATCTAAGGAAGCTAACCATCTAACTACTTTTGATGTGGCTGCAATGAGATCCTCACAGCTGCCTTGAAATTTCCTTTTTTTAAAAAAAAATTAAAAGACAGCTAAAACACAAAACTCCAAAAATGTTTAACAAACACACACATACACAAAAACAAAAGAAATAAGACATTGCCTTGAAATTTCCTGAGGAGACAGGGATACAGGATAAAAGATAAATTTATGTCTGGTTTCCTAGTGCTCTCTTTTGGGTTCCTCCATACTATAAATAAAGGATTGCTATTGCCTGAGTTAAGAATTCAGTCAAAACAATAAGATCTATTCACCTCGATGATCTTCAATGACAGTTATTCTGATAAAAATTAGAGTATCGCTCAGCTTAGCAGTCCCATACGTGGCAGAGATTTTCCAGGAACCCAATTAGGCAGAGCTAGAAAGAAATGTTTAATGTAACACCGAAACTGAAGACTTTCTCAACAACTGATTGCCTCTAACAATAGATACAGTTAGAATTTATTTTTGGTCAGTCAACTGCAGAAAATATGTGGAAAAAATAATGTGAAGTGGAATTTGATGATAAGGGGCATTGTCTTACCTGAATGCCTTTTCTCAGCATGATGATGGAGAATCCACAAATGGGTTGTCTTAATCCTCCTGCTCCAATAAGACTAAGTCTGAAGTGTAGCTACGCCTCTGCTGTGCAAGAGCACCCCAGTTTGAGATTAAGGCGAAACACAGACGTTAGTCCAACATCTGTGCTTTCCTTACACTGGAACCAGGGCCAAAACTGCCCCTAAAAGGGAGGGAGTGGATTCTCCATCATCATGCTGAGAAAAGGCGTTCAGGTAAGACAACATCCCTTCTCTAGCATGATTGGATGGAGAATCCACAAATGGGACATATCAAAGCCCTTTTGTCCCTAAGGGGGGGAAATAGTTTGGGCCTGGGTCCCACTGGTCGATAGTACATATTGCAACACCCTGCAACCAAACGAAGCATCCGAGGAAGCATATTTGTCAATATTGTAGTGTCTGACAAAGAATGAAGGTGAGGACCATGTTACCGCCCTACAGATTTGCCCGATAGGTGCCTGGTTCACCTAGGCTGCCAATGTAGCGGCGCCATGGGTGGAATGGGCCATGATGTGCCCAGGAACAGTCAATGACTATGACCGGTATGCAAGGGCGATGCAAGCCCTAATCCATCTTCCAATGAATTAATCTTGGGAATAAAGGAAGGATCTAGTCTGAGGGTCACCTTGTCAGCATGGAAGATGCACAGGTCCTCTCTGACAGAGAGAGCAGCCAGTTCCAAAATTCACCTGGCCGACGTGACCGCCATGAGAAAGGCCACCTTCATGGACAATCGTTTAAGAGAACATGTGGTAATGGGTTCGAAGGGTGGTGAGATGAGGGCCTGCAAAAGCCGGAGTAGGTCCCAAGAAGGATATCAGTGGACCGCCGGTTAGTTGCTCCCTTTAAAAAGGAATGCACCATAGGGTGGTATGCCAGGGGAGCAGAATTGTCACACAGGAGTGCCGTGGATAGAACTGCAACTTGCCTGCAGATGGTGTTCGGGGATAGCCCCTTGTCCAACCCATCCATCAGGAATTCCAAAACAATCGGAACAGAAATGTCCAAAAGTTCCACCTTACGACCAGAGCACCAGGTACAGAAGCTCCTCCGTGTGGCATCATAGATTCTATTCATTGAGGGGCGCCTGGATTGCTGAATCATGGCAATCACCCTTGACAAATATGAGTCTTGGGTCAAAGCCCGCCTCTTAAGTGTCAAATGGTTAGTTGGAGCCACTGTGGGTCTGGATGCTGCAACACTCCCTGAGTAAGGGTAATACGACCTGCAGGGATCCTCCACGGGGGGGGGGGGGAGATGGAGAGCTCTACCAGATCGGCGAACCATGGACATCTCGGCCAATGTGGTGCAATCAGAATGACCTCTGTCCGTTCATGTAGGATCTTGTGGATTGTCGCAGGAAGGAGTGGCAAGGGAGGAAAGGCATAAAGCAGTTCCCTGGGCCAGGGACTGTGGAGGGCATCCGTCCCTTCTGATGTTGGAGACGGGAACCTGGAAAAGAATCTCAGGAGTTGGGAATTGACTGGGGAGGCAAAGAGGTCTAAGGTTGGGGGGCCAAACCTGTCCACAATCTCCCTGAACAATCCCGGGTCCAGGTGCCATTCGATGTGGTCCACAGTTGATCTGCTCAAAGAGTCCGCCTGCTGGTTGGCCACTCCAGATATATGCTCCGCCCTGATGAAGGCAAGATTGTTCTCTGCCCATGACCCCAACAATTAGGCCTCCTCCGTGAGAGGCCTGGACCTGGTCCTCCCCTGTCTGTTCACGTGGGCCTTTGCAGCAATGTTGTCTGTAAGCACCAGGACATGTTGTCCCACTACCCTGCTGCTGAAGTATAGTAAGGCCAGCTGTATGGCCCTGAATTCCAGCCAGTTTATGTTGTTTTTCAACTCCTCTTGGGACAACCGACCCTGAGCCCATTGAGACTGGAGATGTGCTCCCAGCCGAAGAGGTTGGCATCCGTGCTTAGAGTAATTCTGGCTGGTTCCTTGAACTCTGTTCCTCTTGACATTGCTAGGGAGGCCCACCATCGAAGGGAGTTCAACGCCGGACGCAAAATTTGAACCTTCTGATTGGAAGTGCTGATACGTAGCCTCTGGAACAGAAGTAGAAGCCACTGCCGCTCCCTGGCGTGAAGGCGTGCCCATGGGACAATTTGTATACAGGACACCATCTTCCCCAGGAGTTGTGACAATAAGGCTAAGGTGATCACCCTGTCTCTCTGGTTCGATGAACTAGGGCCCGTATGCTATCCTGTCGGTCTTGTGACAGATAGACCGTGCAATTGTTCGTGTCTATGACTGCCCCTAGATGCAGGAGATGGGTTGAGGGCACTGTATGGCTTTTCTGAAAGTTGACAGAAACCCCGTGCTCCTGAAAAATCCTGACAGCGAGGGCAAGATCCGACCAAACTATCTGGATGGAGGGGGACTGTTTCAGTATGTCATCCAGATAGCACTGAACCCTGATCGGGATCTGTCTCAGGTAGGCAGCCAGCACTGTCAGTATCTTTGTAAACACTCTGGGCGCTGAGGAGAGGCCAAATGGAAGGGCCCTGTACTGACAGTGCTGGTAGGCATAACAAAATCTGAGAAATTTGTAATGCCCAGGGAGAATAGGGATGTGTAAGTATGCCTCTGTCAGGTCTATTGATGTCAAGAAGTCCCCTTTTCTGATGCTGGCTAGGATCAATTGCAGTGACTGCATCTTGAACTTCCTGTACATCAGATAGTAATTTAGTCCTTTTAAATCTAAAATTGCGCTCCAGCCCCCCGAGGACTTCGGAATGACAAAAAGAATGGAGTAAAATCCCCATCCCCTCTGGTCTTCCGGTACTGGCTCTATTGCCCGTATCTGTGACAAGTGGGAGATGGCCTCTGACATGAGGTCCGCTCTGTTCTTCTTCATGGGGGTGGGGCAAGACCGGAAATGTTCCAATGGACTGGACCAAAATTCTAGCATTAGACCTTGAGCTATGGTGTTCAACACCCATGAGTCCATGGTGGTGGCTGCCCATACCTCGGAGTAAAGGGACAGTTGACCGCCTAGGGTGGAGTGCCCTTGGAGTCAGTTAGCTTGCTTGAAAGGGCATCCTCCTGAGCTTTGAAAGGGCCACTTGGACTGGAATTGTGGCCTGGGTCTGGATGCGGGATGGTCCTGCTGGCGCTCCGATCTCTGGTAGAAAGGACGAGAGATCTGGGGCCAGTCCCAGTTTGAGGCTACCCGAAAGGACTGCCTATGATAATAATTTTGTGAAGCCCCGCCACCCAATCGCTTATCCCCCTTCTTACTGGTGTTGATAAGAGTCTTGCATTTGTCCTTGCCCTCCACCAAGTAAGAGCTGAAGGCTTCGCCAAAGAGATGTCCCCCAGCATAAGGCTTAGTAGCCAGACGCCACTTAACCTTTAGGTCCACCCGCCAGTTCTTGAGCCACAAAAGTCTATGGGCTGAAATGTCTGCCGCTATGGCTCGCGAAGAGTATCTGGCAGCATGGAGGGAGGCGTCAGCCATATACTGGGATGTGGCCACCAACTTACCCAGGTTCTGATGCACACGAACCTGGTCAGGAGGAATCATGTCCGGAGTTCACGGAGCCACAGTACGGAAGCCGAGTGAAGAAGGCCATGGATGTGGAGGCCTTGATTGTCCAGGCCAATGCCTGATGTGATTTGCGCAAGGCAGCCTCAAATTTTTTGTCCCCTGCCTTAAGCACTTCAGCTATGTCCCCTGGAATATTGGTGTTGGAAAAAAGAGAGTTAAGTGGTTCATCAATTTGAGGGACCTCCAGTAAAGAGGCGAAAGAGGGAGCCACATTAAATAAACTTTTCTTTGAAGTCCCCAGATTGGGGATAGACCCAAGGTTACCCCACTGCTTCTGCATTGTGTTGCGGAAGAAGAGGGGACAGGGAACCTGCTTTTGGGTACCACCGGTTCAGCATAAAGCGGATTGGGATCCTTAGATGTAGACAGAGTTGGCTGGGCCTTCTGCTCCAGGGTGATGTTGGCTGTTGTGTAAGCCTTGAGCAGCAAGGAGCTGAAGAGGGATTGATCAAACAGACCAGCGGGGGGAGCCGGGTCCGGAGTTGAGATTTATTATTTATTTATTGGATTTTTATGCTGCTCCTCTCCAAAGGACTCGGAGTGGCTAACAACATGGACAAAAAAACATCACAGCATTTAAAAACCAAAAACTGAGTTGACAAAGCATTTAAAAGACCTCCCAAACACATTCATCATACAGACACAATCACAATCATCCCCAGGCCTGCCGGCATAGATAAGTTTTCAAATTCTTCCGGAAGGCCGGGAGAGTGGGGGAAACGCAGACTTCAGGGGGCAGTTGGTTCCAGAGGGTGGGCGCCACAACAGAGAAGGCCCTCCCCCTAGGACCCGCCAGATGGCATTGTTTCGCTGACGGGACCCGGAGGAGGCCGACCCTGTGCGCTTTCACCAGTCGAAGGGAAGTATGTGGCAGAAGACGGTCCCGTAAGTATCCTGGTCCAATGCCATAAAGGGCTTTATAGGTAATAATGTACTCATCGTCCGACAGGAGCAGGCCTGAAGGGTCAAATTCTGTAGAATCTGATTCCGAGGAACCCTCTTGTGTGAAGTCTGGCATTCCAGAGTGAAGGAGCGACCATGGAGGTGCTGTGGGAGTTTGTGGAGGTTGTTGGGAGACTGATGAGGCCATGAACTGGGCGAAGGCCTCAGTTATCATAGCCTGAAACTGTTCAGGCCCTAGTGCCTGTGGTTCAGGGGGGGTGAAGTCCTGCTGTAGTGGGTGTAAAGGTAGCCTGCGGTCCCGATAGAGACATGCCTTGGGTGGTACCCCTCTGCGCCTCTAGGTCTAGCCCTGAAATGACAGGTTCTACTTGTGCCGCCTCCCTGGGAGGAGACCAGGCCCCTGGGGCTAAATTACAATGTACCGACTGGGCTCAAATAGAGACCCCCCCAAGTGGAGTAGTGTTATGCACTTCACCTGGAGACAGTGACCTTTCCCTGGAGATTTCTTCTTCTAAGGCCTGATGATACTTGTTGGCCTCCCTGCCAGCTGTTCTAGGCTTTTTGGAGGGCTGGGCCTTGGCCTTTGAAGTGATCTTCCCCGCCACCTCTGTAGTAGAGGCCTTGTGTTTCTTTCTGGCGAGGAAATCAGTAATGTCCTGTGAAGGCTGCGGAAAGGAATTATCTGCCATCCTAACAGGTAAATTCCCCTTTCAAATATGATTTTTGGGTAATGGAACCCTCTGGCTAATGCTCCCAGTGAGGCTGAGGCAGCAGGCACTCTGACAGGGCCGATTCTGGTACTGAAGCGCCCCCCCCAAGCGCTGTAAGTGACCTCCGAAGGGAGTCACCTCCCTCTAGGAATGACAATTCCGAGGGGTAGTTAGGAAATTAGATGAGGGAAGGTGGTGGGGTAGACTGGTAAGGCAATGCATCCTTGTGGGGACGAGCTTGCCCTCCCCAAGATCAAGCAGAATGTTAAGGCAGCAAGGGTATCCAGAGAGGTGCGGCTAAACAAAATGGTGCGGCTGCAACTCAAGCGCGCCAAAAATAACTGACAGAAGATCTCTGAGGCTGGATTAAGAGCCTAGCTGAGAACCTCTCTCAAAATGGTGGCCGCACCTCAGTAATTTAATTTTTGCTCCTGACGAGAGCTCCTGAAGCTATTACCGCCAAAAAAATGGCGGCCGCGCAATTTCCGCACCTAGAACACCGCCTGACTTGCAGAAAACTCGCCCAGAACTCTGTTCTCATTCCTGCACTGATCAGCAGGCTGTCCTTGCCACAGAGTCCTCCTAATCGCCCTCTCCTTAACCGGGACCCAGCCGGGTCAGCAAAGTTAAGAAATGGTAAGGGAGGCGTTTGGAAAGGTTGCACTGACTCTTCCTCAGCCTGACGCAGCCGACTGAAGAATGCAAGCTTTTAGGGCTCCACGCCAGTCAGCTGAGTGATTGATGCTTTGGCTGTTAATGGCCTCCGAATTACTTAATTAAGCGTAGAATGGCTCACGCGAAGGGTGAGCAGTTCAAATTCAGGCAGGCAGAAGCCTGCAGGGAAGTCCTAAGGCAGGATCTTCCTGGTCAGGAAAAGTCCAATAAATTTTCTTACTATATGAATAAATCTAATGTCCAAGATGAAAGGAAGGAAATTCCACAGGGGTATACAACCTGTCTTAATCGTTCTGCTCCTGGAAGTCTGGAGTAAGAAATATGCATCTGTTGAGCAAGAAAATATGTCTAAAACTGGGGTGCTCTTGCACAGCAGAGGCATAGCTACACTTCAGACTTAGTCTTATTGGAGCAGGAAGATTAAGACAACCCATTTGTGGATTCTCCATCCAATCATGCTGGAGAATATACTGAGATGTATATCATCCAAAAATATGATGTACCAACTATTTATTTATTATTTATTCATTTGTGTACTTGTGTGTTTGTTTGTTTGTTTGTTTGTTTGTTTAAAATAAAATGTATTGACTGCCCATCTTATCTCAAGGTAACTCTAGGCAGCTTACAATTATACAGGATTAAAACTATATAAACTAAAAACAAATAAGCTAATCCAAAAAGTCAAACACACTGGCTCAATTAAAAGATGGAGAGGGTGGGAGCAGGATGAGGGGGTGGGATCTGTTGTTAATCCATCAACCACCTCTACTGTGATGCTCCCCAATAGGAGAAATAGCACTTAGACTTATATATCATTTCACAGCACTCTCTGAGCAGTTTACAATGTCAGTATTTTGCCCCCAACAATCTGGGTCCCCATTTTACTGATCAATGGAAGGCTGAGGTAACTTTGAGCTAGTCAGGATTGAACTTCTCATGCCCCCAACTAACTGGCAGAACCAGGTCTTAAGGCTCTTATGGAAGATAGGAGGGCTACTGCCAATTTCACTCCAGGGGGCAAGATGTTCCAGAAGGCAGAGAAGATCCTTCTCCTGTACCCTGCCAGTCAGATTAATCAGGACCACAGGATCTGCAGCATGCCTCCTCTGCCGGTATGGGTATGATGAGACAAGCACAATGGGATGACATGGTTCCTCAAATAGCCTAAACCCATGGCATGAAAGGCTTTAAAAGTGATTATCAATACTTTGAATTGCACCTGGAAGCAGACCAGCAGCAAATGTGGCTCACAAAGCAGTGGTGTTATATGAACATTATTGGGATCCCAAGAACTGCCCATCATTCTGCACCAACTATAGCTTCCAAATGCTCTTCAAAGCCAGTCTCATGTAAAATGCATTGTAGTAATCCAACTTTATGATGACTAAGCCTGAATGATTGAGCACAGGGACTCCTGATCCAGGAAAGGCCACTACTGGCACACAACCTGAAGTTGCGTAAAAGCTCTCCTCATCACAACTGCCACCTGTTCTTTGAGGAGAAGTCCAGGAGACCCTCCAAGTTGCAGACTGGATCCATCTGGAGTAGTGCCACTTTCGTGTATATAATACTATTGCTGCAATTATAATATATAAAAACAAAGTTCCATGACTTTTTTACAGATGTTTGTTCATCAATTTCAAAAGAAAAATCTCTGGTTTCAAATAATATTACTATAATCTTTAAGATCCTCTGAAATGGTATATATTTATCTACTCGCATTTGCATGCTCTTGAACTGTTTATCTTTTTCTCAATTTTAAAATTCATTTCATTCATCAATTCAATTTGATTTTGCATTTTCATATTTTTTGTTAACATTTTTGTATTCTGTTTATTAATCTTAAAACCTGCTAATGCATCACATTCTTTTAATTTAGCTATTAATATTTCAATTCCCCTTAAAGGATCTTCTAGAGCAGGGTTTTTCAACCGGTGGTACACGTACCACTTGTGGTACTTTGCCACATGGCAGATGGTACACGATTGCTAGCCAAGTGTAGCAGGGGAGGGGGATAAGCCAAAGCGAGCCAAGCCTGAGGGAGAGGCAGCTGCAGCTGCAGGACTGTCTGGGCTCAGCAGAAGCCCCAGGAGCTGGCAGGGCTCCAGCTGATTGGCGCTTCTGGAAGCAGCTTGAAGCTGGAGGTGAACTGAAGAAAAAGTGGGGGAGAGAGAGGAGAGGCTATAAAAGAATGGGGAAAGGGAAAAAAGACAATAGGAAAGGTTTAATCCCTTTAAACAAATGTAATTAGTTTTACCCTCTTTAATTGAGTTTGTCTGTGGCTTTTAAAAAGTTTTCTTTGAAGATAAACAGGCTTAATTTAAAGCTAAAGCTTTTCGCAATTGCCGGAGCCTTTCAGTCTAGAATTGCAACATTGTGACACGTGACACGCCTGAGGCAGCTTAAAGAGAGAAAAAAACGGAGTTTGTGTTTCTTTATATTCTTGCTTTGCACTTGATTCCTGTGTCTTTAAGGGTACAGAGAAGGGATGGGGGGTGCATTCTTACTACACTGTGGAAGAGCTCAGAAGGGCAAACCAGCTAGCTCAGGAGTCTTAGCAACTTTAAGACCTGTGGACTTCAACTCCCAGAATTCCTCAACCAGCCATGAGGGCTGAGGAATTCTGGGAGTTGAAGTCCACAAGTCTTAAAGTGCCAAGTTTGAAGACCCCTGAACTAGCTGGTAATGATGCATATTAATAAACATGGATAAATTCATCATACATTTGTCAGTACAAAGGGAAAGGGATTCAGCAAAGGAACAGCCACCGAAGAAATTAAAACTGGCACTTTTTTCTACAGTTTGTAATATTTTATTAGATTATAGAATAAAATACAAAAATACAAAAGCAAATAGTAGGACACAGTGGGGAGGAAAAAGGGGGGAAAGTGAGGGGGAGAAGGGAAAAAGAACACTTCCTCTGTTGCAGTAGAAAGAAGCATTAACACTGAACCTCAACTTTTTACTTTTCTATAATATTATAAACTAGCCATTTCTATAACAACAAATGAATCTAATCAGTAAAACCCCAAATCCCCCCCCTTTTTTAGTCATCAGGTTTTTGACACCTTGCTAAGCACTGGTAGTACTCAAATATTGTCCTGTCCTAACAGTGGTACAATCTATGAAAAGGTTGAAAAGCCCTGTTCTAGAGCCAGCACTAAATCATCTGTGAAAGCTCTTAATTTATAAGATTCTGCAGGAGAAAGATTGGCAGTACCAGGGAGCAGAGTTAAAGACAATCAGCCTAGAATATAGCCACCAATGCATTAAGTTCAGCCCCACTCAATTTCCACTGAAACCCTTATTTAGCTCCAAGCAAATGCTGACCGTTAGTTGAGATGATTCCTGTGCATAGGTTTTTATCAATAAATCAGTTTAATTGGACCTTCATATATGGACCTAGTATTTCATATCTGACAGTCTCATTCTCAATCTTTACTCTTAGAATCCTCTCTTCTTGTCTTATGTATCTATTCATTAGTTGAAGAACCAAAATAAACAGGAGAAGGGACAATGGACAGCTTTATATTACTCCTTTTTGTATTGCACATAGTTTTGTTAGATCTCCATTGACAATTACAGATAGTCCTCAACTTACAACCACAATTGAGCTCAGAATTTATGTTGCTAAGTGAGAAATTAGTTGAGTTTTGCCCAATTTTACGACTTTCCTTGCCACATTTGTTAAGTGAATCACTGCAGTTGTTAAATTATTAACACATTTGATAAGTGAAACTGGCTTCCCCATTGACTTTGCTTGTCAGAATGTCGCAAAAGATAATCACATGACCCCATGACACTGCAACTGTCATAAATATGAACCAGTTGTCAAGCTTCCAAATGTAAAACATGTGAATACGGGGATGCTACAAATGTTGTCAGTGTGAAAAACGGCCATAAGTCACTTTTTTTCAATGCTGTTGTAACTTTGAACAGTTACTAAATGAACTTTTATAAGTCAGGGACTATCTGTATTTATGATTTTTGTGAAGTATAAATCAATTTATTTAAATTGAATATCACCAACATCATTGCAAGTTGTTTTTATAGGATTTTATATGAATGTATTGTGTGATTTTATATTATTATTTTACATGTATTTTAGTAATGTGAGATTCTTGAAGAACAGACAATAGGTTAAGGCCAATGAAATATATTGTCCTTTAGGACTTCCGGTTTCCCGACGCGACTTCCGGTTTCCCGATGCGATTTCGCACTGTTGGGGGACCCTGGAAAGGGTCAAAAGTCACCATGTAGGGGCAACAAGCAAGGAGGGCAGTAGCCTTCCCACTTGATCCATGGCAGCCTTCCAAACCAGCAGATGAAAGACTGGCCATAGAAATATGGCCCGTCACTAGGCTACAGACAGCTGAAGTCAAACTTACCACCAGGCACCTATAAAGCAGTGCGGATGAGACTGGGTGAGATCTGAACCTCTCTTCAATCCTAATTATTTTTTCCACCTCTATAAGCTGCCCAAAATATTTTCTCCCCCAATGGAGAGAGGGAAAAGAAATTCTATCCCACCCTCTAAAAATAGTGGTGACTGACTATCCAAGGGAGTTTAAAATGCTAAAAGAATAACTTGATTTTAACTGGATTTTTATCTTTCTAAAATTTGAGGACTAAAAGATTTCTTATTCTTATTGAAGATTTGGGTTTTTACTTATAAAAAAGAAGTAAAATTGAAAAAGGATTATAAAAATTTTGGACTTAAAAAAACAAAAATCTTAAACAACGTGGGCGACATCTTGTGGCTTAACCTGCTTCTACAACTTGTTATTATCTAAAAGAGACTTGGCTTGAAGCCCAAACTATAGATAAGACTTTTGTAACCTTGGCAGATATCAGCTGTGAGCAGCCCAGCTGTGTTCTATACTCTGTGACAAAATTATTTTCATTCTCTGATTGCAAAGCTTTTAGTTTAACACACCACTAAGAGAACATGGATGAAGATCAGGAACAGATTATTTTTATGTTGAAAGCAATTTAAGAAACTATTCTTATAGCTACTGATGAAATAAGAAGCTACAGAAAAGAACAAGATGTCAGCCTAGATATATGAACCCAAACTTTGATTACAACTAAAGAATCAACTACACAGAATATAATAGAAAAAGTGGAACAATTAAATACTATGATAGAAGATTAACTGACCAACAAACACAGTTAACGGAAAACCCAGAAAAGGGACTGACAACACTGAAAATGGAAAAGACTTTCTATATAAACCAGAAGAAACCTGAGGATCAAGAAGAAGAACAGACTGAAGGGAAGATAAACATTTCAGGACAACTACGTCGAGATGGAAAAATAAAGAGACAATTTGTTAGCCCTTCCAAAAAAATGCCGACTGGATGGCCTCTTTTATCTCAAACAATATATATAATAACAGAGGGAGAACTATTTAATGACTTAAAAGCACGGATATGGAAGGCAAGTTGGCAAAAAAAGAAAGTTAGAATAAGACTGAAGAAAATTGGGGTTTTGACTTATTAGTGAGGATTAAAATAGAATATACTCAAATACACAAGATGTGAACTCTGAATACTACATTTTGTTATGAACTGAGATAAAGAAAACTTTGGTCATTTAAAACTTAGAAGTATAAATATTAAAAGTTAAATTTGAATATTGATTTGTTTATAAAGGTTGAATGTAAAAGTAATTAAGATATATATGCTAAAATCTATTGATAAATGTAATAAACATGTTTTTACTTAGCTATTATAATAAGAACTGTACTAGCTTAAATATGAGATAGTAGACATTAAGAGAAAAAGAGAGGAAGTATTTGATGTTGAAACAAGAGAAATTTTGGTTATTAATTTTAAGACATTTGGCAATTAATAGAAAATAAGTATGTTATGCTGTATTATTAATTAGATGATGTAAGATGGTGAGAAATAGAATATATTCAAATAGATAAGACGTGTATCCTGAATATCAGACTTTGTGATGAATTGTGATAAAGGGAACTTTGGTCACTTAAAACTTGGAAATTATAAACATTAAATGTTAAATTTAAATATTAATGGGAAAGTAAAAATTGAGAAAAACTAATTAGGACATTGATTGTCTATAAAGACTGAATGTTAAAATAACCAGGATATGTATAAGCTAAAAATTATTGATAAATGTAAGAATGTTATTTTTATTTAATTGATATAATAAGAATTGTATTAGTTTAAACATGAGACAGTAAATACTAAGGGGAAAAGAGAGGAAATATTTAATGTGGTAGTTTGAGACTTGTACTAAAGATACCTGTATGTCATTGAATTCTCAATTAACTCAACCACCACGTTGCTTTTTAAATACTGAAATGTAAAATTAGAAAATCAATAAAATATTTAAAAAAGAAATATATTGTCCTTTATTATCTGGACCTGCCGATGCAAATAAGAAGAAACAGACTTTTGATTTCTTCTCAAATACCTGTCAGGCACATTGTGGAGCTTAGCATCCCTCTATTGATCCATAAACACAAAGTCAAATGAAGTCCTGACTCAATTGAGTTGTGCTCCTTTTGGAGCGAAAACAAATGCCTCACCTTGTCTTTAAACTAACATTTGTCTCTATAGAAATTGGACACCAACAGCCATCCAAACACCAAAGTCCCTGCTGGCTTTTTTCTTCTTTTTATTTTTTTAAGGCTCTATGTTGCTTCCTTTTTTAAAATGAAGCAAATTCTGCCAGATATTTGGAGGAGGAGGAAAAGAAGAGAGCAGCAATTCAGTTTCTCCCATTTCTCTGTCTTGATGAAAGAAACTGAGATGAGACATCCTGATTTGAGAACTGCTATAATGATAATTAGTTAATGTGTCTTAAGTGCTTCAAAGATCTAAACTAGGGATGTCAAGCAGCCGGCATCTTGAGGAGGCCACACCCACCCCACCTCTGGCAATGTGAAAAAAGTCATGATACGTTGCAACACATCATGTGACGAGGCAAGTTTGACACCCGTGATCTAAACTATCACACTAAGAAGTCCTTACTAGTTTAGGAAAGATGTACGAAAAACACTATTTACAAATATTTGCAATATTTTTATGAGGAAGCAGGAAAGAAGAACAACTAAAATGGGATGGCACCTTAAAAGATAATTGCTATACAGAGAATGTCCTAGTACTGAGGACAGGGAAATCAAAAATCTGACATTCCACACCAATTGAATGCCTCATCATGATGACAAAAAATACAGCTTCAATTATCAGAGGGGGCAATGCTGGATATGCCCATGTTCCTTATCTCATCATACAACCATCAGCTAGGGATCTTGAGGCTTTCTTTCACATCAACCCTTTCTCTCACATCAACCTAAAACTTCTAACAACTTCTATTAATATCTGTTTCCCACACCAATAAGCCATTGTGTGTTTAACCATGGTTTCTTAAACATGCCACTGTTGTAGGGTCTGCACAATGTTCTAAACCAAACCAATCGCATCATTACTTACAATCTGAGATACTTGTGTATTTTCAAGCAATAATACAAGCAAACAGGAGAATTTTTATATCAGAAATGTTCCAATTAAATTATACCTTTCTTAGAGAAACTCAGTTGATGGTTACGTTATTGTGTCCTAGGCACAGATATAACATTTTTATTCATTTTGGCATTTTAAATTAACATGATGTTTTAGATCTGGGAGAAAAGGAAGCTAGATTTTAAATATTTAAATGGGAAGAATTAATTATAAGCCTTTATTAGTTAATCCTACTTTTTAAATTAATCTTACTGCAGGGGATCTGGAGGGAGAGCTTTAAAACTTAATAATGAGTTCATTTTTTAAAAAAGCCAGATACTCTTTTTTGAGCCACATCCACTTTTTGTACCTTGCTCCATCACATTTGGAATGCAGCTCCATGTCTTTAAAAGTTGCATGCAGTCTAAGCCACACAGAAGCTGCACACTCTGTTTTAAACACTATAATGCATTTTAGCTCAGGTATCCCCTTAATTTATTAAAACAATGTTTGAATGAATTATCTTGTTTTTCAGTGTATGAATTTCAATTATACAGCTATATCATATTGCAACATGCTAAAATTTTCTGAGATTATTAATACAAAGAAATCAAAGGAAATAAACAAACATCCAAGCAAAATGTCAAGCAGGATGGTCTACAGATGTCTGGAATTCAAGCTTTAACAAAGCTGGATAAAAAAAAATGTTTCAGTCCTGCACTTCTATAAGCTTGTTCTGCCATGCTATTTAACTTTAAATGTATATATTTACATGCAGTGCCAAGTAGGTAGAAAAGCATATAGGTACACATACTGATTTTGGATACTGGAATGATCTTTAAGCAGAAACCTCACTGTACAGTATAAGCATAAGTTGAAGTTTATAGGAAAATAAGAGTTGTTTATATTTGCTATGGATACAATGCAGTGACATGTAGTACAACCTGGTATATAGAACAGTAAACATTAGAAATTGATTAAGGCATTTTTTCTAAAATGTAATATAACATCCATGCATGCATCTTATCATGAATTCATCTGAAGCTGAATATGGAGTTGCTTGGCACCTACTTGTATTTTGTAACGAATAATTTGTTTGCACTTTGAGTCTGTAAAGTAGATATATCCTGTATTTGATGATTGGAGGTGGTCTTTAATCTTGGGAATATTGGTAATGTATCCTTTGTGTGACTGATAGGCTTTTCAGACTATTACAAATAAACTATCTGGAGACTGAGTATTGATTTCATAACCTTGACTGAGTAGACAAATAGATTGGGATCAACTTTACTATATTCAGTTGAGAAAGAAGAATTGCAGATTAGTCCCAACTTTTCTCTCCAACAAGTTCAATATGAAGTTAGTCCTGAAAGTTTTAAACTTTTTGTTTAAAATATAGACCAAATAAAATCTTTGATTATATCTAGCTGAATCTAAAAGGAGAAGAAAAAGAGTACAAACCCTGCATTTCCTCCCAAATTCCTCTAAACCCCAGCCATATATCTTTTTTAAAAAATATTGAGAGCTTCAACTGGCATATACTATTGTCATTTATGTACTTGCTACCTATAACTTGTCCTTTCAAAAGTGGCAAGGAGGGCAGAGAGGGTGTTTGCTTGCATCTAAGAGCTGAGATGGGATTTTCCTTCTAAATAAAATTGGAAGCAAACTCAGTTTTTACATCCCAATAAGCTGATTACTGCTACAACATAAATATAATCTGTCCTCATCGCCCCTAAACACTTCTGAGTAAGATAACCACTCAACTCCTTAGCTGAGAAAAGACAATCATGTTGAAATGTGATAAGCTGTTTCTTCTTGTGATTTAAAAAAATGCAGCTTTTCAGATTTAATTTACTTCATGTAGTACACTAGTAACTAGCAACTAATAGGAAACTATTTGTATCAAGATACATAACATTGGAAACTATTGACAGAGCTAAATAAGTTACTAACAAAAGAGAAATTCACAATAAAGCTATTTTGGAAAAAAAATGACTCTCCTGGCTTGGGGAGGTCTATTTTTGGAGTGACCATTTAATAGTAAAGAATATATTTATAATTTATATATTTATACTTTCAATTTATAAGGTCACCCTAATTCATAACTGACTCTGGACAACATATAATTAAAAACCAATATACTATCTCAAAAAGCAAAAAACAAACAAACCTAGGTTAATGAGGGGGGGAATATATATCACAACTAAAACAAACAATTCTTATAAAACGAGCCCACCACTGAACTATTCTTCTTGTATTTGAAGGAGGAGAAGCTGACAGAAAATTTTTTGTTAGGCCCCAGGTGAAAAAAGTACTCCTTAATATTTTCTGAAGGGAGGAGAGTCTGAAGGGTTTTGGATCTCAAAAGGATTAAAAACATTCTATTGAGCCTCAGATGCTGAACAAGCAGTTTGCTTTGAATTCTCTTGCAAACCTACCCTACCATTTTCCTTGCTGAAATTGGTCTCTAGGGTTTGTTACAATCTTATTGGCAACTGCATGTTATCAAACAGGGCATGCATAGATCATATTCCTCCTGAACAGGGTTACCATATTTGTGACAAAGGGAGGAATGTCCTTTATTCAGCAAGCAAAGTCTTAAAATCAAATAATATCTGGCTTTTGAGGATTTTTTTTATTATTTTCACTACAATAGTCATTGAAACTTTCATGTATTGTGACTTTGTAAATTATGTGCTTCATTCTTTCCCTTATCTCTTGACAGACTCAACACCCTAGATTTACATTATATTATTTATTTCCTGATTCTAGCAATCGATTTCAATCTAGTCCCTTCAGAACCGATTAAATGGTTCCGCCCCAGACGCCTGATGGACCCTATTGGCTTTCAAAGGGCGCTTGGGGAATTGCCGGATTCGCTCGTACACAGTTCGGCGGAGTCCCTAGTAATGGCCTGGAATACGGCCACTACGGAGGCTCTAGACCGGATTGCGCCATTGCGACCTCTCTGTGGCAGCAGACCCAAGAGATCTCCTTGGTTTACCGAGGAACTCAGGGGGATGAAGCGCCAGAAGACACGTTTAGAGAAGCAATGGAGGAAAAGCAGATCCGAATCTGATCGAACCAAATTGAGAGCTTATATTAAGACCTATTTGGAAGCGATCACTAGGGCAAGATCCCAGTATCTTTCCACATTGATCGTGTCTGCAGAATCTCGTCCGGCTGCCCTGTTTAAGTTGACTCGCTCTCTCCTTGATATGGGGAGGAGGGAGGAACCTTTGCAGGGCAATGCCGAAGAATTTAACACCTTTTTCGCAGACAAGGTCGCTCAGATCCGGACTGACTTGGACTCCAATTGGAATGCAGTGTCGGCTGACAATGAGTCAGTCGAGATGACAGAGGCCCGTCTTAGTCCTGTTGTATGGGATGAGTTTGACCTGGTAACTCCTGATGATGTGGACAAGGCCATTGGAGCTGTGAGTTCTGCCACCTGTTTATTGGATCCGTGCCCCTCCTGGCTGGTTTCGGCTAGTAGGGAGGTGACACGTAGCTGGGTCCAGGCGGTTGTTATCGCTTCATTGAGGGAGGGGTCCTTTCTGGCTCCCTTAAAGGAAGCACTCATGCGCCCCCTCCTCAAGAAGCCTTCCCTGGGCCCGGCAGTTCTAAATAATTATCGTCCAGTCTCCAACCTTCCCTTTTTGGGGAAGGTTGTTGAGAAGGTGGTGGCACTCCATCTCCAACGGTCCTTGAATGAAGCTGATTATCTGGGCTCTCAGCAGTCTGGGTTCAGGTCCGGTTACAGCACGGAAACTGCTTTGGTCGCACTGACCGATGATCTCTGGCGGGCCCAGGATAGAGGTCATTCCACTATCATGGTGCTTCTTGACCTCTCAGCGGCATTCGATACCATCAACCATGGTATCCTTCTGCGCCGGTTGGAGGGGCTTGGAGTGTGGGGCACCGTTCTACGGTGGTTCACCTCCTACCTCTCTGGCCGGTCGCAGTCGGTGTTTGCAGGAGGTCAGAGATCAGCTCCGAGGTCTCTTCCATGTGGAGTTCCTCAGGAGTCTGTTCTCTCACCTCTGCTTTTTAACATCTACATGAAGCCGTTGGGTGAGATCATCCGTCGACACGGGGTGAGTTATCATCAATATGCTGATGATACTCAGCTTTATATCTCTACCCCGTGTTATTACAGTGAAGCAGTTGAAGTGATGAACCGATGCCTGGAGGCTGTTGGGGTCTGGATGGGTACCAACAGGCTCAGACTCAATCCCGACAAGACGGAGTGGCTATGGGCTCTGCCTCCCAAGGACAATTCCAACTGTCCGTCCATTACCCTGGGGGGAGAAGTTTTGTCCCCCTCGGAGAGGGTTCGCAACTTGGGTGTTTTCCTCAATCCACAGCTAAGTTTGGAACATCATTTTTTGGCTGTGGCGAGGGGAGCATTCGCCCAGGTTCGCCTAGTACGCCAGTTGCGGCCCTATTTGAACCGGGAGTCACTTCTCATGGTCACCCATGCCCTTGTCACCTCGAGATTTGACTACTATAATGCTCTCTACATGGGGCAACCTTTGAAGAATGTCCGGAGACTGCAGGTAGTCCAGAATGCGGCAGCACGAGCCGTCTTGGGTCTCCCAAGACATGCTCATATCACTCCAGCTCTCCGTGAGCTGCACTGGCTACCAATTGGTCTCCGAACACAATTCAAAGTGTTGGTTATGACCTATAAAGCCCTTTATGGCAATGGACCAGGATACTTGCGGGACCGTCTTCTGCCTCATGAATCCCAGCGACCGGTCAGGGCGCATAGGGTTGGCCTCCTACAAGTCCCATCTGTTAAACAATGCCATCTGGTGGGACCTAGGGCAAGGGCCTTCTCCGTTGCTGCCCCAGCCCTCTGGAACCAGCTTCCCTCAGAGGTTCGTACTGCTTCCTCCATCCTAGCTTTCCGGAAAGTGCTGAAGACACATCTATGCTGACAGGCTTGGGGCATATGAGCTGTGCTCTGCCCCTCGGCCCTAAGAGTGTCCCGCCATCTGTGGCTGTGAATTGATTGTGTTTGTATGTGATATGAGTGCTGTTAATTTTAAAATTGTTGTTGTATCTTGTTGTGAGCCGCCCTGCATCTTCCGAGAAGGGCGGCATATAAATGTGAATATTAAATTAAATATTAAATTAAATTAAATCTATGATCAATGTATTCTGTAGATCCCATGATTCATCATACATTTCCAGGATGAAATTTGAAAAGCATTGTTGATTCTCTGTTATCACTAGCATATGTTCTTAAAAATAAAGATTTGCTGGAAAAATATGATGGAAAAAAGTTTTTCTGATCCTGGGAAAAGTAATTTTATATAAATGTAAGTCTAAGTACATTTGTTTGCAGTTTTTCACTGTAATTTTTGTAGTGAATAATGTTCTTTGTGGATTGGATTCTTTCTTCAGCCAACTGTATGCTCCATCTCAACTATGATTTTTTAAAGGGTTTCCAATCTTCAACATTTTACCAAATCTGAAACTGATTTGGCAACTATATTTGGACCTCTTTTTTAACCAGCTGTATTTGGAACTCTTTTTTTTTAACTCTTTTAGTCTTTCAACAGCCAATGAACAAATTGGTTTTATGTCTCTAATATTTTGAGGCAAAGACAAACTGATCACATCAAGAGATAATGATCAGACGCAATATCTTGCAAGGATGACCTCCACTATTTACTAACACATATGTAGCCAATCTCATTCTTTGTTACATCATCAGGTGATATCTATGTCTTCTTATGAAAGTTCTCTATCATCTTGTGATAGAGATGTTTCAAGCCATCTCAATCTCAACCAATCTGAGCAGTAAATCTCTAAGTACAGGTAGTCCTTGAGTTACGAATGTAATGGAGCCTGCCAATTACATTTGTAACCTAAGGATTCATTCGAGTGAATCACGTAAAGTGAGCGTAAAAACTCCCTGCTTTCGCTCATGCATTTGCTAATCTAATGTGTGAGGTATCTCAGGGTGGGGAAGGCTGGGGGGAGAGCTAGTGATGGAACAGGCCACTCAAGGATTCCCCCAACCCACTGAGATACCTCATGCTCCCTATAATTGCTCCCTACCATCCTGCTGCACCAGATCTCACTTATTGTGAAGATTTAGTCAGCTGTCTCCTCTTTGCCGCAGTTTGCCTGCTCCCGGCACTCCAAAAGCAGAGCAGGGAGAGCTGGGCCTGCTCAGCTTACGATCTCCAATTAGGCTCAAATCATCTTTGAAAAAGTCCTACCTGCCAAAAATGGAGCCCAGGAGCAATGTGCCAGCCCCTACTGAGCTCCATTCTTGCTGGCAAAGGATTTTGCAAAGGCTTGCCAAAGCTTACAGGGAGATTGCATCCCTCTAGGCTCCAATCGTCTTTGCAAAAAACAGGCTCCTGGCTCCATTTTTGGCAGCAAGGGCTTTTTGCAAAGACAACTGAAGCCTACAGGGACACAATCTCTCTGCAGGCTTCAGCAAGCAAACAGCAAGTAGAGGGAAGGCCTGAAGGGCAGAAGCCATCCTTCCATTTGCAAAGCCTTTTGCGGCATATCTCATCCAGGCCTCAATTTTCAGAGAACAGAGGCCTAAAGTAGTGTGAGATCACATGAGATCAGTAGCACATGATTTCATACTACTGATCTCGTATGATCTTGTGGTACTTTAGGCCTCTGTTCTCTGCAAATGCACCGAAGCCCTGAAGCAACAAAGCAGGCAAAGAAACTGCAATAGAGAGAACACAACTCACTAAATCTTTGCAAGGTACGTGAGTGTCCACAGGCCCATTGCCTATTGAGACCTGGCAAGGGGGGGGGGAGAATAGGCAGTGCCTCTGCAATCATTTGTAAGGGTGAATGGCTGCCATGGTGCTGCAACATTCGTAACTTTAGGACCGTATCGTAACTTCAAATAGTTGCTATGTGAACTGTCATAACCTGAGGATTACCTGTAGTAGTTTCAGATCATAGCCTGAGATTTCTTTTATTGTGTCTCTACATCACCTTTTTCTTCACTTGGTGCGTAGGCTTGGATAATAACATTCCTTGATTGAAACCTGTCTATGATTATATGTGGGGGAGGGGCTAATAACTTTCTAGCCTATCAATGTTTTTTTTATTATAAAAATTCTTTTATTAAAATAATCAACATTGAGCATAAAAAACCTATTATGCAGCAATCATCATGACACCTGGTATACAATACTAAGTATTAGTCTTTGAAAACGTCTGAGTTAGTAAGCCTTTTTCCCCACTCCTCGCGTCTAGCCTCAACTATACTCCTGTTACATTTTATTTTGATTGGTGTTTCCCCTATAGCCTATCAATGTTTTACTTGCTTGCTTGCTTAGTATCAAAGTCACTCCATATTCATAAGGCCACACTGCATCCAGTTTTGGTCACCATGATGTAAAAAAGATGTTGAGATTCTAGAAAGAATGCAGAAGAAAGCAACAAAGATGATCAGGGAGAAGCTAAAACATATAAACAATGGTTGCTGGAATTGGGTATGTCTAGTTTAATGGAAAGAAGGATTAGGGGTGACATGATAGCAGTGTTGCCACAAAGAAGAAGGAGTCAAGCTATTCTCCAAAGCATCTGAGGACAGGACAAAAAGCAATGGATGGAAAACAATCAAGGAGAGAAGCAACCTAGAACTAAGAAGAATTTTCCCAAGCTTAAAAATACAACTTCACTTTTCATTTCCCCCCCCACTCCTGATTAAAAGAAGAAGCCCTCTCTATTTCTCTTAATCCTGTCTTAGCCTTGACTTTCTGTTGCTCAAGTTCCATAATCGAATGGAAACTAAGTCCCTTTATAGCCTTCAGCTGCTGTAAGGAATTCATATTAAAGGGGGTTAATTAGAATCATTTTTCATTGCAAGAGAAAGTGACCTCTGTCAACAACAGATTTGCATCTTACACTCTATCTCAGTCTATCCTCATTTAGCCTCCTAGCTTGTCTATCTGTGGGTATTCTGTGGTGGAGAGAAAAACATAATGGGAAATAAAAGAACAGCTAGGAGCAGATGAGCCTTTTCCATTCCAAAGTCAGAGCCTGGTTATGAACCCCACAGAATTCCTCCATCCTCACTAGCTATAGCACATTAATAGAAGCATAAATATGGGTTTATAAAAGACCCATAAATAAATACACAAACCCTAATAATACATTTATTTTTCTGTTTCAAGACTAATTACTAAACGCTAAATCATCTCTGATCCTTCTTGGGCGAGCAACATATTTTAGTGAATTTCTGTTTCTCTAAGATTAATAATTAAAATCAGTGGCTATTTTTTCTTAAGAAAAGAGGATGGCCATCCCTGAAGGGAATGAAAGTTAGCAGGGAGCAAATATCAGATATAAAGGAGAAATTTAAAAGATTTAGCTCCTCCCCTTCCACCAATCTTGGAACCAGATCTCAAGGGCAGCCCTGCTTTTTGACAATTGCTGGGCTGGGAAACAGAGTTTGGATATAGTTTAGGTTTGTTGTGGACAACTAAAAGAGAAATGAATATAAGACTAGGTATGTGTACCAATTATTTATTTAGAAGGGGCATTGTCTTACCTGAACGCCTTTTCTCAGCATGAAGATGTAGCATCCACCGGTGGGTAATCTCAGCCTTCCTGCTCAGTTTAGACTAAGACCAAACTTTAGCCACGCCTCCTTTGGGAGGTCTTTTTCCCAGTTTTGACGAGGCGAAGCTTCATAAGGTCTTGACACAATGGCTCCTCCTGCAAATACACCTGTCTAGATTGACTGTAAAGGGTGGGTGTGGATGCTACATCTTCCTGCTGAGAAAAGGCGTTCAGGTAAGACAATGCCCCTTCTCCAGCATGATAGATGTAGCATCCACCAGTGGGACATACCAAAGATTCATGTGTAGAAACTACCTGCTGCAACACCCTCCTGCCAAAGGAAGCGTCTGCCACAGCAAACTTATCAAGTTTATAATGCCTTATAAATGAAGAGGGGGAATATCAGGTGGCTGCCCTACAAATCTCCTCAAGAGAAGCCTGGGTTGACAAGGCCGCAGAAGTGGCCGCGCTACGCGTAGAATGAGAATGTTGGTATGAACCGGAAGAGACTGAACCTTATATGCATGAGAGATGCACTCCCTGATCCATCTTCCAATGGTCGAAGATGACACTTTCAGACCCATGGAAGAAGGTTGGAAGGACACGAACAGTGCCAACATCTTGCGAAAATGTGAAGTTCGTTTGACGTAGTGATGTAAAGCCCTGTGCACGTCTAATGTGTGCCACAATTTCTCCAGGCGATGTGAGGGATGCGGACAAAAGTCCGGAAGGACCAGATCCTGAGACCTATGGAACCAGGTATTGATTTTCGGAATGAAAGAAGGATCCAGCCTGAGGACCACTCTGTCATCCAGAAACATACATAGGTCACTCCTGACCGAGAGAGCGGCCAGCTCCGAAATATGCCTTGCCGATGTGATGGCTACTAAAAAGGCTACCTTTAAGGAAAGGAACTGAAGAGAACAAGATCTGATGGGTTCAAACGGTGAACTTGTCAGTACCTGCAACACCTTTGGCAAGTCCCACGTGGGATATCTGTGTATCACAGGAGGACCGGTGTTGATGGCCCCCTTAAGGAAAGCAGAAACTATCAGGTGTTGTGACAACTGAACCTGATTTTCACATGTAAGCACTGTAGACAAGGCCACAACCTGTCTACAAATGGTATTATGAGACAGGCCCTTGTTCAGACCTTCCAAAAGATATTCCAAAATGATAGGAATGGTAACTGCCAGGGGATCTAATTTCCGTGTCACACACCACATGCAGAAATGCTTCCATGTGGTGTCATAAATTCTATTGGTTGAAGGTCATCTGGAGGCTTGAATTACTGCAATCACTCCAGAGGAATAGGACTGTCTGAACAAACTTTCCCGCTCAAGTGCCAAGCGGCTAGTTGAAGCCACTGGGGATCTGGGTGCTGAAGTTGACCCTGACTGAGTGAAACACGGTCTGAGGGGATCTTCCATGGTGGGGAGATCAACAGATCCACGAGGTCGGCAAACCACAGTCACCTTGGCCAGTGTGGGACCAGTAAGATTAGTTCTGCTTGTTCTAGGAGAAGTTTCCAAATGACCGCTGGGATCAGAGGGAGCGGAAGAAATGCGTAAAGCAGTTCCCTGGGCCACATGCTGCGAAGACCATCCGTTCCCTCCGTCCCCCATGATGGGAACCTGGTGAAGAACCTGGGCAGCTGAGCGTTTGCTGGTGAAGCTAACAGATCCACCTGAGGATATTCAAATCTCTCCGATATTTCCCTGAACAGAGCTGGATCTAATCACCACTCTGAGTGGTCTACCTTTTGCCTGCTCAGTGAATCGGCCTGGTGATTCGCCTCCCCGGATATGTGTTCTGCGGTGATGGACTCCAGATTGGACTCTGCCCACAGACCCAAGGCCAGCGCTTCCTGCATGAGGGCCCACGATCTGGTTCCTCCCTGTTTGTTGACATGGGCCTTGGCTGCGACATTGTCCGTCATTATTAGGATATGTTTCATCTTGACTATCTCTGAGAACCGGCGCAGAGCCAGGTGAACTGCCCTGAGCTCTAGCCAATTGATGTGGTGCGCTAGATCGGCCTGGGACCATTGTGCCTGAGCTATGTGAGTCTGTATGTGAGTGCCCCATCCAAAGAGGCTGGCGTCCGTGGTCAGCATGAGCCTGTGAGGCTCCTTGAAAAGAGACCCCTTGTTCACGACGTCCACCAGTGGAGGGACCATAGTGTGTGATACGGAACCTTTACCTTCCGTGAGGATGCACTCGCGTTCCGCTTCTGGAAGGGAAGCAGGAACCACTGAAGAAGTCTGGAGTGTAGTCTGGCCCATGGCACTATTCCCAGACAGGAGACCATCTTGCCCAGTAGCTGGGACAGCTGGACCAGTGGAACTACTCTGTCCCTCTGAATCTTGTGTACTAGAGATCTGATGTTGTCCTTGCGCTCCTGGGAGAGATAAACCCTGCACAGATTGGAATCTATGACCGCTCCCAAATGTTGGACCCGAGTAGTTGGAGTGGTGTGGCTCTTTTTGAAATTCACGGAGAACCCATGTCTCTGGAGTGTATCTATTGTGATCTGTAGGTCTATTTGAACGGAGCGGAATGACCTGGACTGGATGATGATATCGTCCAGGTAGTATTGTACTCGTACCGGCTTCAACCTGAGATGGACCGTTAATACCGCCAATATTTTTGTGAACACCCATGGAGCTGATGAGAGGCCAAAGGGAAGGGCCCTGTACTGGTAATGTTGACGTGCATGGCAAAATCTGAGGAATTTGCGGTGATGGAATTGGATGGCACATGAAGATAGGCCTCTATCAAATCTATGGAAGAGAGGAAATCTCCCTTCCTGATGCTGGTCAGAATGGACCTGAGGGACCGAATCTTGAACTTCCTGTAGGTGAGGTAGTAGTTTAGTCCCTTCAGATCCAGAATTGCCCTCAAACCCTCCGATGCTTTAGGAACCACAAAGAGAATGGAGTAAAACCCCTTTCCCCTTTGTTCCAGAGGAACTGATTCTATGGCCTCTATTTCTAGCAAGTGTCATATGGCCATGGTTACTAACTTGGCCTTGCTTACGTGTTTTGAAGATGGACACTGAATGAAGTGGTCTGGAGGAATGGACCTGAGTTCTAGGGCTAGGCTGAATTTTATGGTCTCCCTTACTCAGGTATCGTTGGTGGTAACCTCCCAAACATCGCTGAACAGAGCTAAGCGACCGCCTATGGGAGGGTCTGATTTGGCGTCACTTAGACTTTCTGTATGGGCAGCCCCCAGTCCCACGGAAGGGATGCTTGGACTGAAAATGGCCCCTGGTTCCTGAACTTTGGCGGTCCTGCAGATGATCCTGTCTGGGCGAGAAGGATCGGGAACTCCTGGGCCAATCCCAGGACTGCCCTGCTCGAAAGAGCTATCTCCATTCCCAGGAACTACCTGTGCAAAGTATTGTCTGCAAAATTCCTGTTGGGGTCTCTTATCTACCTTCTTGGAGGGGTGAGCCAAGCTCTTACGCTTGTCCTTCCCCTCTATGAGGTACGGTTCCAAAACCAGACCAAACAGCTGAATACCACTGTAGGTGGATGTAGCCAGACGCCACCTCGACTTTAGGTCGGCCTTCCACTGTTTGAGCCACAAGAACCTGCGAGAAGCTACCGTGGCTGCAATGGATCTAGCGGAATACTTAGTTAAATTTAGAGATGCATCTGCCATGTATTCCACTGCAGCGACCAGTTTACCTAAGGTCTGCTGTGCACGTACCTGATCCGGGGCAATAAGAGCCTGTAACTCACGGAGCCACATAATGGAAGTCCTCGCGAAGAAGGATGAGGATGTCGACACTCTGATAGCCCAGGCCAAAGCCTGGTGAGCTCTACGGAGAGAGAACTCGAACCTCTTGTCCTCCACTTTGGGATTCTCTGCCATATCTCCAGGAACCGTGGATGCAGAGAACAGTGAAGTTAAAGGAACATCTACTGTAGGAACCTCTAGGAGGGAAGAAAATGTGGATGAAACAATGAAAAGCTTCTTTTCCGTGCTGTTTGGTGGAGGGAGAGTGGCCAAAGAAACCAACTGCTGCTCCACCGTAGTGCAGAAAACCGCCGGGCAAGGAACCTGTTTTTCCTCCACAACCTGTACTGCAAACAGCGGATTAGACTCCTGGGCAGCTGAGGTGGATGGTTTAGGCTCCTGTTCTGTCACTAATTTGGCCGTGGTACAGGCCTTTAACAATAGTGACCTAAATAAGGAAGGATCGAAGAGACTTGATGTAGGAGGATCAGGAGCCACCTCCTCATCCTCTGACATTTGGATGTCAGCAGCCTCCAAGTCTACAGACTCTGCTTCACCTAACTGAGAGGAAGTCTCAGAAATACCCGAACCCACTGACTGGGCATGGCCAGTCTGACCTATGGGCAAAGGTGGAAGAGGAGGTGGAATCTGAGAGGCTCTTTGACTCCTGGAAGATGCCATGAATTGATTAAAGGCCTGTTGCATAAATGACTGTTGTGCCCATAAGACTTGTTCTGCAGAATTAACACTAGCTGTGGAACCTTCAGGTGCCTGTGGAGAAACGGTAGCAGAAGAAACAGAAGGGATAGGAGGGGGGGGAGGAATGGGAAGAATAGAAGGGGAAGGGAGACCAACCTGTTCAGTTCCCCCTTGAGGAGACCAAGCTCTTGGGGCCTGGAAAGATGGCACTAATGGAGGCTCAAATGGTGAAATGTCCAACGAAGCAGGGGGAACCACTTCAGTTTCGCTGGACCTGAGCCTTTGGGTTTTGGAGAATTCTCTCTCCAGTGCCTGATGCCTCCTCGAGGCCTCTCTCTTAGAAGCTTTGGAGGGTTCTTTAGCCGTCAAATGCTTGGTTTTAGCTTTTTTCTCCCCCCCCCCCGTGGTTAAATCAGAAGGTCTGTGTTTAGCTTGAGCGGGGGGAACATTAGAACCCTACGATGTCTGAGGAGTATCACCATCTGCCATTGCACACTGAACCCTCCAGAAGGAGAAGTCCAGGGATGGGGGGAAATTACGCAGACAAAGTTGCCTGGGTGGGAGGCTTCCCACGCCCAGAACAATCGCAATGACAAACAGCCAGACAGCTCACTAGCACTGTCTGTTCAGGCACAGCAGCACAGCGTTGCGAGCTACAAGAGAACAGGCCTAAACAAAAACTCCCTCAAAGTTATCAGAAATAGTATGTAAAAGAGAAATACTTATTTTCCTTAATTGAGGGTTTGATTCCCATTGACTCCTGTAGCAACAACAAGCAGTACATCCGAAAAGAAACCCCCCCGTGCTTGAACCTAACAAGAGACTCCTTTCATAAGACTATGCCCGAACTAGGCCTCAATCCACGTGTTCAAAATGGCGGCCGCTCTCAGTTAGTGAAAACAAAATGGCGGCCGCTAGCCTCCTGCCGCCTGAAAGAGCGAACAGACAGAGACTGAAAAGAAGATTCCACAAATATCTCCGATCTGGGGCCTAAAGTAAGGTAGGAACCTAGTAATCTTTCCCCAGATCACCTATAAGGCAATGAAGGACTTGCAGTTTGGCTGCGCAGCTCCTGCTGTGATGCGATTGAGATCGAAGCCTTGTGGCCACGAGGCATGCAGGCAGCAGCTGGATCAGTGGCTCCAGTCTGAATCCAAGGCTGTGGAACGGAAGATTCTTTCTTCGCTCCAACTCTCCGCTTTTTTAAAAGAAAAGCTGCCTAAATAGAAAACTGCTCTCCACGCAGCCTGAATCAGGCCTCTGAGGCCAAAACAGGCCTCTCGGGAACGAAGCTCTTGAATGAGCAAAGTCCCTTCTTAACTAGCTCTACTACAAGAAAAATTCCTTAAATCTGTTCTAAAACAAATAAAAATCCTTGAAATATTTCAAATTAGTCTGACTGAGGAGCTACAAATTTTGTGTCCTACTGAGCTTGAGACTAAGACAAAACTGGGAAAAGGACTGCCCAAAGGAGGCATGGCTAAAGTTTGGTCTTAGTCTAAACTGAGCAGGAAGGCTGAGATTACCCACCGGTGGATGCTACATCTATCATGCTGGAGAAGAGTTATATTGTGATGTATAACTTTGGTGGGTCCCAATGACATTCAGTAGCAAAGAATAAATATAACCAAGAGCATTCAAAAAAAAACATCATATTCCAATTAGAGAATCAAAACACCTCACTGAGTCTACAGTTACACTTGCTAAAGTTCCTTCCATCTTAGCTCAATGTCGGGGTATAGAGACAGGCCATCTTCACACTCTTTCAGAAGGCCAAGTTAAATCCATAATGAGAATTGTTGGCTTAGGACTTTTTTTGTGGTGCTAGGGTGTATAAACCACAAATGAGGGTTTTTTATATATAAACCTCATTTGTGGTTTATACACCATAGCATGTAGCATAGTAGAATTCTGGAGTTTTGAAAAAGTTTTGAAATTTTACAATTTATTTTAAGCTCAAAAGAAAAAGAAGGTAAGAGAACTGGCAGGAATGAAAGGTTGTTGTTTTTTTCCCTACCAATTCTTATTTCCAAATGACTTTTACTGGGCTGCTTTCTGTCATAACAGATACAGGGAAAGCAATTGAAAAGTATGATGGATTTCAAATGAAGTAAAGTTGGGTGAAGGACAAACTAAGTAAACTAGTTTCTTCCTCTTCTCCAGCTCCTGATGGCAGCCACATCTGCTCTATTTCAGCTAATAAAGAAAGTCAGAAGTTCATTTATATGTTTTATCTGCTCTTGAGGGTTTTACCATTAAGTTGTTTGTTTTCATCCTTTCTCTACTCTAAGGGAGACATTTATAGGAACTAAAAGATCAAGAGAGTGTCATGGTTCTGATAGATGAAACCAATTAAAGCAGAACTCCGAGGCTTGAGTTTTCCTCTAAGAACATGTTTATTGGCTACAAAGTATCAGCACAGTCAAAAGTGAAATCAAGGCTAAAATTCCCTCCAAAAAGTTACAATATTACCAA
This sequence comes from Bothrops alternatus, assembly GCA_034064705.1. NCBI lineage: Eukaryota > Metazoa > Chordata > Lepidosauria > Squamata > Viperidae > Bothrops > Bothrops alternatus. Next base: position 1,917,560 of record JARGCV010000086.1, read on the forward strand.
GTTAAACTTCCCACCCCAGAAACTATGCGGTCAACTATGTTTTCCAATAGAATAGTTTGGTGGGCTTTCTAACATTAGGCTCAACCCACAGTCTAACCAACAGAAATGACCTTGGTTCCATCCTGGACTTCCGGTTCCAGTTCGCGGCATCGCTAGTCATGCAGAGAGACTTCTCTCCTTGCCGACTAGATTTCCCTCCGTTGGTGGACCCCTATACGGATCCAAAGTCACCCTGGAGGGTGCGACTTCCAACGAGGAGGCTGCGATCCAACGGCGGAGCAGCGGCAGCTCCTTCAGCTTTCTGGACGAATCTCCAAGGGCCGATGGAGAAGAAGATCGGCCAGTAAAATGGCCGATTGCCCAGCCACTTCAGACCGTAAGTCAGATAACATCTAAGCTGTGAATGCCCCCTTGGTGAACCCGGGTGAGAACTCTTCAACTTTCCTTTCTATTTTTTGCTTATTTTAATACCTGCAAGAGCCTTTGGAATTACTTCCCTGACTTGGAAAGGCGGCTTCTGCTTTTTTGGGGGGGAAAGAAGGTGTTTTTAAAATATTGAAATAGACTATACTTTATTTCTATATTTATCTTTTTTGGATACAAAAAAGGAAAAAAGTTGGAAAAGGTTTTTTTTTTCTTCTCTCTTGGTAAGAATTGTATTTTTTTTCTTCCTATATATTACATTTTAAAAGACAGAAAAAAAGAGGAACTGATTGTTTTTTTAACTTTAACTCATTGAGGACACCTAGTGGCAAAAGTTTGAGACTGCAAGTTCAGACTATTTTCTTAAAGATGGAACACTGAACTTCAAAATACTTTTGGAAAGATAAGCTGTGCAGCTGTGGAAGCTGTGGAGGTGGATGTTGTTTACTCTAAATATAGTCTTCACAAAAGAGACTTTCTTTTAAGCACTATCATCTAAAATGGAGACTCAGCTACAATTGAATTATGCACTCATACTGGAAAAGATTTATGAGGCCACTGTTGACATATGTGCCACAATAAAAAACTGTACCTTAGAATCAAGATTTAGAGAGTCTACCATATCTGTTCAATCTGATACCCAGGCTACATCTGACTATGGTATAAATCAAAATATACCAGAAGAGGAATCTATAGAGATAGAAGAGGAATGTGTCTTGCTTGACAACCCTTTCTTCTGCAACTTAGAGAATCAGAAGAAGCAAAGACTAAGATTTCAAACCATAAAGCAACGACGCTGCAAGAAAAAGACAGAAAATTTTCTATTGCTGAGGGAAAGATTTATATTTTCTCAAAGAATGCTACAACTAACAAAAATGGATCCACTAGCTGAAAAGGAAGCGTTGCTATGGAAGCCTGTCTGGTATAGAAAAAAACCCAGAATTAGACTGAAAAAGAAATTTAAAATTGTTTAGTGGATTAAAAGGCAATGCTGGTTTTATGGATTGTTTTAAGGATAATGATTTAGGCTTAGAAGTATGAAAACTGATTCAAAAATTTTTAATGGATTAAAAGGCAATACTGGTTTTTTGGGGTTTTCAGATTGATGAATTTTTCATTGTCTTATGGAAACTTGTTTGATATGGAAACATGAAAGTTAAATTTGGAGTGAAGCTTAATTAACTAAGAGATTTTTGTGTATAGTAATTTGATTCGATAAGGTATGATAATTAATTGGATGGATTTTGGAGTTTGTGTAATGAATTGAAATGAATTAAGTCAAAGAGCATCATAACCAATAAAAATGGGTTTCATGAATTGTATTAAGGGGAAAATATATAGATATAGATATATATACATATGGATAAACTCTTAAAACAGATTTAGTAGTAATATAAATTTAGGCAATGCTGGATACATGGATTGTTTTAAGGATAATGATTCAGACTTAGAAGTATGAAAACTTCTAATTATATATGTGTGTGTTTAATTCAATTTGATGACTTTTCATTGTTTTATCGAAACCTGTCTGATATGAAAATATGAAAGTTAAATTTGGAGTGAAACTTAACTAATTAAGAGATGTTTGTGTATAGTAATATGATTTGATAAGTTATGATAATTAATTGGATGGAATTTGGACTTTGTGTAATGAATTGAAATGAATTAACTCAAAGACCACCATAATCAATAAAAATGGGCTTTATTAAGGGAAATATATATATATATATAGATTTACATATATATGGCTATATAATTATAAGTCAATTATCATTGGAAGAAGAAATAATTAAGATTGATGATAAAAAGAGGGTTGAGAGAGAGTAAGAGCTTGAATATACGTGGAAGAGACATTTGAACTGTTAATCTGTTGATATAAAACAATATTTGACTATGGTAATTGAAATTGACAAAGTTTTAAAACAGGTGTAGTAGTAATAGAAATTTATGATAGAAATGGAATACATTAAATTTATTATGTTTTTTGAGGGAAATAGAGAGATTATAGTGAATGTACTAAGTTGAGCTGTTTATGTGTGCTTTTATTTTGGAATCTTTGTTTATCCAATCACCACGGTGTGTCTTAAATACTTTTTGTTAAAATTATAAAACCAAGAAAATATTTTTCAAAAAAAAAAGAAATGACCTTGGTTCCCGTGGGACAGAGAATTGTTTAGACTAGCATTCCTCCCCCCATTCTTGTGGCAACTGAAAACAAGCAAGATGGCTTCAGTCAGGAGTTGACAGAGAGATTGAAAGCAGTACTGATAGGCTTTATTTACTCTTTAAATTATTTATTCTAATAAGGAACTCAGGGCAGCATTTCTGCTTCAGAACAATGTTTATGTCACTTTGAGCAGGAAAATGGGTGGCACATAAAATAAACAAACAAACAAACAAACAAATAATTCTTGCAAAGAAGGCTCTCTCAGGGGCTAAGGAAGCTTTGGATACAAAGCCAGGTCTTCTCCCATGGAGAGGAATTGGCCCTCCCTCTGACTTTGCCGTTGTACCCATCATGATCAACCTGGCTAAGGAGAGCAAGCACAACAGCAGCGGCCTTGAGAAGGAGGTAAGTGCAGATGGGTGCCCCCTTGGGGAAGTGGGGCTGGGCTTGGTGCCGCAGGTGCTCGAGGGCCAGGCTGGGTGTTTGACCTCTGCTGCCCAGAGCGCCAGGCAGCCTGTGCCGCCATCCAGCCCCCCCTCCACATGGCCTGGGAGGAACAGTGAGGTTGTCCAGTGGACCATTCCTTGGCACTTGCCCTGGTCCCACCCCCTTCTGCCAGAGACGCTCAGATCTGTCCCGCTCCTGCCCAGGCCCCTACAGGTACCCTTGACGCGAACGATGTAGAGCTGGCCATGCCTACCCAGTAGGCCATGCTCACTCCATCCACACCCACCCACTAGGCTGCACCCACCATGGCCACACCCACTCAGTTCCCCGAGGGCAACCGCAATGCTGATGCGGCCCTCAATTAAATTGAGTTTGACACCCCTGCTCTAGGACAACTTTTAAGATGCTCAGGGAGTACTATTCTATCATTTGGCATTTATATTACAAAATTCTACAGTCTTCTATTCATCCTCCTGTTGTTCAGCAATATCAACACAAAGCCACTAGTCATTGCTTACAGACATGGCATGAAATACATGTAGGTGATATCTGAATTTTCCTGGTACCTATATAGTAATTAACTAGATAAGGGCTAGAAAACTGAGACTCAGCTCATACAAAATCATGACACAATCAGTGGTAGTTGTATGCCAGTCAAGAATCACATAATGTAATTGGCAAAATCTAGGAAGCACAGACAATGCAGATTTCAGGAAGATGTTAAAATTTTGTTAATGCTAGAATCTTGAAAACTGTTAGCCACAGTTATAGCGAGCTAATAAAGGAGGTCTCTTTGAAATGTCTCATATTTCTCAGCAGCTGAGATGCCTTTTCTACTTCCCCAAATCCCTCATGCTGGCTGGTAGATTGCAGTTCAACTGTTCCAGTGAGTTTGCACTCTGATCTGTTCATAGTTTCAGGATGCTTTTTTAAACCAACATTGTCACAATTTAAACTGATCTGTTAAACTAGTCAAGGATAATCTAGCCACACTCTATTAATCTTTCATAAAGTACTATACAATGGGATATCTATGTGGCATGTTTGAAATTAATCCAGAATCCTGAATTGGTTCAAAAGAGTGAGATTGAACACAATACAGATAGTCCTTGACTTATAATTGAACTCAGAATTATAGTTGTAAATCATGCCAGTCATTAAGCAGTTCACTATATGACTGTGCCCAATTTTATGACCTTTTATGCAACAATCATTAAGTGGTTGTTAAATGAACTGGTTGTTTTTTGTCAGAAACTGGATGTAAACATTGTTTTTTGGCAAAAAAAATCATAAATTGCAGTCACGTGACCACAGGATACTACAAACAGCTGTAAATGCGAGACAGTTGCTGAATATCCCAAAAGTAATATGATTGAGGGCGGAGAGGCCATCAGAACTTCAAATCCAGGTCATAAACTACCCTGTGGAGTCCTGTTGTAACTCTGAGTCATCAGTAAATAACCAGTTATAAATCAAGGACTACTATATTGTTTTCACTGGTGATTTCAGATATTGCCCAGTCTTGAGGCATCAAATTTCCATTCACTGACACCTTCCCATAGATATTATTAGTACTTTATCTTAACTTCATTCAGCATCTCCAACCACTTTTTGTCCCAAGTTTTTGGAGCACTAAATGGCTTACATCATCATCATTATTATTATCATTATTATTATTATTATTATTAATTATTATTATTATTATTATTATTATTATTATTATTTCCTTTCCAAAGGCAGAATTGATCTGTATTGGTCTTACAAAGCAGATTGACTCAATGAGCAAATTTAGTAAATGGTGTCCAGTGAGGATAATGTCTATAAATTGAAGGAAAGAAGGAAACTGTTCCTTAGGCTTTGCTGCTTGATATCAATTAAGCTGATGGTCCATAACACGAATAAAAGTCTCTGAACTAGGCAGCTTCATCGTTTGTGCTTCAGGGTAACAACAAGCCAGCACTGTGAGGCAAGCAACTTTAGTTTAAAATGAATATGGGAGAATCATAATAAATAATTCATTCTAAGATGTTCAAACGCTAATGGTGACTGCTTAGTGGTAAGGAAATTGCCTTCTGCACATGTTCAGCATTCCTTTCATTCACTGTCTCATATGTAATAAAATCTGTACCACACTATGTTCTGCTCCTGTGTGTGCTCAACGCCTCATTCTCATTTGCAGATGAAAATAGATTCTTGAAAACAGTCCCTAGACAGTTCCAAGACCAAATGATGCTTATATTCAAGCAAAGTGAAAACCTTTCCCCCACTTTTTTTTACAATCAGAATTAATTTCTCACACTGTCTCCTACCATATGTTTTTGTTGAATGCACACCAATATTCAATAAATTGTGTAAAGGAGCTGATAGTATGCATTGAGAATCTACCATAGCCTATTGTACTGTGGGAAGTTAGCCCCAGAGAAGGAAATATTAAGAGGGAAGAAAAATATATTTTTCCTCAAAAGGATTTTTAAAAGCAGAAGCCAACTCTGCCCCCAAATCTCTCTATCCCAAACAGGAGCCAGCCCTATACAAATGCAAATGTAAAACCATCAGAAAGCTGGAGCCAGAAGACAAAGACCTAAAATCAGCATATCCCACCTGAGATGGGACATAATAGGACTAACCCATTACCATCAAGTATACCAGAGAATCACATCTAGACTCAGATCAGAATATGTGACACAGGAAATAGCCCCAAAGTTCATGCCACAGGAACAGGAACAGGAAACTTCCAAACAAAAGGCTAGAGAGGGTATAAAAACCTACTGCCCATATGCTCAGGTCCTTCTTTCCTCTGGTCTTTCCTGCAAGAACCATCTTTCTGCCTCTTCAATAAACTGTAACCATCTTCCCAAAGCAGTCGCCATGTTGCTTATTTATTCCCGGCTTGGATGAACCAGAATGAAGACTTTACTTTCAACAGTACTGTGGGAACTTAGCCCCCCCCCACAGAGAAGGAAATATTGAAAGGGCAGAAAAAATATATTTCCTCAGGATCTTGAAGAAGAAGGAAAGCATGCCCAGTTTTCTTAATAGCCCCAAGTCTGCCTCCCCCAAGCAGAAACCAGCTCTATAGAAATGCAGATGTAGACCATCAGAAAGCCCCCCCCCCCGCTAGGAGATCAAGAAGGCAAAGAGACCTAAAATCTGCATTCCCCACCTGAGACAGGACATGGTAGGATTAACTCACAACCATCAAGAATACCAGAATGGCACACGCAGACTGAGGTCAGAATACATGATACAGGAAATACAAAGTCTGAAACAGGAACAGGAACCACTTCAAACAAAAGGCTAGAGAGGATATAAAAACCTACTACCCATGTGCTCAGCCCTTCTTTTCTCTGGTCTTTCCTGCAAGAACCATCTTTCTGGCTCTTCAATAAACTGCAACCTTCTTCCCAAAGCAGTCACCATGTTGTTTATTTATTCCTGGCTTGGATGAACCAGGAAGAAGACTTTTCTTTCAACAGTACTTTTGAAGGCAAACAGTTTGGACTAACTGTAAGAGTGAATGATGAAAACCCCTAAAAGAAGTCCAGTAGATAGGGTAGGATAGAAACTAGCAGATAACTATGAAGGAATTCATCTCCTAGGGGGGGGGAGTTTCCCCAACCCTAGTTTGCAAATAATTTATATTCTTACAGATAAAGCAAACCAGCAGTTCTCATTTTTCTTGGAACCAAGCATTTCAAGAAGGAACACCATTTGATTATTTTTTACAAGCTGAAGCTTTTCATATTCCCCAAGGAATGTCCCTTCAATTACTAGTTCCACAGAAAGGTCATGTTTCCAGAAACTCTTCCTGCTAAATGTGAAGCACAGCTGTTAAACAGTGCTTTGTATTCCATGCAGACACAAGTTTGTTCAAGTGTTGGCGAGAAGAGAAGTGTTTGATCTCTGTGGAGGGCCCAGCAGGCAAGAAGCATCTAATTATAAAGGTAGTTGTTGCAGGCAGTCCATGGAAAATTTGAGGGGGGGAGAGAATGAGGAGGCAATCAAAATTTATCAAGGTAACTCCTCCCAAGTCTTATTTTTCTTCTCAGCATGAACTTTCTGCAGAACAGCTGTCCCCATTGGGCTTGTTCTTCCTTTCAGAATATGAATCATTTACAAGATGAAATCTGTGAAATTTTTCTTTCAAGCACTGCATGGGGGAATCCCAGGATGTATAGAGTACAAGGCTGAAGGAAATTAACTTAGAAGCAATTTATCCATTTCCTTGACTAAAAAAGCCAAAGAATTAAAATGGGGAGTTTACAGTCCAGTTAAAATGGGCTATTAAATTATATGGATTCAAATTCCTATAGACTGCAATTATTTGAGTACATATTTAAATTTTACATACCAATTTCCATAGGATTTTAAAAAGCTTAGTTGTGATGGGAAACTAACCTTATTGATTCAGGGAATTCTTACCTTCGGTTTAGTGGTAGTGTCCCATAAAGCTATCAATTTCTTTCATTCATAAAAGTTATTGGCAGCAATGCTCTTATATGAGATAATAATGCCAGATATATTTGGAATCAATTAAGGTTTTTTTCTTATATTTGCATACGTGATTTTGGTTTCCTGATCACACTAGTGTGTGACTGTTAAAACTAGAGATAGGGGGATGATGCTCCAAAACCTCCATGAGCATATCTTTTGCTTTGTTCTACTTCTTCAACTCTGACTTGAGAGGCCCATCATCCAGCATTATATCATCAATCATTTTATATTTCTATTTATAAGACAGAGATAATGGTCTTATAGGTCAAAAGGAAAAGCCACTACTACGATAAAAGCTCTGACTTGGGGGCAAGAATGTAACATGAGTAACTGTTGAGACAACCTCCTTTGAGACAAGATAAAGAGAGAGAAGAGGAAGCAAATTCAGACTGGCAATATTCTGTTAATATAGCTTTATACTTTAATATAGCACCAGAGGGAAGGACAAGAAACAATGGTTAGAAGCTGATCAAAGAGAGAAGCAACCTGGAATTAAGAGAAACTTCCTGACAGTGAGGATAATCAAACAGTGGAACAGCTTACCTCCAAAAACCATGGGCACTTCATCGCTGCATTTTTAAAAAGAGATTGGACAATCACCTGTCTGAGATGTATAGGTCCTCCTGCTTGAGCAGAGGGCTAGACTAGAAGACCTCCAAGGTCCCTTCCAGCTCTGTTCTATTCTATTCTATTCTATTCTATTCTAAAAAGTAATCACGATATTCCATCAAACATCCACATTTGCCTATCCCAGATTCTTGGGAAGAATTTGATAATACCTAGTTAAAAATGCCAAGTCCAGTCTGAACATCTGGCTGACTGTGCAACAAACCATAATTTATTAAACTTAATGTGCTCTTGACTGTCAATGACTCTGGCATTGGTTCCCTTGTCTCATCTAAGGGCTGATATAGGTTTTTTGGTAAAAATACAAGAGTAGTTTACCACTGCCTACTTCTGCCCAGAATGAATTGAAGCCTTTGCACAACATTGTCACTTAAGTGATCATCCAGCATTTTGCTATATCACTGCTGCCCAACATAAGGTATGCTTAGTTAGAAAATTGGGATGACCTTCGTACCTTGAGTGACTATCTATTGGAATATACAGTATATTCATGGTATACCCCATCACGCATGGGGAAAAAATGGAATGGCTCAAGCAGTTTCTTTATTATTGTTTGCCTATAGACCAGAATTTTGACAGATTAAAGCATACTCTGCATAACAATCAGATAAATGATGTGAAGAATCAGGGAGGATCCTTTCTGTGTTTCTCCTCCTGCATGCTAAAGATTCAAGACTAATTTGTCTCTTTGCTCCCTCCTTTTTATGACTCAGTGCCAGATTCCACGACACCTTCCCAACATTGCTTGTTCATCCGTCCTAGGAACAGCACCACCATGACTACTGTAAGGCAGCACAGCCTTGGGGAGCTATATACATACCTATGTCTAAATTAATTTGCTATTAATGTTTCCCTGACTCAGACCTTTAAGATCCACTACAGGTTTGGAGACAGGAGCATCTCTGAGCATCTCTGGGATTTGGGATATATGTGTGCATTAAGCAGCTCTAAATTAAAATCTGATTACAAGTTTGTATAAGAATAAACAATGTTTTTCTAAATTAGTGACTGCTATGCTCATTTATAATTTCTATAATATGTACATAAAAGATACAATAGAATCCATATTACAAAAAACACAGAAGATCTTCTCTGGAGTGATCAAGCAAGCTACTATACTTTTATTACTAGTTTGAAACCAAGGTGCTTTTTGTTGACTATTTGGAGACTTTCTCCTATGCATGCCCATCATGTTGTCTCTATGCAGATACTGACCTGGGTAAAATCCACTGATACTCCCAACCACTACATATCAATAGTCAAGCAGAAAACTTAACAGCAAGCACATTATGACAGTGCATTTGAAGTAAAGAACAATTGTACATTGATGGAGTTAATGAACTGAAAATGCAAAATTACAGACTTAGAATCAAACAAGGATATAGGACTATCTTCTTATTTTGCTATTAACAGCATTCTTCGTGGCTTTGACAGTTTGCTCCACATTTCAGTTATTCAGTGACACACTCTTTCCTAGGCCTAAGGCCCAAAGAATAGGATGAACATTGGAGCACTCTCTGATCAATATGGGGAACTTTGGATCTGCCTTCTTCAAAGTGACATAGTCCTATTCAATGAAATCTCAGGCTCCTGGCTAACCACCAAGTGCTGGCAAAAGTGGATCCAGATTTCCTTGAAATTCTGGGCTAGCTTGTCCCCAAAGGCTTGGACAACTGTGATGTCCACCCTCATGACTGCCAGCCACAAAAGTCCCACGAGCAGACATTTGAATCTTATATACATTAAATACTGTACTTGTACCTGTTCTGAGAGACTAAGGCTCCCCTTCAACTCACCCTTGTCATGTTTCTCAAAGTGTTTGTGGAAGTCTCCATATTAGCTGGGTGGAAGGGAGGCAAATGACAACATGTGTCAAAACATCAGCATATAAATCATGCAATTTACAGTATGTATATACATCAAACATATTAACATTCTGATCTACTTATATTCCATAGGCTGCTGTGAAAGTCCCATTAAAATGAACCAGGTCTATTAAACAATTATTAAAAATAAAAGAATGGTGGGGTTGTTGTTGTTTTGACTCAGAAATTTTTGGGTGGAGAAATTGTGAAATAATTGCTTGCTCAAATACCAAAAAAAAAAAAAAAAAGATACTGCTAACTGCCTGGCTGCTGAATTCATTTAGTTAAATGAGCTAAACCTGCCATTTAAATGGTCCCTTTAGAATATTCAGGCAGCACACCAATGTGGCTAAGATGAAACAAAATGAATAATAGTAATAGCAATAGCATTTAGACTTATATGCCACTTCATAGTGCCTTACACCCCAATCTAAGTGGTTTTACAGAGTCAGTATATTGCCCCAACAATCTGGATACTCATTTTACCAACCTCAGAAGGATAGTAGGCTGAGTCAACCTTGAACTGGTGAGGATCAAACCCCTGGAAAACAGCAGAATTAGTCTGCAATGCTGCATTCTAACTAACGCACAACCACAACTAATAGATGGAAGCAACAAAACATAATGGTTTGACAATATTAAGAAAACTGTTATGTTTCCAAAAGTCTTCAGAAAAGATAGAGTACAATGAGGAAAATCATAAAAAGTGCAATCAATTTAGGAAAAGAAAGAAAACTTCTGCCAAAAAAGGCTAAAGTACTTAGACCTGGAAGACTGAGGAATGGAGAAGAGGTTGGCAAGAAACAGTATGAGAGATCTGTGCACATAATTTATAAAATTACAAAGCTCATAAAAAGAATGAATGGAAAAAATAATTTTCTCTCTCACATAACATCAGAATTTATATCTACAACAAAGATGGTGGGTTATGGGCTAAGGAAAGACAAGCTCAATTGTAAATAAATAGGTTTCATTGTACACCAGTTATACCTCATACAAGACAAACTAGACTTAGCTTCAATTATTGCTGTGCTGGAGACAACAGCAGCCTTTGAAGATCATTTAATTGATTCAAAATAGAAATGTGAAAATAGGAGGATACTGACCAGTCTTATATTGCATTAATTGCTCCAGCTAAACACATTACTATTTGTGTTTTTTCCTACAGCCTGCAGCAATAATTACCAGCAAAAACAGTGTTATCATGTTTACTATTTGGAGTACATTAGAAGATAATTTAGAAAGGCTGGTATTGCTTATTCCATCAAAATAAACTGGTATCTTTTAAAATTCCATTTTTATATCATCAATCAAAGGTATGCTGCATCTTCAGGGCTACAATCTATATTGTCTCCCTACTAAGGCAGTTCAGAAGGCACCTGTCTAATTATACAGTATGCTCAAGCTCATAGTCCCTAAAGTCCTAAACCCGAGTGATTTCTAAGAATGAAATCTATACATCGGAATCTAAAATTTCCATCACATATCACATCATTATAATATTATTGCTTAATTTTGAACTTTGTCATTATATTTTTGGGGGCAGAAAAACTGCAATAAATTGAGTTAAATTCTCTATTCATAATGTCTCTATTCCTTACTTGCAAACAGGAGAAAATACCTAACTAAATTGATAATAAAGGCATTAGTGATGTCATAAAACAGCTTCTGTGTGACAAAGGAGGGGAGCAATGAACCAGGGCCTCTGAGTGTCAGCAGCTAAGGCAACACAATGTAAGTAGAGAGCACAGGTAAGTGAAGGTTCTCACCACTAGAACAAGAGAACAAGAATTTCAAAACAGAAACATGCAGTGACTAAAAACTGTTTAAAATACTATGCCTATCTGGAAGCTGAACTTTCTAACCCCACCTTGTGGGGAGCTGACTCTGGTAATTCAGGTAGGAACAAACGGTACTTTGTATATTCACACAGGCACACCTATGCTTGATTGATGTTTAATTTCTTTTCATTTAATCTTAACCATTAATTAATCATCATAAATTATTTAAACTCAAGTCTGGACAATAAAAAAAGATTTAAACATTTAGTCTGATGATCCTTGGCCCAAAACGGAGATGTTCAGACAATAGCAGGCAGAGGCTACTGAAATTAAAATTATTTTCAAAGTTCTTGCAGGTTGCTAAAATCACATGCATCAAGATAATACTACAAAAGATCTTTTTATTTATAACTTCAGCACATACATCTATATATGTTATCTCAACTATTAAAAGACTTGCCTTTCTCTCATGGAATACATATATACAAATTTTTGCTCAGTCATAAAATTTAGTACATTATGTCTAATTAAAAAGACATACTACAGACAACATCCATCTTTAGGGAACTGTAGTTATTTGGAGAAAGAGACAGGGATTCCCAATCATGAAGTTAAGAAAGATTTGACAAAAAACTCAGTACAAACCACAGGCACAGCTAGAGAATCACATTAAATTGTAATCCACCAGTCCTTTGGTTAGCAGAAAAGTAGGCTGGCATAAATGTTATTGTCCTGATGTCCACATTCTCTTATGCCTCAGCAATAAGCCAGAAAAATGTGATGTTCTTGCAATTTAATGCAAACAAGTTAAGGAAAGTGATCAATAGATTCCTCTGACTTTATTTATACTCAGTAGTGGAAAAAAAAAGAAGAACCATTACATTAAAAACAATCACATATTAATTGTAAACAAAAAAGTTTTGATGAAAAAGGCCATAGTAAAAAAAAAATACAATTGCTAAATACTGCAGTCTTGAAATAAATTTAGCAACAACTTCCCTGATGAAAAAAAAAACCCATATTTTTGCTGCTCGCAGAAAGGCACATCTAAGATGAGTCGGCAGTATGCTTAGGCTGCTACTTATGGGCCACTGCTAGACAAATCCCATTATCCAAAATTTCCTTTTCCTATACTGTAAAATGACATGGGGCTATTGTGGCAGTTGCAAAGCCACTTACTCACTTGAGATTTCTAAGCAACTGTTAATGGGAGAATGTGGAAACCAGATCTCCTGAGAATCTCACAGAGGTGGAGCCAACCCTGCTGAAAAGAAAGCAGATATGAAGCTGAGGGCCTTAGTGTGCTAAACATGACTAAGAAGAACCTATTTTATTTCATATATTTTTCAAATGAAACAGCTGGTTGACAATGGACAGTTATCTGAGCACCAAGTAACTTATTTGATAGATGTTGCCCCTTATATTATGATCTCCTTTAACTAGAAAAACTGGACTGTCCTTTATACATATAAATCAATAATACTAGTACAATAATGAACCAGTTTCAGGCTGATCTGGGAGTATCATGAAATGACAGCGCAGACTGCTCTGTTATTGACAGCAGGAGGAGGGAAAGTATGTTTGGTTCCCTAGAGCAGGGCTTTTCAACCAGTGGTACGCATACTACTAGTGGTACGTTGGCACCTGGCAGTGGTATGCATACGATGGGTTGAACAGCACTATAAAAAAATGTAAAAAAAAGTGTAAAAGTGGATGAGGTGAAGCAGCAGCAGCACTGCACAGGCTTGTGGGAAAGTCAGTTGGAACTGCACGTTGCCTGGGTCCTACTGAGAGCCCAGGATCATAGCGCGCAGCTCCAGCTGATTGGCGGCTTTGGGGGTGGCAGGCAGCCTCACGCAGTCTTTGGGTGGAGATTCAGCTGGAGCTACACGAGGCATTGTCTGCCTGGGTCCTGCTGAGAGCGCAGGATCGGCGTGCACAGCTCCAGCTGATTGGGGGTGGCAGGCAGCCTCACGCAGTCTTCAGACAGAGATTCAGCTGGAGCTGTGCGAGGCATTGCCTGCCTTGGTCCTGTGGAGAGCCCAGGATCAGCAGGATCAGTGCACACAACTCCAGCTGATTGGGGGTGGCAAGCAGTATAAAAGTGTAAAAGAGATTCAGCTGGAGTTGCACAAGGCATTGCCTGGGTCCTACTGAAGGGGAGAGAAGAGAGGATATTAAAGGGGATGATGGAAGATATGATATTAAAGGAGGTGAGGGAAGAGATGATATTAAAGGGGGTGAGGGAAGAGAGGATATTAAAGGGGATGAGAGAAGAGAGGGTATTAAAGGGGGGTGAGGACTGCCTGTACTTTATCACTTTTCTGTTGTTGTTGTTGTTTTTTGGTCATCAAGTTTTTGACACCTTGCTAGGCAACTGGTGGTACTTGAATATTGCCATATTCTAAAAGTGGTACAACTGGTGAAAAGGTTGAAAAGCCCTGGCCTATAGTAACAAATCTAAAGCATTCTGAGATGATCCTGTAGTGCAGATCCAAATTTACTGTTCTGAATGTTCCTGTTTATTTTTTTCCTCTGAGGAAAAATATAAATGCATGAAATAAATAATTCCAACTCTATTGCATAAACAATAAGCATCCCTACAAAGAAAGTTTGCTTTTTTACTTATTGAATGAAGATTTCTCAATAATATTATGGAAAGGAATCATGGAAAATTTAAGTTTTCTGCATAAAATCATGATTATAATTAAATAATAGATCAATAGATACTTTCAAGTTATAATTTATGTACTTCAATACCTACAATATGTCATTGATGAAAAAGTTTTCAAATTCAAATGGAATATGTTCCAAGGGTTCCAAGATATGCAAAATATCCCAAAAGAAGTTTGGAAAAGTGATTTTCATTTGCACTTTCAAGTTTTTCACATATAATTTAAGGTTTTATTGCATTAAAATAAGTTTTGCAAGTAAATATTCACATGAACACCAATTGGCAGTCAAAAGGCATGATGAAAATTCTTTAATTTCACAACATATAGACAGATTTAACTATAGTTTTAATTGGAAAAATGTGATACTCCTAGACCAGGCCAAATCAAAAAATGCCAGAGAATTTCTAGAAGCCTGGCACTCTGACAAATCAGCCATCAACAGACACATAGACATCAACAACATTTAGAGACTATGCAAAAGAGACAATCAACTAGCCCAAAAGAAAAAAAGACTCCAGCACCTCCCCATCAGTAATCACCACTCAGATCGACATAGATTAACTCCAAGGTCAACTTCAGACCAGCAATCAGGTAAACAATTCCCCAATCAAGAAACTGCCAAAGAGCCATTAGTAAACAGCCCAACCCAAGAATCCCTAAGACCACCCCCACCCACACAGACAGGCAAGATACCAGAATATAAACTGACAGCAACAGCACTTCTTACTAGAACTGATGATGTTACCTAGTTAGGGTACAGTATAATGAAACGTCTGCAAGGAAACAAGCAAGCTCAGAGAGCACCAAGGACCCCTCATATTCACATCTGGATCCCAGATTAGCCACATTTCTGACTGGCATTTTTTTTCCTTACAGCTGTAACAGTTTTGGGGTGTTGGGCCTGAAACAACCTGCACAAGGCGCTTTTTCTACAGGAGAATGGAGTCACTCGAATGCCTATTACAGCAGGGGGAATATA
Organism: Bothrops alternatus; assembly: GCA_034064705.1. Lineage (NCBI taxonomy): Eukaryota > Metazoa > Chordata > Lepidosauria > Squamata > Viperidae > Bothrops > Bothrops alternatus. The sequence goes on from JARGCV010000086.1 coordinate 1,933,018, forward strand.
CGATTTTTCAAAATTCCCCCATGTTTGAAAGTGATTTCTTCCAAGTAAGTGATTTTTCTCTCATAGAGCCCGTGGGGGGAAGGAGGTGAAATGAGTCAAAGGCAACAGCTTATATAGGTGGGGAAATAATTTAATTTCTAACAAGAAAAGGCTCTTAAAGCATAACCCTACTTAAAAGTTATACTTTACTTGTGATTAGTACAAACCAATACAATTTGGAAATCATTAAACAAAATGTGATCCAATGGTCATTTAGTTCCATAAAGGTCCTTCCAGTCATTTGTAAATATTTCCATTTTTCAATTCCAAAAAACTCAACTTGGGAGTTATAATCAAACAGTCAAAGAGTTAGTGGGAGACTAGTATAGCTATTTCAGGCTCATTGGCCCTCATCAGCTAGTTACACCCTTCAGGGATTCAAACCTGGGCAGCTTGTGTGTTAGGCAGCTGTATTACCCTTTTTTTTCCCCTCTGGGCGAAGCGACAACTGACAAAAGGCTGCCTTCCCCCTTTTATTCCCTGTTACAGTGGGCGGTTACACAATGCATCACATGGTTACAAACAGCCAATGACAATGTTATTTCTTCAGCCAATGACAAGGCTACACTGCAGGGCCACCCTGTGGCCAATGGATTCAAATCTTGGTACAACGTCCATCCACCTCCTAGCCCCCCTTATTTCTTGTTCCTAGGCCATATGGCCTTTGTCCTTTGTTCCAAAGCACATGGCCTGTTCCTCTGCTGTGGTCAATGGACTCCACCTCTTGGCTCCGCCTCCATTTCCTGTTGCTCCAAAACAGCATGGTAAAGTCATATGGCACAGTCTCTTTGTCCCAAGCCTCTCCAAGCCTCATGCATTACAACATATTACAACATATCCACTTTTTTATTTTTATTTTTTTTAGCAGCTGTGGGCCTCATGCATTACAACATATTACAACATATCCACTTTTTTATTTTATTTTATTTTATTTAGCAGCTGTGGGTTCCACCTATGCTCCGTCCAGTTCTGTACACGATCCTAGGGCATAAGCTGTCATCTGTCCAGTCCTCAGAGGCTGCCATCATAGAAACATCTCTGTCCAGTCATCAGAGGCAGCAGTTGGTTCTTTTCCAGATGGTTAGAAGAGGGAGGCTTACACAGGTTTTACACAGGTTCAGCAGGGGAGGAATACATTTGTACACAGCAACAGATTGTTACACAGAATACTAGAAACATGATACTAAAAACCCAATTCCTTGAGCCACCCAGCATTAGGTAGTCAGGAAAATAAACTGTCAATCAAACAAGGCATACAGTTTCTTATGATAAGGGATTGTTTTGTACCATATTTTCCATGTGAGCAATTGTGGCAGTAATGTTGTGTGTGTTGTCAGAAATGTAAATGTACCAGACCAATTCTGGGGTATTGACCAATGTGCATTTTTTTTCACATAAGATCTACATTGTCTTTTGAGAAGTTGTACAAAGTTTCAAAGTTTTCACCAAAATCAAACAAGGGAACAGAATCAGCACATGCTTTCTTGTTATCAGATTTGTCTCATTATAATATCTAGCTTTATAGTGATAGTTGTTACAAGATTGCCAAATATCTAGAAAGGTCTTGTTACTAACTGATGACACTGATTAATGCATAACACAAAGTAAGGAAGGATTCAAAGTGAAAAGAGAGATTGATTTCATTCATCCATGTGAACATACTAAGGAAAAGGTTGTGAGGCAAGGCAGACCATGAAAGGGAGAAAACATGTTTGTTCTGTGCTTTTGAGCCACAGGTTCTCCATTACTCATGTCAGCAGAAACCAGGGAGGATATATATTTGGTAGACCGGGTGCCTCACCCAACAGATAAGATATATATCCTCCCTGGTTTCTGCTGACAAAATGCCAAACCCAGTCTGAATATCTGGCTGACTATGCAATGATTAATTGTAGTAGTAGTAGTAGTAGTAGTAGTAGTAGTAGTAGTAGTAGTAACATTATTATTATTATTATTATTATTATTATTATTATTATTATTATTATTATTATTTAAGGACTCGATAGATAGACAGAAATGTCAAATCCAGTCTGAACATCTGGCTGACTGTGCGATGATCAGTAATAATAATGATTTGACAAAGTTTTTGAAAATGAACATGTCAAGATCCTGTGGGATTTTCTGATCCAAACAGACAGACATCTAGCCCACAACATACTTGACATCACTATTGTGAAAAAGAAAAAATCTGGTTCATTGATATTGCAATACCAAATATTGTACAAATTGAAAAGAAACAGACCTAGGAAAAAAATAACAAAATATTGTGATTTGTAAATTGAAGTTGAGCAATTGTGGAGGAAGAAATCAATGGTTGTACCAATAAAATAGTAATAGGAGCCCTTGCAGCAATACCCAAAGGCTGGTTAGATACATGGAAATTTTGAATTTATAAGACCTGAATATCCTGACTTTGCAAAAAACCACTTTATTCAGAACTGCCCATATATTCAGATGGTACCTTAATAGCTCTTAGGTACTTGGTTAGGACTTGAACAGTTAAATTTTTACCAGTCCCAGATTATGAATTGAATTGAAGATTAAATCTTAAATAATAATAATAGCAAACAGTTCCTCCCAGATATGTTTCTCTATCTATTGACTGAGAGAATGAATAATATCTGGACAGGAATAAAGTTAATTGAAAAGCAATAAAGGAAGGGATAATAAGTTTTCAAAAATCAGGATCATGTTAAAGTAAAATATAAATGTATTTATAACCACTGTTAAAAATATTGGAAGTATAATTTTTTTCCCTTTTCTATTTCTTTTTCATTTCTTGTTCACTTTTCATTACTTTTCTCATTTGTCTTATCTTTAACTTAAAATTTTGTACTGTTCTTATTCTGTGTAAAAAAACTGCTTTAGTAAAAATTCTACATCTATCTATCTATCTATCTATCTATCTATCTATCTATCTATCTATCTATCTATCTATCTATCTATCTACCAGTATCAAGTTAAAATTGGCATTGTTCAAGAATCAGCCCTCTCCCCACTGCGTACATTTTACAAGCCATCATCTTCTATCTTTTTTTAACTTCTATTATCTACCCCACCCTAATGTGTTTTGACAATCGTCCTTGTGCCACCATGCATGTATTGATTTTGCTTTCATTTTCACATCTTAAGCTTTTTCTAGTAGCATGGATCATTTGGTGGATTGCAAACAGACATTATAAACTGCCTAGAGTCTGTCTGGATTGAGGTGGAAAATAAATTGCATAAATAAATATAAACCATTAAGGGTTAAATATTTTATATATTATGACAATAATAAATTATTTTAATGTATCTGTAATATATTTAAATACAATGTAATATTAACATCAGTAACCTTTATCATGTAACTTAGATCAACAAGGAAGGTAAACCAATTGACGTCCACAATAAGAAGAAAATCATTACACTTGGAGTCACTTCTACCATTTACATGCAACCAGTCCCTAATACCCTGCTTCTGGCAAGCGCTATTATTCCACCTGAAGAACATATTTTGAATTCCACATCCTTATTCCATCAGCACACTGAGGGGAATTTGGAACTTAAAAGGTGAGTCTTTTAATGTATCACAATCATGTCCAGATGATAACGTTCCATATTGAAGTCATTCTAAGATAGTAACTTCTGAACTATCATCTTATCATCTAGCCTGCTAAGGACCTCCTTGCCCCTGATGTTCTTCCCCAAACTCTATCTTTCATAACCACATTGTTCAGGGCATGCAGTTCTTTCCTTTTACAGAAAAACAACAACAAAGGTGATTTTGTTCTAGTCATGAGCCAGTACAAAATACCTACTTTTAATATACAATATGACTGAAAGGAATACACCAGTGCTTAATTCGAATTAATAATTCCTGAATCTATATTCAGAATTGGGTTAAATACCTACCATTGGATTGATATAATATTGTTGCAGGGTTATAATGTGTTAACACAATACAAATTTGAATTGGATGGAATGATAATAGAGCAATTTCTCTTTATAGAAATTCAAGACCAATTATTTTATGAATTGTAAATCTTGTAAAGTCTTGTTTCATGCCTTAGATTGCTCTAACTGAAGAAAATTAACCTTTTCTCTATTCTTCTATAATTACAGTATTTTTGCCTTTATGACCAAATAATAGGAGAGTGCAGAATTAATTAATTAATTAATTCTGAACTCTAATCCAAACTCCCTTTAGCAACTGCAAACTTTTTAAATAAGGGAGATCCAAAGTAAAAATAAAATATTAGGAATTCATATGCAATTTTCATAAAACAGTTCCCTAAAATTTTGCACATACCTTTTTCAAAATACTGTATACCCTGTTAAAACTATACATTGAATGGAGTAAGAAGATAACTTTGTTATATAAATAGGATCTGCAGCTTAGGCAAAAGGGGCAGAATCATTTTTAACTGTCTACAGCAAGATAACATTCTGAAGCTATATCTCCCTAATATATTGAATTATAAAGAGAAGGAAGAGATACAGAAACAACGAGAGTTGCAAGATTGATGTTAGCTTCACTAACTAATGTTATATTAGATCAGCTAATCAACTATTAGGCTAAAAACACATTTATTGGGACTGAATATAATAGAATCTTGAAAGTCTAAGGTCTGGAGTACTTGGTACTTTGTGGGTTTGGTGGTTTTTTTTGCAAACCTTTCATTACTAAATTAGGTAATATCATCAGTGCTTAACTCTGAACTATTAAAATATTCTCTTATATTGGTGTTCTGTATTTCTTTCTCCTTCCTGTTTTAGTGAATTAGGTAGCACCTGCCTGAGCTACTTCTGAATATTGTCTTGTTGAGGATTTAAAAATGTTTCAGCAAATTTTGTCTAAGCAACAGATTCTTTATCTCTCCATTAGTTTACTCGCTAAAATACTGAAGCACAAGATATTGATCTATATCAACACCCATCTATTAAAATATAAAGACGAATCAGCTGACCATAATTAATAAGGGAATCTGAAATGCCTTCCTACATGTGAACCTTTTAAATACTATCTTGAGGTACCTGACATCTAAATGTAATTCAATGTTTCAAAACCATTTTGTATCACATAGGTTATTTCCTTTATCCTTGGTCAAGATCTCAATTCACAACTTGGAAAAGAAGCAGCTGCGACTTAAACTAGTCACAGGCCGCACGTACTACCTTCAGCTGTACCCTCCACCACATCAACAACTAGACCTTTTCAGTGGCTGGATCAAGCTTGTGCAAATACTACGTCCATCTTCAGAAATAAATTCCAAACAGCAGAAATTGGAGAACAAAAAATTGAAGAACCCTGGTGCACCTCTAGTTCCACCTCTGAAACCTAAAGTGAGATCCCCTTCATTGATATTAATTCTGAAGTCCTGGGAATTATCAGGGAGCACAACAAAGAGAAAAGAATCTTTCATTTCCCTTACTGGAAATGAATGGACCCCTTACTTACAGATATATATTTAATTTCCAGAAAATGGATCTTTCTTTCGAAGCACATAACTTTCTGATACTATTGGAATCAGTTAATTGCTCCAGGAATGTACCTGATTTGAGCAAAGATCTCAAGGCCAGCCAAATTTGCATTTCCACACAAGTCAACTGGTCTTCATCTTTTTCTCTCCCATCCAAAACTGTAACAAAATTTGAGGCAAGGCACTCACTTAATATGCAGAGTTACTTCCCATACTGCACGATACTGTTTACAAAAGAATTAAGTAGCAGAATAGATATAATGTACTCTAAAGTTGCAAAAGAACAATAATGGAAGAAGGCTATCTCCCTTTTGTCCTGCTTAGGAATTTTCTGACTGCATCATATCATTGTTTTCCACAAAACGCTGAACTAGATAGATCTTTGACCTTATCCAGCAGGATCAGTGGTGGAATTCAGATATATGTGAACAACCAATTCTCTGTGTGGATGCCACTTCCAGAAGTCCATTCTGGGCCTGGGCAACAAAAAAATTAGCTACCAGTGCGAACTGGCTGAATTCCACCATTGAGCAGGATGCTTCCTATGCTCTTAAGTGACACTGATATTGTAGGCGAGAGATATACTGCTTTTATATATTGCTAGGAACAAGGGGCAAGGCTAAACTAAGTTCTCTGTCTAAGGCAAAGAACAATGCAGGTAGTCCCTGATTAGTAATTGGCTTGTTTAACAGTCATTCACAGTTACAATAGTGATAAAAATGTAACTTTATGAGCAACACTCATATTTATGATCATTACAGATCTGTAAAGAAAACAGAATCACAATTGTGGTTTCACCCACTGACCATTTCACTTAATAAGTGTCGCTCCTGATTGTGGTCACTAAATGAAGGCTATCTGTAACCTTCTTGTGGCAATAAGCTTTTTTTGTTTCTTTCAGGAATCACATATTGATTAGCCATTGATAGCATAGTGTCACCTGAGTCAAATTTTATGGTCTTCATTTAAAGGGATGCAGTATTATGGCATTTATTTTTCTCCCTAAACCCACTCAACTTAGAAATAAGCAACTCAAAATAGGGAGTAAACATTTTAGGAGATAAAATGGATGCCTTCAATTCTTGCAAGGCTCATACATTAATTGCATACTTTAACTTTCCTCAACTCCCAAAAACCAACAGAAAGGATGTTGACCCTACTTGAAAAATACTGTGAGACTTCTGGGATCTGCAAAGACATAAAGCGACACAATGCTATCTCATTCAACAGCTGAGGTAGAGGCAAAGGAGTTTTTAAATCCATTTCCTCTGTGCTTGTATATACATATAGGAGTTGATAGCTGAAATACATAAAGAGTCTTAACAGAAACTGCAATTCCTCCTGTTGGAGAATGAATTAAACCTTTACCTTAATCTCAGGTTAAAGTCATAGGCTGGGATGTTACAGATTAAATCTCGAATTGAGATACAACACAGAAAAATAGAGTTGGAAGGGATCCCAGAGATTTCTAGTCCAACCCTCTGCTTGAGCAGGAGATAAGAACATAAGAACATAAGAAGAGCCATGATGAATCAGGCCAAAGCCCATGAGTCCAGCATTCTGTGTCACACAGTGACACACAGATCCTATATCATTTCAAACAAATGGTTGTCCAGTCTCTTTTTGAAAGCCTTCTGTGATGGAGTACCCACAACTTCTTTGGGCAAGCTATGTCATTGGTTAATTACTCTCCCCATTAGAAAATTTTTCCTTACTTATAAGTAGTAGTTTCCAACCATTGTTTTTTGTCTTGCCTTTTGGTGCTGTGGAAAATATTTTGGCCCCCTTGTCTTTGTAGGAGCCCTCAAACATTGAAATAGTCTTATCATGTTCCCCCCCCCAGTTATTTTTTTCATTAGACTAGACGTATCCAATTCCTGTAAACATTCTTCATACCTTTTAGCCTCCATCCCCCTAATCATTTTTGTTGCTCTTCTCTGCACTTTATCCAGAGTCTCAACATCATTTTTGTATTGTGTTGACTAGAACTGGATGCAGTATTCCAAGTGTGGTCTTATTAAGACTTTGTAAAGCAGTATTAGAACCTCATGTGATCTTGATTCTATGACTTTATTAACGTAGCCTAGGATTATGTGGGCTTTTTCGGCTGCTGCTGCATATTGTTGGCTCATATTTAAGTAATTATCTCCTAGGACTCCAACAGCCCTGTCACAGTTACTGGCATTAGACTGGCATTCACCTAGTCAATATACTCGTATTCACTTAATCTAGGGGTGTCAAACTCGCAACATCACGTTACGTATCGTGACTTTTTTTCCATTGCCGGCAATGGAGTGGGCACGATTTCAGCATGAAACATCCGGCCCATGGGCTGGCAGTTTGACAGCCCTGCCTTAGTCTACACTTATACAGTTGGTTTTTCTTACTTAAGTGTAGAACCTTACTTTTATCTACATTGACTTTTATTTTGTTAGATAGGGCCAATGTTCAAGTCTGTCAAGGTCTTTTTGGATTTTGAACATGTCTTCTGGAGTGTTGCTATTCCTGCTAGCTTAGTGTTGTCTGCAAATTTGATGAGTTCCCCTTCAATTCCCTCATCTAAATCATTTATGAAGATATTGAAGAATATCAATATCTTAGTTTAGTTTAGTTTAGTTTATTTATTTTGAAAATTCATATTGCCGCCTACTGGCACATGGCGACTCAAGGCATCTTACACAAATATAAAATCATCCTATAAAAGGAATAAAAAATAACAAGAAGAAAAATAATAAAATAATTATCCCACCCCAGCAACAGCACACATTCATTTGTAATATCAATTTTTTATAGTTATCTTCTTTTATTGAGGAGCACCTTGTGGTAAGCCAGATTCCTAAATATTTGATCTTTTTTACATTTTGCAATTCCAGGTTCCCTTCTAATTTCCTTTTCTGTTTTTCGGTTAAATTTTTGACTAACATTTTGGTCTTTTCTCTATTAATTTTTAATCCTGCCATCATTCCATAGTTTTCTATTTCTTTCATCAAAATCTTTCCTCTCTCTATTGGTTCCTCAATAAAAAAAGACCAAGCCATCCGCAAATGCTTGTGACTTATACTCTTCTGTCTTAACCAGTACCCCTTTAGCCATTTAATGGGCTCCATCTCACTCTGGGTTCCCCCAGGCTCACTGGCAGAACCAGATCTTCAGTGCCTTATGAAAGACTATTAGAGTGGGGGCAGTCTAATCTCTGAGAGGATGATGTTCCAGAGAGAGGGAACCACCACAGAGAAGGCCCTTCTTCTGGGTCCCACCAGATGCATCTCCTTAGGGGATGAGACCCACAATATTTCTTGCCTCCCCACTCTAGTGGTTCAGGTAGATGTGACCAGCAAGAGACAGTCCCTCAGACAACCTGATCCCAAGCCATGAAGGGTTTTAAAGGTGACAACCAGCACCTTGAATTGCACATGAAAGTAAATCAGTAACCAATGCAACTCCTGTGGGAGAGATGACACATGTGCACACCAAGGTCTGCCCAAAATCATGTGTACTGCTGCATTTTGCATCAACTGGAGCTTCCAGATGCTCTTCGGGGGCAGCCCCATGTAAAGCACATTGCAATAGTCAATACGGGATATTACTAAGGCATGAGTGATGATGAGTAGGGATTGTTGGTCCAGGAAAGGTGATGCACAATCCACTTTTGCACAAAGGCTGTCCTGGCCAGGACTGCCACCTGCTCTTCGAGCAGGAGCCACAAGTCCAGGACTACTCCCAGATTACTCACAGGGTATATTTGAGGCAGTGCCACCCCATCCAAGACCAAAGGTGGCAATTCTCCATAAGCCAAAGAACCCCAAACCCAGAGCCACCTGGTCTTGCCAAGGTTCAGTTTCAACCCGTTTCTCTCCATCCAGCACCTAACAGGCTTCAGGAACTGTGAGAGAAAGGTAATGGCATCACTCAACTCACCACAGCTGAGTATCATCAGTATATTGATGATATCTCAGTCCATGGTGACAGATTATCTCACCCAATGGCTTCAAATAGGAGAGGAGAGAGTACTGAGCCCTGCAGGAGCTGCAAAGCATTGGGCAAAGGCTGAATCTCTCACCTCCTTTAACACCAACTGAGAACAGCCTTAGAGGAAGGAAGTGAACCAGGATAGCACAAGACCCCCCACTCCCAACCCCCAAAGCCACTCCAGAAGAATACCATGATTGATGGTATCGAAACCCATTGTGAGGTCAAGTAGAGCAAGTATGGATGCACTACCCCATTCCACTCCCACCAGACATCATCAAAAGCACAACCAATGCCATTTCTGGCCCATATCCAGGCTTGAATCCTGAATGGTAGGGGGTCTAGATAATCTGTTCCATCCAGAAACCTACGGAGCTGCCGTACAACCACCTTCTCAACAACCTTCCCCAAAAGGGAAGATAGGTCAGAAATTATCCAATAGGATGGAATCCAGTAATGGCATCTTGAGAAGAGGGAGGACCACAGTCTACTTAAAGTTTTGGGGCATTACCCCCTCCTGTAGAGAAGCATTAATCACTGTCAGAGTCAACCCACCTGTCACCTCCCAGGAAGCTTTCACTAGCCAGGAGGGACATGGATCTAAAACACAGGTGCTTGTGCGCACACTCCCAAGAATCCTGTCCACTTTCTCAGGAGCAACATTTTAACCTTCCTCAACTCCCCCAAACCAGCAGAAATGGTGTTGACCCTAGTTGAAAAATACTGTGAGATTTCTGGAAGCATAATGACATAACATGACACAAAAGTATCTCATTCAATACCTGAAGCAGAGACAAAGGACATTTTAAATCCATTCCCTTTATGCTTGTATATAGTATTCAACAGTTGGCAGCAGAAATACATAGAGTCAGTATACTGGGATGTTAAGTCTCAAACTTACAAATTGTCTACTCCAGTTTACAGAATTATAGCAAATGGAAATTAAAATTCAATCTCCAAATATTCCTCTCCTCAGGACCCACCTCCTCAGAGAGAATCTCAATATGCACCTGAAAAAAAGACAAAGAAGAAGAATAAAAAGAATCCCACTACTCAAGCAAAGGAAACAAAAAAAGAAAATGATCCAACTGCTTTATTTTCTAAGAGCTCCTCTACTCTTGCAATCAAACCAACACATCTCAAAATAGAAAATGTTCATGAGGCCTTCTGTCATACAACCCCAGAGGAGCAGAACATTGCAAAAAAGTTAAAAGGGGAGAAAATAAAGAATCCTGGTCCTGCTGATGAAAAGGATAACTTGCATATTAACAGGTATGTGAAAATTAAACAGAGGTAGTGTGTTATATTATTATATTAGTCTATCTCCCTCCTCAGAGCCTTTCAGCTCTACTCATTCTATGGGGCTATGGGGCCACAATAGAATTAGGACTTAATATTGCAGATGCGTTAGTCTCCTCCTTAAATGGGGAAGGCTCTCCTCCTCGAAATATAGCTGTGGTGCTCCAGAGCAGACAGGTAGACAGGCAGACAGACAGAGAGACACGTACTGTGAAATAGTGGCCTCTGAATGCATATCAGGGAAACCCCGGAGACAGTCTATAGGCAACTCCACCATGTATCAACTACAGGCAGTCCTCAACTTACAACCACAACTGAGCCCAGAATTTCTGTTGTTAAATGAGACAGTTGTTCAATGAATCTTGCCCTATTTTACGATGTTTCTTGTCACAGTTGTTAAGTGAATCACTGCAGTTGATAAGTTAGAAACCCGGTTGTTAAGTGAATCTGGCTGCCCCATTAACTTTGCTTGTGAGAAGGTCATAAAAGAAGATCACATGATCTGGGAACACTGCAGCCATCATAAATATGAGTCCGTTGCCAAGCATCTGAACTTTGATCATGTGATCATGGGGATGCTGCAAAGGTCATAACTGTGAAAAACAGTTATAAGTCACATTTTTCAATGCTGTTGTAAATTTGAACAGTCACTAAATGAACTGTTGTAAGTTGAGAACTATCTGTATGTAAATAGTCTACTTTTGAATTTGTAACTAAATTTGTAAATAGTTTCATATTTGGCATTGAGAAGGGGCGTTGTCTTACCTGAACTCCTTTTTTCAGCAGGGTGGTGTAGAATCCACTGATTGGGTTATTTCAGCCTTCCTGCTCAGAAAGACTAAGTCAGAGCTTTAGTCACGCCTCCCTCTGGGCGTGGCTCCCCAGTTTTGACGAGGCGAAGGATCCTGACAAAGTCTGACGCAATGACTCCAAAAGCAAAAAAAGATAACAAGCCTAGACATCTTAAAAAAGGGGAGGGTGTGGATTCTATACCACCATGCTGAGAAAAGGCATTCAGGTAAGACAATGCCCCTTCTCCAGCATGGTGGATGTAGAATCCACTGATTGGGACATACCAAAGAGCCTCATGCCCCTAAAGGGAGGGAAGGTCTAGGCTAGTGTCTCCCTAGAGGAAACAACCTGTTGAAGAACCCGTCTTCCAAACACGGCGTCCGCCACAGCAAACTTATCAATCTTATAATGAGTGATGAAAGAGGATGGAGATGACCAAGTTGCTGCCCTGCAAATCTCCTCTACAGAAGCCTGGGTAGACCAGGCCGCAGATGTCACTGCACTGCGTGTCGAGTGAGCTGTGATATGTGCAGGAACAGGGAGTGACTGGAAAACATAGGCCCTAGCAATGCAAGCCCTAATCCATCTACCAGTGGTGGAAGAAGAGACCTTCCTGCCCATGGCAGAGGGCTGAAGGGAGATGAACAAGGCCTCCGACTTGCGAAAGGCCGAAGTTCACTTGATGTAAAGACGCAGAGCCCTGCGTACGTCCAGCTTGTGCCACTGTCATTCTAGATGATGAGAAGTATTGGGACAGAAACTTGGAAGAACAAGGTCCAAGGATCTGTGAAAACAAGTGTTCACCTTGGGAATAAAGGAGGGGTCTAATCTAAGGACCACCCTATCCTCATGGAAAGTACAGAGATTGTCTCTGATTGAGAGTGCAGCCAATTCCGAAATCCTACTGGTCGATGTGATGGCAACTAGGAATGCCACCTTCCAGTATCCAATCACAAGCAACATATCTGAGTTGCATATTTTGTCAATTTCAAATTGAACTTAATCATAAAATTTACAAGTCGCCTCCTTCTCTTCTGCATCTGTGGTTAGAGAATAAACTGGGATAATGGTCATAGTTAAGGCTGCTCCACAAAATCTTACTGACTTCATTGTAGCCAAATATCAGTCCTGCTATACCCTTCCTAGCAATGCCAATCCCCTTTTTACTTTTTCATGTCATGAGTAGTAATATAATGTCATGACTCTGGGAAAAATTCCATTGCACTGAAGAGCTGGCATTTCTTGGCAAAAGCCCAATAATTTAAAGGCATATTTCCTGGCTTTAAATCTGTTTCAGTTTCAATATACTTAGTAGTACTTGACTTACAACCATTATTGAGAGCAAAATTTCTGTTGCTAAGTGAGACAGTTATTAAGTGTGTCACGATCTTTTACAACCTTTCTTGCCACAGCAGTTAATTACTGTAGTTGTTAAGTTAGTAATCTGTTGTTAAATTAGTAACATGGTTGTTAAGTAAATCTGGCTTCCCCATTGACTTTGCTTGTCTAAAAGTCGCAAAAGGTGATCACATGACCCCGGGACACTGCAAGCATCATAAATATATGCCATTTGCCAAGCAGCCAAATTTTGATCATGTGAACATGGGGATGCTTCAGTGGTCGTAAGTGTGAAAAATGTTCACAAGTCACTTTTTTCAGTGCCGTCGTAACTTCGAACGGTCATGAAATAAGCTGTCAAGAACTGCTTGTAACTGCGATACAAAGAGAAACCCTTAAGATGTCATATACTTTACTTTACTTTGTACTTAACATTCACATATGAAAGGACTAATAAGAGAAGCTTAACTATTCCAGTGATTTTTATTTAATGCACCAAATTTTACTTTTTACTGCAATAGTGCAGATGGTTGTCAATTTTATTTTCCATTTTCTCTTTATATAGTTTATAATTTAATATTACCATGAGTCATTAAACTAGAATGGGGGAGAGGGTGTTCCGTATCTTGAAGACTGTTGTCCTGAAATTATAACTATATATAATTACATTAGAATCAATCCTATTTAAGCATCTGTTAAACGGGGAACAAGTTGTCTTGAGGAATGTTACAAACAGCAAATTTGTTTACTTATTAGTCAGAGAAAAGAGGAAAACCGCTTATGGTATTTAGTAATAAATTTCTAATATTGCACGATTACTCTTATTTCAGAAAATCAGATAGGAAGATTCACTCCAGTCAAAGCAGGTCTGGACACAGAGGTAAGAGATTATTAATGTGTTATTTTTTGTACAAAGAAAATAAACCATTTTTACTCTTAATCATTCCTGACTCTACATATAGACATTGCCTGGGCAACAATCATATACAAGCAATCAAAGCTAAATTATATTTCTTCGAGAAAAACCTTGTGATAAATTCTGGTTTTATGACCATATTATACAGATGCTTTATCAAGTTCACTGAATCACTATTCAATTTTAATCTATAAATACTTTAATCTATTTGCATGTTGTGATCGTGTGATTACTTGCAAACCCCATTTTTTCTGGAAATTTTACTTTATTACATATCAATTCATGTTTTTATTCATATCAAACTAAACACCCTCTAAAGATTTGAACTTTAAAATGTAGGCTAAAATTTTCTCATAAATACAATATTAAAAATTCAAATGTTTGCAAAAAATATCCTTCCAACCAACTTCAAACTTTGAAAACTTGCTTGAAATTTTCTTTGTTTTGACATTATGTTTAGCTCTTATATAAGATGCAGCTCTGGTTGGTCACATTATATCAGAAACTGTTCCAGTATAACTCTGATTTAAAGAGGACTGTGTTTGTGCAAGAAGAAAATGATACATTGCATCCTCTGTTTCTACTTTTCACTGGATCCTTACAACCTTCAAACTAGCCACTTCACTAAAACAAGAAACAAAACTGACACTTCTCTCTTGAAACAACAA
>JARGCV010000086.1:1952500-1992500 GCA_034064705.1 Bothrops alternatus
TACTTACAAACACAATAAAAAGCAGAGCTGTTCCCAGAGCAGTACACTACTATAGAGCAGTGGTTCTCAACCTTTTTAATGACGCAACCCCCAACTGGTCGTAAGTCGAGAACTAACCAACCGGTCATAAGTCGAGGACCCAACTGGTCATAAGTTGAGGACTTTCTGCCCGGGAGCGCCGCACATGCATGGTGCTGCCCCCTGCACCCCCTCCCAGCCCAAGGGAGGTAAGGCACCCGCCGGGCCCCACGCACGCCAGCAACCATCCCTGCGCCCACCGGCCTCCCACTCCCACCCCTGGCCCTCTTTTACTTACATTTTTAGTAGTTGCTCAGCAGGGAGGGGTGGAAACTTCTAGACAGCTCGCCTTCACTGCAAACAACTTGCAGCACCATTTGCAGACTGGGACATTTGGCGGGCTCAGCAGGGCAGAGACAGCCTGGACAATTCCTATTGGCTTTTGAAAGCCAATAGAATTAGACTCTATTCAAGAGAGTCTATTCTATTGGCTTTCAAAAGCCAATAGAATAAGAGGGAGTAGCACAGCTAAGGAAAAGGGGGGGAAATGGCAGAGTGCGTTGTTTGGCAACCCCCGTGAAATGGTTGTTCAACCCCAAATGGGGTTGAGAACCACTGTTATAGAACAACAAAAAAGAATAGTTTATAATACTTACAGAAGTAATTCTAGCTCTCTACAGTACTGTAGTCCTGAAGCCCAGCAAGCAGCAGATATTCCACGCAGATCCAGGAAAACAAAAACAAATGATCATGCCTGCTGCAAAAATCACCAGATCTTGCTTGGCCATGTGACCAGGCACAAGAAACGCCCCCCACTTCTGGCTTCTTGTAGGCCCGAACCGGCCCAGGCAAGTCACAGAGTTAAAATGGCCACCACAGCAGCCAAGACTGAATCCAAGTCACATGGCTACAGAAGCCTATTTTTGGCCGCAATTTTGAATTTCTAATGTAAGTACCCTTTCTGAATAACCTTGTTTTTGTGAAATTTGGTTGAATAAATGCTCGTATCTGAGGGATTAATTCTACTGAGTGAGTGTTGACTGAGAAATTGATTTTTCAGGATGGTACCAACATAAGCTTTAAATGTTCCTTCTTTATTAATAATTTAATGAAGTATTCTTTTTTAAAAAAGGAAGTGCAAGCAATAAAAAAGCATTGCTGACCAGTTCTGGTCCCTGCATTTAAGAAAGAGCATTGTATAACTAGAAAAGACTGAAATAAGAAAAAGCAACTACAATGACTAGTGTATTGAAACAGCTCTCCTATGAGGAAAGGCTAAGTCTAAACTATTTGATCCTGTTTAACTTAAAATGAAGAAGAATAAGAGGACACATGATATGATTTTATACATGGCATATATAATCCAGGTATAAAGAAATGTATTTCTTTGTTTCACAATGATTAAACTCCAATTACCCATTGAAAATAAATATAGGAAGCCTCAAGACAAATAGAAATACTTTTTTCTATTAAATATAATGGAATTTTTCTTTTGACCAATTTGACCAAAACCAATTTGGATGGTTTTAAAAGGACATTTCATGAAAGACCAGGTCTAATAGCTATTAATAGCTGTTTATTACCTCCCAAATCGTAAACAGAATACTATATACTAGTTGCGGGGAAAATAACAATGGAATATAACTACTGTATCATCCTCCTATTCAGGTTTTTAGATTCTCAAATACATGCAGTAGCCCACTACATGATATAGAATGCTAGACAAATAGCCCTGATCCAAACAGGCTTTTTTATGTTTTTTTTTACTTTTTCTTATTTTTTTAAGATATAACTATGGCTTCCAATTGTTGCTTGATGTAACAGGGCACATTCAATCCATACATGCATGGAAAGTGATGGACTAGACATGCTCCCTTGAGAAGATCTTTAAATTTCTCCCCAAAATTACTCTTGCATTCTTCTATGCTCTTACGAACAGCTTATTCAGTGGGCTCCTAGCATCCATTTTATTCAAAGAAAGTCTTGTCTGTACCAGTTTCTCCAAGAAAAAGTGACAAACCCCCCATTTCCTTCCTTTTCAATTACTTAATACAACAGAAAAATACATGAGCTAAACTTAAAATCATTTCAGAATGAGTGTGCTGATTTTGTAAAAAAATTCAAACCTGTATTATGTATTTTGAGACTCAGGATCTAAACAAATTTGAAAGTCCCAAGGAAAAAGAGAAATAAAGGAAAATAACAAATGATATCTACAAGGCTTATCTAATTGGCTTGTCTTACAGCTGGAAATACAATAGAGAGAGAAATAGAAAGAGAGAAGAACATACATACCAGCAGAACAAAATAAAAACAAAATAACAAAGACTGAAATCATTTTCGAAGTAACATTGAAAGTCCAATTTCTACTAAATGATAGATTGCTATGTTTCCTGGATATCCAGTCCAATCCAAGATATTATGGCCTTGTTGTCCTAGTTCTAAAGTGGCCAGGATGCCATGTCCCATTCATCCTGTGACAGAAATGGTAATAAAATAATAATAATAAACTGTTCCTTAAAAAAAAATAAGCTCACCTGAGAGAGGATATCTTCCTATTCCTTACTGGGAAGGAGTTGGAAGATATCATATTTAACATTTGATTTTCTTAATTTAGACTGTCTTTGCCCACTATCTAGATCAGCGGTTCTTAACCTGTGGGTCGCAACCCTTTTGGGGGTCGAACGACGCTTTTACAGGGGTCGCCTAAGACCATCGGAAAACACATATTTCCAATGGTCTTAGGAACCGAGACACCGCTCCTCTATCCGGCCACCACCACCATCCTCCTCCTCCACCGGCACCTCCACCTCCAGGGCACCCTTCTCCTCTGACAGCGCCTGCTCCTGCTGCCGCTCAGCTGCATGGGTGGCCGGGCCGACCCGAACAGCCATGATTTAGGATTTGTCCTTTCTCTAATTCTGGCTTTCCAAGAGACAGTAAAAAGTATTCGCTGGCCCTCTCAGATGTGAACAGAGTCTCTTTTACATACCATAAATCAATGTTTGGCTGCCCTGTTAAGCCATCCAAGCAGAAAACTGTCTTCAGCCAAGACAAACAATGGCTTATTTAGAGGAAATTTACTGAAGGCTGCCGCTGGGCTGCTCCGCTGCTGCCGCCGCTGCTGATTGAACTGAGCTGTGGCACCGAGCCAGTCCCCACGCCTCCTGGTTGCCCGGCCGCACTCTGCCCCGGCCACCCTCTGCGCCATGCCGGAGTCTCCCCCATGCCGCCCGGCCCGCCTCTCTCGCCATCGGAGGTCACCTCGGCCCTCTGGCACCTGGCGCAGTCCTGGGGTTAACAGGCAGAAGCGGCTCCTTCCTGGCTCGCCGGGCTCCGGGCCTCGGAAGCGGCCAGGCAGCGGCGATGCCCACATGTGTATTGGAGGCCAGCCGGCTGGGCTGGGAGGGGGAAGCAGTGCCTTCCGAGTGGGAGCTGGCGCTCCGGCCACACCCCTCTCGCGTGCGACAAGTCAGGGAAGGGTCGTGGTGGTGAAAGGCTGCACGGCGTGGAAAGGAGCTCCCACGACCCCGCCGCTGCAATGGTGCTCAGGAGGTTAGAGGGGCGGGCAGGTCCTGGGGGGAAGCTGGGAGAGGGCAAGAGGTGCCAGGATGAGAATGGGGGCTCCAGGTTGGCGGGCGTGAGAGGGCGGCCGGCAGCTCCAAGGCGCGCAGATCCTCCACGCTGCTTCTGAGGCCCCGGAGATGCCGCAGCTTGGCTCTCTGCCAGGCTGTGGAGAAGTGGGGAATGCTGGGAGTTGCAGTTCATCACCATCTGGAAAAACATAACTCTCCAAAGATCGATCCTTCCTTCCTTTCTTTATTCCTTCCTTCCTTCCATCCATCCATCCATCTCCTTCCCTTCCCCTTCAATCTCTCCTTCCTTCCTTCCCCCTTCAATCTCTCCTTCCTTCCTTCCCCCTTCAATCTCTCCTTCCTTTCTTCCATCTCATCTCCATCCCTTCCACTTCAATCTCTTTCTCCTTCCTTCCTTTCCCCTTCAATCTCCTTCCTTCTCCATCTCCTTTCTTTCCCCTTCAATCTTCCTTCCTTCCTTCCCCTTCCCTCCCTCCCAACATTTTTGAGCAAGGAAGAATAAGCTTCTCCAGTGAGCATTGCTATATTGTTTTTGTGATTAATCACTATGCTTTAATTATGTTCAATTCGTAACAATAAAAATACACCCTGCGTATCAGATATTTACATTACGGTTCATAACAGTAGCAAAATTACAGTTATGAAGTAGCAACAAAAATAATTTTATAGTTGGGGTCACCACAATATGAGGAACTGTATTAAAGGGTCGCGACATTAGGAAGGTTGAGAACCACTGATCAGATTTGATTAACAGATCAGGTTTAAGTTTAAGTTTTCACATTTGACTTCCATGCAGATAGGATTTCTTCCCATTCACTATACTCAAATGCAATTCTTGGCAATCTGTGCTCAGAGCAGCTGGCAGAAATAATACATTCAATGCAAAAAAGAATGTGAAATGCTGGACTAGATATATCTTGGTTTCAGCCTTGTGTTCTTAAAGGAAGAGCAGATCAAAAATATTATTACTGCAGTGCCAGGTTGTTTTTTTAAAAAGAGTTTTTTTAAAGCACTTGAATAAGAAAAATGTCAGATCATTCCACCCTCTGGAACCAACTGCCTCCTGAAGTCCGCGTTTCCCCGACTCTCCCGGCCTTCCGAAAGAATTTTCTCCCGGCAGGCCTGGGGATGATTGTTGATTGTGGTGTGACTGATGAGTATGTATGGGGTTTTATTTTTAATGTTTTTTGTTCGGATTTAGTCGAAATTGTTTTATATATATGCTGTGAGCCGCTCCAAGTCCTCGGAGAGGAGCGGCATACAAATCCGAATAAAATAAAATAAAATAAATAAATAAATAAAGCTCCAGATTCCAGGAAAAGTTTATTTGTCCCTCATATAAATGCTATGCTCTGTACCACAACAGTATGTCCCATATGTCTGAAATTAATGGTTGAAAGACTTTGAAAGTTATACAGCTCTATGAAAACTGAACCGCCCCTCCCCGTTCTCATGAATTTTCCGTTCTGGTTCTATAACAGTCTTGACTCATACCTTCTACCGTTTATATAGTAGCTAAGATCCATGATATTTTAGAGTCAAAGATCAAAAATTACAATAGTACCACTCAGAATGAAAATAATGAAAATAAATTTATTTTATTTTCATTTTCTTTATAATGCTTCCTTGTGTTTTTTTTTAATCTCTCACACATTCCCTTCATGATTTTCCTCTCTTTTTGTACTGAGATCAGACCTTTTATCCCTCCTTTCCCTCGTGAACAGGCTCAGCTGGAGTTCTGCTGGGACAGGCATTAGATGGCTCCCAAGGAATTTCACATTTTTTTTTAATCTCTTTGCTGCCATCAGATGATTATCTGCATTTTTAAAGTGAAGATATGGTAGTATCTTTGTTGCCAATACTAAACTAATCTGAATATTTTAAGATTCACCTCTCCATATAAGTCTAAAAATGAGATATTTTTATTCTCAATTCTTCTGGAAAAAGATCTCTTAAAGAAACTGGAAAGAAGCTTTTCAACAGTAGATTCTACTTTCCATCCCCCAAATGTGCCTTAGTTTCACAGCTTTAAAGTTAATGTAAAAACATTTATCTATAAAAAGCTTTTATTAGCATCTGGCTTTGAAGTATAATTTCAATGGCTTCTAACAGGTTGTCCCCTGAAATTTTCATGTCTTGTCAGCTCATGTCTTGTCAGCTTATTTTTAACTTTTTAAAATTTAAAATGTTAATTTTCTTATTTAAAGGACATGGATCTTGGAGTTTCTGGTGGAAAGATAACTCAAATATGGTTTAGTACTATCCCTCATTTCCTCTATTTATTCTTCACCTTAACAAGATAGAACAATAGTTTACAGGCAGAACACACATGATTTACCGGTACATGCAAAGTCCCCAGGTTTAATTCCTAGCAGCACCTCCTAAAGCACTGAAGAATAACCTTTTTCCTTTAAGAATATATGGTTCTCCTGCTAAAATCTGGTAGCATCCACAATCTATCACTGGGAATATCCAGAATCAACCATGGACATAGCTTATGCACAAAATGGATTACTATCTTTCTAAAACTAGACTGAAGTCTGCATGTCTGGACACAGTTTCTGCTTTCTTGTTCTAATGTGGATAAACAAGTAATGACACAAAAAGAATTTCTGTAAAAAAAAATGGGGAAAAACTAATGCTAAGCTAAGCAGAGCAGTTATTTTATATCCCTCACATTCTATTCCTACAAAATGGAAGAAAAACTGCATTGTACAAAATAGTCTCTGAAGTACAGTTATGGGTCAGCATGCTGCACAAGTAGAAAAATTTTACAAGCTATGTTTAAGCTAATCATTATTATGTGAAAATAGCCAGCAGGATTAGTCCCAGAATTATTTTCACTTCTTTTACATATAATCCCTCCACCCATATATCTCTGTATGTCCCACAAGATGAAAACCCAGGTATAAAGATGTTTGCATCAAGCAGTACATAGCATTAGAAAAATCTAAAGAACTATCATCTTTATGCTAAGGATGCTGCCACAGCCCTATTCAATTACTGTATCCCTCATCCTCATCCTCCAATGGCTGGACTTAACTTTGGTTTTGGTTTTCTTTAGGTGCTGCCAGAAAGCCAAGCAAGATCGCATCTCTCTTTATAGGCTGCTTCGGGAATTCCCAGAGAAAGAACAAAGGAAGCAACAAAGCTCAGAACAAAGGGAAAAAAATACTAGGCAGAGTAAAATAAGGAACCTGGATACAACAAGAAAGGAGCTCTTTATAATGGAGCTCCATTATAATATAGTTGACCAATTATAAACTTCATCTTCCGAATTCAAGAATCTTTGTCATGTAGCAAGCAGAGAACTAGAATTCATACATTCAGTGACCGCTCACTGCTCAGAATATCCTTTGTCTTTCATAAAAGCAAGAAATATCATGTTATTCTGTTAAATTTCATAAATGCAGTTTTTTAATTAAAAAAATATTCTCATATTTGAAAACTACATGCAAAGGCCAGATAGCCTTACATGGTGATAAAAAAATCAGTTTTTTTTATATATGCGCATGGCATGAATTGGGAGTGGATGGTAAGGATTTATATTAATTTACCAGGTATGAAATGGGGAGGATTATCCTTTGTGCTAAACTCCAAGACCTAAGAAGTTGGGGGGGGCAGGGTGTGATTAAATGACCTCCTTTGCTCCCTTATTTCAGTGTTTCAAGGTTGGCAGAAATGAGCTCCTAACTTTGAGGAGTTGGGGAATAGGAGAGGGTCAGGGAATCTCTAAGTATGAGAAATGTTTTTCAATTCAACTTAGCAACAGACAAAAGTATTTTATTTACTGGGTTTATTTATTAAATGTATTTATTTGATCTTTATTATGTTCAAAGAAGTGAACATCCATAATATTCCTTCCTCCTATTTTCTCAAGAACAAGAATTCCTTGAGGTAGTTTGAACTGAGAGAGAATAAGTAGCCTAAGGTCACCCAGCCTGTGACCTTTCTTGTCTAAAGCAGAATTAGAAGGTAACAGCCTCCTGGTTTCTAGGCCAGCACCTTAACCACTACACCAAACTACTGTAATTTTTTTTCTCAGCCTTCTGACCAAGAGTGGGCAACTTTTCCAAATATCATTTTTGTAGTGCCCAATTAGTTCCCAAAAGATATGGCTCAGGAATGGTGATCATTTAGTAGAAATTGTCAATGATACAAAATAACAAATTATAACACAGTGACATGGTCTTTTGCATGACAATACACATTTTATCTTTACCTCTTCTGAGGATGCCCATGTTAACAGACAAAATAACAATTTGAACTAGTTAGTTTATTTTGTTATTTACCTATATTTTGCAATTTGGTTATAGAGGAAAAATTGTTCTCAAGGTGGCAACATTGTTTCCAATGAATATAATCTCATTATCAGGGCATATTTCTGGATTTTGAATGAAGGCAAGATTGATTCCATAACAACAAATATTGCTATCATTCATACAGAGTACACACATTATTTTCAACTGTACTTTGATTTCATAATTACCTTAAAACTTCCTGTAAGTAGTAATTGTAATAACAGAAATCCTGTAAACACGTTTACACTGTTCTTAGAGAAAGGCTTTTTTTTCAAATTACCCAAATTCTATTGATTTTAATAGTTATTCATCATTAAATCTGGATCAAGCCTACTGCAATAAACCAGCAGATATGAAAAGTTATCATGAGAAATGAACCTTTGTCAATACTGGATTGGATATCCATTTGTCTGGGACAATATAAGGACTCCTGCCTTGGGCAGGCAGTTGGTTTAGATGACCTCCAAGATCCCTTCCAGTCTTATGATTCTATAGGCACACACCATTTGCAACAGGGCAGTATAAAGCAATAAAGGAGGTGCTTTGCAACAAAAAAAAAACCCCACTAACACAGCATTAAATACCTATCTTTAAAGGACTGAATTGCTGCACTACTGGTTCAAAAATTTTCCCTGGTTGCCAGTCTGTGGTACAAAATGTGCATACACAATATTTCATCTCGAACCAGCAGTGGGAAAAATAGCAGGACACAATTGGGATCAGTTTTCAAAGCAGATGCACAAGCCTTGCAAAGAATGGAAATGATTTCATGCTTCAGTGGTGTGTGCTCTGTTCTTTCTAACAGGTTTGTGAACCACATCTTTCAAATCTTCTGCACAGCCCTAATCTCCAAACACTTTCATTTCTGGCATATTTCTTCTATAAGCTCTTCATATATTTGCTGGTCTTTTCCTACCATCTAGTGGACAAATGCTGTAAGACAAATCAATTTCTTTTTAATAGGACATTTGAGTTATGTAATTTACTTCGAGCGAACATGACTTTAGAATAAATTGGCCCATTTTAAGAAATGGCTAAACAATGGGTATTCTAAATTAATTCTGAACAAAACATAAGACCTGAACAGGAACAGCTGGATGTTTCTAAATAATCTTATGTTAAATAGAAAGTATTGGGAAAGGGGAATTACTGTAAAAAAAAAAATACGGTTGATGAATTCACCTAAGATTTTAAAATTTAGAGAGGATTTTTCCCCCAGCTATTATTTCCTTTTCTGTAAACCAATTTACACAAATGTATCTTGAAACATTAGCTAGTCTGCACCAAATAAGAATTGGCCAGCTAAAATTAGAATGTAAAAAAAAAAAAACCTGTCCATGAACCAATAGACAAATTCCATTGAGCCCAATACCAGCACTGAGTGGTTTATTAAATACCTGGCTCAGCTAGCATGTTGGAGCCCATTGCCTTCTATTCCCACTTACAATTTGAAGTTTTTACATTTTTTTCATCGCTATGTGTTATTTTGTCTCATTAATGTACTCTTTAAAAAATCCCAAATTTCCTCCACTACCAAAAACATAACTATAAAATCCTGACTAGGAATATAAATTAAAATAGGCAAGAAAATGGTAAGAGAACATCTGTCCACTGTAGACAAATTCAAATCACCAGCATCTGATGGATTAAATCCACAATTCTGAAGGAACTGGCAGATGTGATCTCGGAACCATTACATTATATCTTTCAAAGATCCTGGAGAAACAGAGAATGACCAGAAGACTGGAAAAGAGGTGATGTGGTTCCCATCGGAATAACAGAATAATAAAGTTGGAAGGGGCCTTTGGAGGCCTTCTAGTCCAATCCCCTGTTCAGGCAGGAAACCCTACATTATTTGAGAAAATGGTTGTCCAATCTCTTCTTAAAAATTTCCAGTGTTGAAGCACCCACAACTTCTGGAGGCAAGTCGTTCTCTAATTAATTGTTCTAACTGTCAGGAAATTTCTCCTTAACTCTAGGCTTGTTCTCTCCTTGATTAATTTCCATCCATTGCCTCTTGTTCTACCTTCAGATTCTTTGGAGAATAGGTTGGCCACCTTTTCTTTGTGGCAGCCCCTTAGATATTGGAACATTGCTATCATGTCACCCCCAATCCTTCTTTTCATTAAATTAGACATATGCAATTCCAACAACCATTTGTTATATGTTTTAGTCTCCAGTCCCCTAATCATCTTTGTTGCTCTTCTCTGTATTCTCTCTCAAGTCTCAACTTCTTTTTTTATATTGTGGTAATCAAAACTGGATGCAGTATTGCAAGTGTGGCCTTACCAAAGCATTATTAAGTGGTATTAAACTTCATGTGATCTTGATTCTATCCATCTGTTAATGTACTATAGCCTAGGACTGTGTTGGCTTTTTTGGCTGTTGCAGCACACTTCTGGCTCATATTTAAGTGATTGTCCACTAGCACTCACTGTTACTACTATTAAGCCAGATGTCACCTATTCTATACCTGTGCTTTTGTTTTTTCTTGCCCAAATTCTCCATTGAATTTCATTTTCACAGACAGAGTTCAAATGTGTCGAAATCCATCTGGATTTTGAACCTATCCTCCGGAGCGCTGACTATTTCTGCCAGCTTGCTGTTGTCTGAAAAATTGATGAGTTCCCCATCTATCCCCTTATGTAAATCATTGATGAAGATATTGAAGAGTAAGACAGACCTTTGGGGTACTATCCTCCTTGTAGATATAGTTCTATTGAGGACCACACGTTGAGTGCGGTTGGTCAGCCAGTTATGAATCCATCTGGTGGTGATGCTACCTAACCCACATTTTTCTATCTTATCAAGTAGGAGGTTGTTGTCTACTTTATCAAATGCCTTATTGAAGTCCAAATAAATTATAGCCACAACATTTCTCCGGTCCAATAATTTTGTCACTTTGTCAAAGAATGCAATAAAGTTTGTCTACCATGATCTGGTTTTGACAAACCTATGTTGACTTTTGGTAATGACTTTGTTTGCCTCTAGGTGTTTGCTGATTTGTTGCTTGATTATCTCTTCCAGAATCTTCCCAGGTATTGAGGTCAGGCTGATAGGTCTGTAGTTTCCTGGATCCATTTTTTCCCTTTTTTTTTTTTTTTAAATGGGAACTGCATCAGCTCTTTTCCAGTCCTCTGGTAGTTTTCCAGTGCTCCAAGATCTTTGAAAAACATAGTTCAGTGGTTCTGAGATCATATCTGCCAGTTCCTTCAGAACCTTGGGGTGTAATCCATCTGGTCCTGGTGATTTGAACTTGTCTAGGGTGGACAGATCCTCACTTACCATTTTCTTGCCTATCTTAACTTGTATTTCTAATCTGTTTTTTATGATACTGTTTTTAGTACATTGGACTGTTTTTTCCTTTAGTGTAAAGACAGATGCAAAAAACCAGTTAAGCAGTTCTGATTTCTCCCTGTTGCTCATCACCTTCTTGCCATCTTCTCCCATTAATGGACCAATCATTTCCTTGACCTTTTCCTTGTTTTTTACATGCTGAAAGAAACTTTATTTTGTTATTTTTGACTTTTGTTGGAAGTCTTTGTTCATTTTTAACCTTAGCTTTCCTGACTTCATATTTGCAGGTTCAGGCTATTTGCTAATAGTTATGTGCTTCTCTTTCCACTTTTTATACTTGTCCTTTTTGTCTTTCAATTTATCAGAGAGTTTGTTATGCAACCACATTGATTTCTTTTGAGATCTCTTATTTTTCTGCTTCATTAAATTATGCTGGATTGGGCTTTTATAATCTCACTTTTAAAAATTTCCCAAGCTTTTTGGTTGTTTTTCCCTTGAGGATTCTCGTCCATGGAATTCTTCCCAGACTCTAAGTTTATTGAAATTAACTCTCTTAAAGTGATCCCCCTCCCCCACAATGGTTCCTGCAACTTGTACTTCAACATTATCATTTCATCTCCGCTAGTGAGAATTAAACTCCAATATGGCTGACCCCCTAATTTCCTTTTCAACTTTTTGGGAGACAAAGTTGTCTCCTAGGTTGGTCAGGAAACTGTTTGATATTCCACTTGGTGCAGAGTTTGTCTCCCAGTTGATGTCAGGGTAATTAAGGTTCCCCATTACTATTGTGGTGTACTTCCTACATCTTCAAAACAAGGAAAAAAACAGATCCAGGAAACTACAAACCAATCAACCTGATATCAATACCAGGGAAGATCCTGGAAAAGATAACCAAGCAACAGATCTGCAAATACCTAGAAACAAGTTAACAAATCTTATTTTATTTTTGTCAGTGTGACTAAAATTACTGGGCCAGCAAAATGCAACGGACATAGTATACTTCAATTTCAGTAAGATAAGCTAGAAATATGTGGAACAGACAGCATCACTACCAGATGGATTTGCAACTAAGTCAACATGTAGTCCTTAATTAAACTACATCTACATGGAGGGAAGTAAGCAGTGGGGTACCTCAATACTCAGCACATCGGTACTCTTCAATATCTTCATAAATGATTTAGATAAGGGAGTAGAAGGGGAACTCATCAAATTTGCAAATGATAATAAGTTGGCAGGAATAGCCAACACCCCAAAACAATCTTGACAGACGTGAACACTGGGTCCTAACCAATAAAATGGCTTTTAAGAAGAGACTGGACATCCACTTGTCTGGAATGGTATAGAATCTCCTGCTTGGGCAGAGGGTTAGACTAGAAGATCTCCATAGTCCCTTCCAACTCTGTTATTCTGTTATTCATCCACCATAACAAAAATTCTAATATTAAACACACATCCATCTCTACATTCTTATAAAAATCTCATTTTAAAAAGTTCACCATAAACTTCATTTCTTAAGCCCATACATTTACCAATAATGAAAATTAATATCATATTCCACTCTTGCAAGTTTAATTATTTTAGTTTTAATATTTTACTAATATTAATACAAAAAGAAACAAAAATTGTTTGGAAAAGATAAAGATAAAAGAAGACAGGTGCAAAGAGAAAGAAAAAAAGTAGCGACTTCTGGCTTTTTTTTCAGTGCAGTGGAACACAAAAAAATAAAATAAAATACAACCTCAGCTTTTTGTTTTACATTTCTAACTATTTCAAACCATTTTTATAACAACAAAGTCATTCTAGTCATCAATGCCAAAAATCAAAGTTTCTTTTTTTTCAGTTTCAAGCACAAAGAAGTGGTTTCCAAGTAGAAAAAAACTAGATAATATCTTCTCTATAATTAAACAGTTAATTATGCCAATTCTATCATCTTTACCATCCATTCTTTCATTGTGGCAATTAATGTTGTTTTCTATCTTTTTGCACATAAGATTGTCACTATTGTCAGAATATATAGTAACCAAGTTCCAGTTTTTCTTTCAAGCTCTTTACCTTACAAATTTAATCTTAACTCACCATCAGTTTTATAAACAATTATATCTTAACTATAAACATCATTAATGCATAAATCTCTACTGAAATCTATTTTGTCATCTAAACTCTCTATCAAATACACACTCCTAACAAATATAATTTTCCCTTAAAGGTCTCTTCTCATTACCAAAGAAATTTCTTTTCAACCAAAATCATTTATTCAGCATAATCAATCCAATAGAAGAATTTTCTTTTCTTTTCTTTTTTTCTTTTCTTCTTTTCTTTTCTTTGAGGTCAACGTATTATAAATCTGTACCCAACCTTCAGTATAGCATCTCCAAAAAAAATAACTATTATAAATCTGTACATAACATATTTTAAATACTATGCTATTTCAGTCTTTCACCTTTTGTTTCCATCGAATGCCTCCTATGGATTCTTGATACTCTCTGAGCTTTTAGTAGTTTTGTTGCAGACATTTCACTGCAAACTAAACAACATCATCGGTGCCAGAAGGAGTGGGATTTTCAGTGATTTTATATACCAGTGCCTTGTCCTGTCAGTGTTAGTGGGAATGTTCTCGGTGGTTTCTTGATTATATTTGTTTATTGTAAGCTTCATCATTGAAGTTGGTAGTTTCTTGATTGGGGTATTGTTTACTTCTTGGTTGTTGGCTTAGTGTAAATCTGAATGTTAATCTCATCTAGGTGTTGATTACTGGTAAGGAGATGTTTTGGTCTTTTCATTTCCTTTCTGATTTTTTGATTGTGTATATCTATGAGCCTGTTGATGACTGATTGGTCTGAGTGCCAGACTTCTAGGAATTCTCTAGCCTTTTTGACTTGGCTTGGTCTAGGATACTCACAGTTTCCCAGTGGAAACTATGGTTAAGTCTGTCCGTGTGTTGTGAAATTAAGAAGTTTTCATTGTGTCTTCTAACTTTTAGTTGGTATTCATGAATGCTAATATTCTGCCTGTTTGTCCTACATCGTGGCTATTACAGTCCTTACACTGTATGTTGTAGATGACTCCTGCTTTTTCACCTGGGGCTACTAGATCTTTTGGTTTACTTGTGTTTTGGAGGACTTTAGTTGATTTGTGTGCTATGGTAATGCCATGTGGTTGCACAGGTAATCCTCAAGGTATGACAAATAAATTATTTGTCATACCTTGAGGATTACCTGTGCAACCACATAACCCTTCAAAGTTACAATGGAGTTCCCCAAAAGCTATATATAACCCTATTTCAAAGTTATGAATTCTACAGAACCCACTGGTCATTCACCCTTATGACCAACCACAAAGAAGTACACTCACCTATTTATTTATTTATTTATCCTCCCCCTTCCCCCCCCCCGCCACTGTCCTGCCCTGCCAGGTCCCTAGAGGCACTGGGCCTTCTTTGCCTCCCACCGATTTCACACATTTATCCCTGCTTTGCTATGTTATTTTGCAAAGCACAAACTTTCTCTCATCATCCTGGAGCTCAGTATTTTATGGCCTCTCAAAATACACTCACAGATACATTTTGAGTGGCCACAAAATACCTGTGGCCACTCAGGTATTTTGAAACCTGAGTGGCCTCTGCAGACACAGAAAACAAACAATGAATAGTTAAGAGGTAAAGAGGTGATGCAGAACGAAGGGGGCTGAAGATAGAAAAAACACACCGCTGAAAATCACCCACATGGCTCAGCAACCAAGACCTGCTCTTCTTCCTTTCCCCCATCTCCTGAGCTCTGGAAATCTTCACAAGATAAGCAAGCATTGCAATGGGTAGAAGTGACTGTGGGAAACTTAAGGGATGAAAAATGGAGCATGGGCTATCTGGGGGGTGGGGAGAGGCCATGGGAGGCCCAAGGCAGGCATCCCTGAGGCATCCCATATGCACTTAATGATCTGCACATTTGTTTAACATATGCATTTGGGAACGCCAGGGTGGGGGCTTGTTCACTTAACATGATTCACTTAACATACTCCTAGTGCCAGGAATGGCAACTTCTAATCCAGATCTATTTAATTTAGTGATTCAGTGCAATGCCCCTTTGGCTTTGAACTCCCAAGGAAAACCTAAACAGCATTCAACTGGATTTGAATCAACCATAGCAGGTGCCAATATTGAAAATATAAATGTGGACTGGTTGATAATACTAGTAAATGTGACTCTGGGAACTTTACATTATATTGCGATGGAATGATTCCTCAAAAGGTTTCCTGGATCTCTACATGAAATACATCATCTCAGTGGCACTGTTGACCAATGGCTAAATGATCTAGATATCCTGCCATAGGTTTAGCCATCCTAGTAACTGCTCATACATAATTTAATTTTATTCATAGTTTTATCACTCATGCTGTGTGTTTTCAAAATGGTACACTGCTCTGATGTTTTATATTTTGATACACATTTCATATGGTGTTTTTATGCATTAATGCTGCACTCTGTTATGTCATACAAAATAAATAAACTTAATATCTACCCAACTTCCAATAATAGGCAAACAAAGTCATAGAAAAAGAGACTAGCACTGCAACAATTTCCAAACTGTATACTATGTAAGTATTCAAGCCAATGAGAGAACCATACAGCAAACATAAACTCACTGGATTTCTGGAAGACTCAGAATGGATTCCTGCTAGCCATTCTGAGACTCAACCATGAAAATGAGAACTCCTAGTAAAGTTGGAAGTCTCGATCCAAACTGAACACAATACCAGGAAAAGTAAACCTCTAGACTGATAGCAACATGATAATCAGAGGACCAAAAAAAAAAAAAGATGAGAAAACTGTCCTTACTGTCCAGTCTAGCCCACCCCACTAAGCTGAAGAAATGATTTCATATCCTCCCCTCCCCCGGCAAATATCTGGAGAATGGACTTCATCAAGTGTTCCAGTGACAGTAAGAAAAACAGCTCAGACTTCCCCAAAGGAAAAAAGGCATGTGTTGGTGATTGGGACTAACTTCTCAGAGGAACAGAATCAGCAATCTATCAGGAGATATGCAAACTCTGCAGTGAATGGGAGACAGAGGGGGGGAAGAGAGAGAGGGGGGAGGGAGGGAGGGAGAGAGAGAGAGAGGGAGAGAGAGAGAGGGAGGGAGAGAGAGAGAGAGAGAATAAAGGATCCCACCATTATTCCCGGAGCTGAAATAGTCTCTTCCATTGATAAATGCCTCTACTTCCTCCATCTCTAATCTCCAGGCTGTTGCTGACCTTGTGTTGCTTTCTATCCTATTTCTATTAAACCTTGATCAAAATTTAATACATTTCTTACATAAAAGCCAATACCTTTTGAATAATATAATTCAAACCTCAAGATCTGAAAATTAAAACGTCTTCCCATTTGATCTGATGAAATACAATCTTTCCTTTTTCTCAAACTACACAAAGAGATGTTTTTCAAAAGAGTTATACTTACATTTTCAGCTTTTAATCTTAAATCAAAATAATCATAAGTTTGAGATACACAATAAATGTACATGTTGTAATTTTCCATTTCTGCTTAAAGAATAGGCACATAGAGAGGCACTTAGCTTAGAAAAGGAGATGTAGTAAGCTGGAGGAACGGAGAGTGACTATATACACTGACTCAGAGCATACATTTAGAATAGTGCACACTATTGTAGGATAGCATATAGTTTATGAATGTCATATCCAATTTATACTAAAGTCAGTATTTTAAGGTATAATCATATAGCCAAAGTGTAGCCATATTTAACCTTGCTAAAGTGATAACATACACAACTTTTGGCTTGAAGCAGGCATTAGTTACATTGTATAGATAGGCAAGGGAATGGAGTTGAAACATTTGTATCATCCAGACAAATTGTGAGCTGAGTTGGTTGAATGTTATAACATGAAAAGGGAAAGATAAAAAGGTAAAACAAAGGGGAATTATGAATTGTACAACTGCAGTGTCTAATAATTTTACTCGGTGGTCAGAAAGCATGTGACCAGACTGGATCTATCAAGTAGGTCTGGAAAAGAAGGATGTGGCATATTCTGTGGGACGGGTATTAAGATTTAGGCTGAGCTAATTGGGGGGGGGGGGTCTCTGGGAATTGTATTTGCCCCGATCCACCAGCCTTTGCAAACACTTCAGTAAAACTTGTTTTGTTTTCCAACACCTTTGAAGTGGAATTTGTTTTATTCCTAACATAAGACATTTATTTCTGTACTTTTTTCTTTCGATAAACACAGAGGCACTTAAAATATAAGATATATTTACAAATGTCCTTCCTTGTCATTAATTTTTAGTTTATCTTTTATTTGTGTTCCATGAGAATCATACCAAATTTATTTAGTACTTTTTCAGTTTTCTCAAACTTGGCATCGTGTAATGATTTTTTAAATAAAATTTCCACCTCCAAGAATATTTTCATGTTTCCTTTTTTTTTTCTAATGTAATAAATAACACCCTCTAGTGGCCACATGGAATAATTGCAGCTTATGATTTCTCAGGAAAAAAACAGGGAAAGAGCAAAACTGAGAGCTCCTCAAATTATATTTATTGACAGATCCAATCCAATCAGCACTGAGCTAAGTAAAAACTAAGCAAAGTTACCCTGGAACAGGGGTAGTGAACCTTGGCTCTTTTATGACTTGTGGACTTCAACTCCCAGAATTCTGCCCTGGAAGGTTAAAATTAGGAAAAAAAGAAGAATGTAGTCCCAAATATAAAAGATGCAGAATCTTCAAAAAGTAATTTTTAATCCTTTAATAACAGTTTAATCACAAAAATGTTTTAAAATCTGAAACTTCATTTTTGATCTATGAGCTAAATCCAAATCCCAAACTGAATTCTTTTAGTCTAAAATTACTCCTGAAATATATAAAATCACCAAAAGAGACACAACTTTATAACTGAGTGAAGTCCATGTTCATCTTAAAGTTTAATAAGCTAAATAAAGGGCTTAAGGAAGGTGGCGGTCAGATCCAGTATTCATTTGTCTCAGTTAAATCAAAGTCCAGGAACTTCATGGACCGCTCACCAGGTTATTTGCTTTGCTGACCTTGGAGGACACTGTGTTGATTCTTGGACTCTCCTTACATTCAGAGAATTCTTCAGGCCTCAGAAACCTTCCCTGAACCCAAAAACCTAGCTGAGTATGTACTGCTACTTCAGGAAAACCCTTCAATCCACTATTTCCCCATAGGAGTTCCTCCAAACAAATTCTGCATCGTTGTATTGTTTTTTTAATTAAGTTTTCAGCTTTCTTTTCAGTTTACTCTTATGTAAATGTCAAATTACTTAGAGAGTAGAGAGAGAGCGAGAGAGACCTTAAAATGGTCATTCTAATGGCTACTAAGAGACTCATTCAGTTAATACTATATTACATTTACATTTTTTCCTATACAGGAAGATAACATTTATACCAAATCAAGGTATTAAAATTGGATAATGCATGACAAAATTATAATAAGAGAATGAAATATACAGTATAAAGAACTTTATCATTCATTTCAATGTTTTTATTTTTATTTTTAATGTCTTTTCTTATCTTCTCTCCACTTTTGTCTTCTTTCTCATTTCATATTTTTTTTATTTCTTTCCTTATACCAGAGTTATAAAGTCTTTAGGCTTGCATGTACTTTTTTTATTAATATCACAATACTAGGCAATGACCTAACACAAAATCCAATAAGATTATAAAAAATCAAAAACAAGGAAAATGTTTGTACAATATGTATAGTTAGTACCCAAGTATTGCATTAGGACTGGGAAGACATGAGTTCCAGCCTATCATCAATCAGGAAAATTCAATAAGTACCTGCATTTTTATGTCTAGTCGTTTTACAGGATTATCATTGTGGAGATAAAACAAAGGTTTTCCCTATGTTAGTTGCCTTGAGAATCAAGACAAAAAGTGAGACATTAACATATGCATTACCTAACACCTGCAGCTGGTACCCTCCAAACTGCTGTCTCTAAACAGTAGGTATATGATGTTTTGCCTAATGATTGCTTCTTTGGGCAACAGAAATTACAGTCAAAATTAGGGTCATTAAGTGAGAACTATTTGTAAAGGCAATTGAGTTTTCATAGCTTTTTTGTACCAAAAGCCTGCCTTGATTATTATAAATAGTCTTGAATACAAAACTAAATAAAAGAAAGAGAAGTAATGGTATTGTTATTTCTGATGAACATATAAATAATGCCCCTTTCTGATCTAGTATAAATCATCAAAATATCCTCTAGTACAGGGTGTCAAACTTGCAATGTCAGATGATGTGTTGCGACGTATCATGATTTTTTTGCCATTGCCGGCAATGGGATGGGCGCGGTTTCGCTATGATGCATCTGGCCCGCAGGCCAGCAGTTTGATACCCCTGCTCTAGTAGCTTAATATTCTCTTTTACATCAGTCTTCATCCTCAAATACAGCCCAAACTATCAAAAACATAAGTGTAAAAGACAAGACTAGGAATATGAATTAAAATAAGCAAGAAAATGGTAAGAGAACACCTGTCCATTCTACATGAGTTCAAATCACTGGGACCTGATGGATTACACCCCAGAGTTCTGAAAGAGCTGGCTATCTTTCAAAGGTCCTGGAGCACCAGGGAACTACCAGAGAATTGAAAAAGAGCTGATGTGGTTCCCATCTTCAGAAAGGGAGAAGGGGAAACAGATCCAGGAAACCACAGACCAATCAGCCTGGGACCACTCATTAATTGTTCTAACTGGCAGGAAATTTCTCCTTAGTTCTAAGCTGCTTCTCTCCTTGATTAGTTTCCATCCATAGCGTCTTGTCCTGCCCTCAGGTGCTTTGGAGAATAGCTTGATTCCCTCTTCCTTGTGGCAACCCCTGAGATATTGGAAGACTGCTATCATGTCCCCACTTGTCCTCCTCTTCATTAAACTAGACATGCCCAATTCCAGCAACCGTTCTTTATATGTTGTAGCCTCCAGACCCTTAATCATCATTGTTGCTCTTCTTTGCACTCTTTTTAGAGTCTCAATATCTTTTTTACATTGTGGCAACCAAAACTGGATGCAGTATTCCAAGCGTGGCCTTACCAAGGCATTGTAAAGTGGTATTAACATTTCACGTGATCTTTTTTTTAAAAAATATTTTTATTGGTTTTTTAATTTTAACAGAAAAGAAAAAAGATACTCAAATCTAATCATAATGTTAAAATAAACAATCATCCATAAGCACAACACAACATAGATACATATTTCAATACAACTCAACTGAAAATAATCATAGACCAGCTTTACCAAACAGTCGACATTGCTCAGAACCCCCACCACCACATCCCCCTAACCCTAACCTCCCCTCACTTACCAACTATCTACCTACTTCTCCCCCCTTCTCTATCTCCATCCTACTAATCCACCAATCTATCCCTACCTTTCCCCCTTCTTATCTACTTACATCAGCCCTCACTCCTCCTTCCTCTTTCCATCAGATGTGGTGCCCAGAGGCCACCCAAGCAACCCCTTAATAACAATAATTAACTATTCCACCCCAATTACAGTTGAGAAAGCATAAAATATAAAATATAAACTTATAAATCCTCCCTAACCCCCCCTCCGGACTTCCCAGAGTGAATACAGGGTATAATAAAGGAAAACCCGCTACATCAAACAAAATTATAATATAATCCTAACAAGAATTTAAAAATATACTACATACAATCTCTACCTTACATTTCTCAATTCTAATACATATCTAATCCCAAACAGATCACCTTGTTAAGAATAACAATTTTCATTTACATATCTAATCCATCAATCTAAGTCAAACTTTAAAACACTTCAATTCATTGAGAGGTTACATAGAATCCGGTGGCTCCGCCAGCGTCGCTGGAGTCTCTACTGTGAGGCTCCGTTCTCTGGGTTTGTAAAGCCGCTAACAACAGCGCTCATCAGCTGTTTGGTGCGGTGGAAAATCCCCTCTTCGGGCAAAGAAGAGGTGTAGAGCCTCAAGAGCAAGGTTGAGCCCTTCTAAGGTCCCTGAAAAAATTTTCAGGGGCAGAGAAGGTGTGCTCCCTAGGCACTTGAAATGCTCCTGCCCAGAGACGCTTCTGTCGGTTGACAGAAATAGACGTCGCGACCGCCTCTGCTTTTAAGAGAGAATAATAAGGATTTTATACAGACGGAGTGAATACAGGAGTCCTTTGAGTATCGCAAGTATTTTGCTACTTTGTTTCTGCTTTTGTACTTATAAAAATCTTTTGAATCAACATAATCCTTTCAAAATGGCGATTGTTCTTTGTACTCAGTGAAAGTGAAGAAAGTGAAAGTGATGAATCTACGGGAAAGTGAAACTGAATTTTCTCTTCTCTTTCTGAAGTGATGCCTGAGAGACTATTTAGAATTGAATTATTTACTAAACTATAACACAAATTGGATTTTAAAAGAAATTGAGAAGGAAAGAATTGGCAACTTTAAAAATCTTTCTTTTTTTTCTTTTTTCTTTTTCCCTTTTTTTTTAACTATGACTATACAATTACAATCTGCTACTTTAGAATCTCAAGAGCCTATACAGCCTCCTCCAGAAATGTTTACAATGAAAGATTTACAGACTGCATTAACTGTTGCATTATCTTCAGTGAATGTTACATTATCCTCAGTTAATGACAGGTTGGATAAACTGGAGGATAAGCTGGAAGAAAAGATGGCAGAACAGAAAAAAGATTTTAAAGCTATGTCAGAAGCTCGTAATTTAGAGATGAGAGAATATATTTGTTGAAGCCATTAAAGGATTATGGAACTATACTATTGGAGTTGAAGAAAAATTGGAAAATGTTGAGCCACAGATTGAGGATGTACAGGACCAGGCTATTATGACACAATTCCACCAGATGCAGTTTGCTGTCAGAATTAGAGGATTTAAAGAGGAATTGCATGCAGTACTGAAAGAATTTGCTACAGGAATATTAACCAGATTCTCTCCTCCAAATGAAAGTGATTTGCAATCGACTGTTGAGTATTTTATAAAACAACCCATACAAGAAGAGGACAGTATTCAGAATAAAGAGGACAAAGGGAAATGGATTGATTGTATTGGGGAGGAAGAGGATTTGTTTCAAGATAGGAAGCAGCAAGAAGAGGATTTAACTGGGAAAAATGAGAGACTGATCAAGTTTAAGAAGCAACTTAATTATGGTTTTGAAGATCAGGATAAACAAAGACAGAGATTTGAAATGTTATTGCAACGAAATTTTATGGTTAAGAGAAATAGAGGAATAATGCCTAGGTCAAGATGGTTTCTATGGATTCAAAAAATACTGCAAGGAAAAAAGAGAGACTTATTACTTGGAAGGGAGGCTCTGTTTTCGAGATCTATCTGGCAAAGGAAAAAACCCCGAATTCGACTGAAGGACGTGATCTTGATTCTATCACTCTGTTAATGCGGCCTAGAACTATGTTGGCTTTTTTGGCACCTGCAGCACATTGTTGGCTCATATTTAAGTGAATGTTCAGATTTCCGGTTTTGGGCGGTAGTGACTGGTCGCAGGCTTGAAGATTTTCCACACACATATGGTTAATTTTGCCATGCCTGGGGATGCTAAATACATCTAAGTCACCCTGGAGAGGCAATGAAGAGAGAAGGGTGCTCCAGTAATTCTGGAACAGTGGCGGCCATTCCATTCGACTTGGGGAAAGCCTTCTAACCTGACAGGAGAAAGTCTGATTGTATTGCATCGACCAGCCCAAGCTACAAGCAATCGAAATCCAAAAGCACTAACTAGCACAACTGTGAACAGTGTGCTTGAAACTGGGTGAGGAATTTGATCTTCTCTTTTCTATTCTACATTTAATTTCCTGGAAAAGATCCCCAAGAAGCAAAATACCTCTGAAAGGGAAGAAGGGGGGTTTCCATACCATACTAACAGAAGCAATGAATTATATGGAGGATCAAAATATATGGAAGTGAAATAAATATAAAACCTGAAATTTAAAACTTAAATCTGGATAAATCTAAAATTGTTTGAATAGTTAAAACTCTCATTTCAAAGATAATTGTTTATTTTGGAAATTGAAAAACAAATAGTTGCTGACACCTAGTGGTGGATGAAGACTATGACAGCTATGACTTTAATATAAGTTTTGGCAAAACCTGGGAAAAGCTGATCTGTGTTTGTGACCTTCAAAGTTTTAACAACAAAGAACAGCTGTGACAAAAAAAGACAATATTCTGGGCTGTAGACAAAGAGAGAATTATACATTTCAGAAAAAAATCTTTTTTTAACTATCTGGATTACAAATATCTATTTAATTGGAACTCTAAAGCTATTTGCAGAGAAAAGAAAGGAAGAGAAAAACTCAAATTCTTGGCCATCATGGATCAGAGACATGTAGAAAGAACATATCAAGAAAACAAATACTTCACAGGAGGAGATATATAGTATACTGCAACTAATTCAAACAACAATGACTTTAAACCACAAAGAAATCCAAAATAACTTTGAAAATATAAATCAATCTATTTCTAAGTTAACTCTACAACAACAAAAATTCCCAGAAAATTCCCTAACAACAGAGAAGGAGCAGATAAAACAGATAAATGGATATAGAACTGAGAATAGAGACTTAAAGATGGAACTTAACAAAACAAGGAAACAAGATTTAATCCTAGTGGAAAACAATTCACAGAAATTGGAAAAAACAACTTATCCCTTAAGACTACAAATTAAATCTGAGGACAAGAAACAGATTGGATAAAATGGACGGTAGAGATGTCAAGAACATTGGAGAGAAAGTAAATGATAAGAGAAGTGGAGAGAAAGAAAAAGAAAAGGATTTTCAGCAAACGTGGAAAGGCAGAAGCCCCATACAAAGACACTTCAGCTGATTTACTTTTTATATCTACACTAACATTTATGAACATATGGGAAAACTTTTTGATTCAACAAAATACATTGATTAAGAAAGATACTGGGCAAAGGAAAAGGACTAAAGTGGAAACCAAGAAAATAGATGATGGGACCAGGGAGAAACATTTGTTTGAATATGGTTAAAGAAATAGAAACGTTTTGGAATATATACGTCATTCTAAGAGGGATGAATTCTCTAAATAATATAGTATGCTTTTTTCCCTGTTTTGTTCTCCTTCTTGATATGAGTAATAAAAAAAGTTGAAATGACTTAGATAAAGGAAATGTTTTAGATACTTAAATGTGATTGAATTTAAAAAATTATAATGGATAAAAATGTTTTGAATAAGAGTTAAAGACTAGATAACTAGATATATTAAATGGAATGTTTAAAGATTAAACATATTTTTAATTATGGTTAAAAAGAATATGAAATTTAGGAAATAAATATATATTAGCTTAGGAGGGATATATATTTTAAGTAGTATGTTATTTTTTATGTTTTTTTACTCTTGCTCTTTCTTTTTTTTCATTGTTTTATCTATTCCTTAAGAAAGATAAAAGTGTGAGATGGTTCATATGGAAAAATAGAGTTAAATTTTTAAATATAATTAATTTTTGAGAAAATCTTAACCAATAAGAATACCTAGAATTTGGTGGGAGAAACAAATTAAAATAAGGACTATAACAGGATCTATGATAAGACAACCAAAATGATTGGATAAAAAAGAAATATTATATTGATGTGATTATTATTTTTAGGAATATTGGGAAAAATATATATTTTTAATTGTTATCTATCAAAACAATAAGAATTGTGTTAACTCAATGTTTGCAAAAGAGGATATTTTGGGAAAAGGGGAAATCAACTAAAACCATTATGTGGATTATGGATTATAGAAATCAATTGATAATGATTGTTTTACAAATGTAACCCAGACAACACACTGTTCACCAATTATTGTGATTTATGTTTTTTAAAAAATCAATAAAATATATT
Organism: Bothrops alternatus; assembly: GCA_034064705.1. NCBI lineage: Eukaryota > Metazoa > Chordata > Lepidosauria > Squamata > Viperidae > Bothrops > Bothrops alternatus. The sequence goes on from JARGCV010000086.1 coordinate 1,977,576, forward strand.
CCAAAAAAAATATTTAAGTGACTGTCCACTAGGACTCCAAGATCCCTCTCACAGTTACTACTGATGATTGAGGTATCACCTATACTGTACCTGTGCATTTTGTTTTTCCCTGGTATCCCTGGTAGCTGGGAGCAAGCAGCTCACTCTTCCTTGTGGGGCAGAAAGGCAAGCTGCTTTTGCTTTTGCTTGGGCAGAGCTTTTTCAAATAAGAAATTAAAACAGGAAATAAAAGGGGACTAGGGAACTTGGCAGGAACCTTGGGAAGAATTACCTGCTGAGCCCTGGTAAGTTTGTGGGGTTTCTTGTTTAATTACAAATTCACCTTTTTTGTTCTTTTTTTAGCAGCCATATAAGGGGTTTCTCCTTCCCCTTTCTTCTAAAGTTTGCCCTCAGCACAGGTTTGGAGGGGGTGGAGCTTTCTGCTGCAGCCCCCCTGCTGGCTAATCCCTGGTAGCTGGGAGCAAGCAGCTCACTCTTCCTTGTGGGGCAGAAAGGCAAGCTGCTTTTGCTTTTGCTTGGGCAGAGCTTTTTCAAATAAGAAATTAAAACAGGAAATAAAAGGGGACTAGGGAACTTGGCAGGAACCTTGGGAAGAATTACCTGCTGAGCCCTGGTAAGTTTGTGGGGTTTCTTGTTTAATTACAAATTCACCTTTTTTGTTCTTTTTTTAGCAGCCATATAAGGGGTTTCTCCTTCCCCTTTCTTCTAAAGTTTGCCCTCAGCACAGGTTTGGAGGGGGTGGAGCTTTCTGCTGCAGCCCCCCTGCTGGCTAATCCCTGGTAGCTGGGAGCAAGCAGCTCACTCTTCCTTCTGGGGCCGAAAGGCAAGCTGCTTTTGCTTTTGCTTGGGCAGAGCTTTTTCAAATAAGAAATTAAAACAGGAAATAAAAGGGGACTAGGGAACTTGGCAGGAACCTTGGGAAGAATTACCTGCTGAGCCCTGGTAAGTTTGTGGGGTTTCTTGTTTAATTACAAATTCACCTTTTTTTTTAGCAGCCATCGCGCCCCTGACGGCGCGCGATAAAATCCTAAAACAAGTAAGAAAAAAAAATCCAAAAAGTAAACTGAGACCAAAACAAAAAATTTGAACAACCCAAAAAAGCTGTGTTTTTTTTTTAAAATAATAACTAGTATAATAATAACAGCAAACATATAATAACAAGAAATGGAGATAGATAGCCAGCAGACGGAGGGGAGCTTCCCAGTGTTTTGTATTGAGTGTCACATGTATGACTATCTGTCTGCTGGACAGAAGTCTTGGGTGTGTGATCGGTGCAATGAGCTCCTGGCTCTCAGGGAACAGGTTCTTTCCCTTGAAGCCAAGGTAGCAGACCTGGAGAAGCAGAGAGAGATAGCGAGGCAGGAGAAGATCTTCAGGGATGCAGCAGGAGCATCCCACTCCATGCTGAGCAGCTCTCCAGCTGCTTTGGAGAATGGAGATCTTGGGCAGGGAGGACATCAATCTGTGGAAGAGGGACAGGCTCCCTTAGTTGAGACCCCTTCCCTGGAGGATGTGCCCATATCCTCTTGCACCGAGGATACTTCTCCGCGGGTGGTGGGAGGGGGGCTTCTTGTAGTGGGTGATTCAATTGTTAGAAATATAGAGAGACGGGTTTGTGATGGAAGCGTTGACCGCATGGTAAACTGCCTGCCGGGTGCAAAGGTTGCGGACATCACGAGGCATCTAGACAGGCTGATAGACAGTGCTGGGGTGGAGCCAACTGTTGTGGTACATGTCGGTACCAATGACATTGGAAAAGCTAAGCGGAAGGTCCTGGAAGCCAAATTTAGGTTGCTAGGTAGAAGATTAAAGTCCAGGACCCCCAAGGTTGCATTCTCAGAAATGCTACCTGTTCCACGTGCAGGGCCAGCTAGACAGGCAGAGCTCAGGAGCTTCAATGCGTGGATGAGGCAGTGGTGCCGGGAGGAAGGGTTTAGATTCATTAGGAACTGGGAAACATTTTGGGACAAGCCACACCTGTACAGAAGGGACGGGTTACATTTGAACCATAATGGAACCAGACTGTTGGCGATTAATATTAAAAAGGTTTCAGAGCAGCTTTTAAACTGATTCATAGGGGCAAGTCGACAGGAGCTGGGCAGCTTCCGGTTCGAGAAGGCGCACTGCCTAATATGGAGTGTGGAAGTTATGCACACATTGGTGAGTCAACAGGAAAACTAAATTGTAATAGTCAAGCAGAAGGACATGGTAGACCATCTACAAATTCTACAACCAAATTCTACAGTCAAAATCCACAGTCAAAGTTGAAAGTGCACCAGAAAATTACATATAAAGGTCTGTACACAAATGCTAGAAGCATTCGAGCAAAAATAGGGGAATTGGAATGCCTGGTGAAGGAAAATAATATTGATATTATCGGCATAACAGAAACCTGGTGGACAGATGAAAACCAATGGGACACAAGGATTCCAGGTTACAAATTGTATAGGATGGACAGGAGAGGGAGAAATGGTGGTGGCGTGGCCTTGTACATAAATGAGGAGTTAGAATCTCATGAACTCGAAATTCAAGAAAATTCAAACTCACCCACAGAAACATTGTGGATAAAAATCCCAGGACAGGAAACTAATCTGACGTTAGGGATCTGCTATCGCCCTCCCAACCAAACTCCAGAGGCAGATTGCTATTTGGAAAATGAATTTAAGGAGGCCTCAAAAAGAAATAGGGTAGTCATAATGGGGGACTTCAACTATCCCCAAATAGATTGGGTAAATTCTTGTTCTACACATGATAGAGAGACAAGGTTCCTCGACATGTTAGCTGATTATTCCCTTGAGCAGATGGTCATGGAACCTACCAGGGGAAAGAGGATCCTGGACTTGGTTCTAACTAACACACAGGATTTGGTTCATGATGTCCTTGTAACCGAGCCCATAGGAACCAGCGATCACAACACAATAACCTTCAACTTAACCATGGATAGCAAATTGTCAGTGAAAACTAACACAGAGACCTTAAACTTTCACAGAGGGAATTTTGACAAAATGAGGAAAATAGTAAAGAAGAAACTAAAAGGAACAGTAAAAAAAGTCAAATCCCTCCAAAATGCTTGGAAACTGTTTAAAAATACGTTACAGCAGGCTCAAATAAAATGCATTCCTAAAAGAAGAAAGAGGATTGGAAAGTCCAAGAGGATACCAGTATGGCTTACGAATGAGGTAAAGGAGGTTATTGGACAGAAGAAAAACTCATTTAAGAAATGGAAGGCTCTTCCTACCGAGGAGAACAGGAGGGATCACAAACTCTGGCAGACCAAATGCAAGGCGATAGTCATGAAAGCCAAGAGAGACTTTGAGGAGCATATAGCCAAGAATATTAAAAATAATAACAAAACCTTTTTTAAGTACATCAAAAGCAGGAACCCAACCAGAAAATCAGTTGGGCCACTTGATAACAATGGTCAGAAGGGGATAATCAGAGAAGACAAGGAGATTGCTGAGAGGCTAAATGACTTCTTTGCTTCCGTTTTCACCGAGGAGGATAGAGAACAATTGCCTGCCACTGAATTAGTTTTCCCAGGGAGGGAAATAGAAGAATTAAACCTGATAGAGATAAACAAGGAAGATGTTCTTGCATGCCTTTCTAAACTAAACGTCAACAAATCGCCGGGTCCAGATGGCATCCACCCTAGAATTCTCAAGGAACTCAAGTGTGAAATTGCTGAACTTCTAGCTAAAATATACAATCTTTCTCTAAGATCAGGCACTGTACCGGAGGATTGGAGGGAAGCAAATATAACCCCGATCTTCAAGAAAGGATCCAGAGGTGATCCAGGAAACTATAGACCAGTCAGTCTAACCTCAGTTCCAGGCAAACTGATGGAAACCATTATTAAAGATAAAATTACAGGGCACATAGAAAAACAGGCATTGCTGAAAGAAAATCAACATGGTTTCTGCAAAGGCAAATCATGTCTTACTAACTTGTTAGAATTCTTTGAGGGTGTAAATAAATACATAGATAAAGGGGCCCCAGTTGATATTGTATATCTTGACTTTCAAAAGGCTTTTGACAAAGTCCCTCACCAAAGGCTCATAAAAAAGCTCTCCAGCCACGGAATTAGAGGACAGGTCTTGTCCTGGATTGGTAACTGGCTAAATTGTAGGAAGCAAAGGGTGGCAATAAATGGACAATTCTCCGGATGGAAAGAAGTGAGAAGTGGTGTACCCCAAGGTTCAGTTTTGGGGCCCTTACTTTTTAATTTATTCATCAATGATCTGGATGTAGAAGTTAATAGTGAGGTAGCCAAGTTTGCTGATGACACTAAATTGTTCCGGGTTGTGAAAAGTGAAACTGATTGTCGGGAGCTCCAGAAGGATCTCTCGAAATTGTGTGAGTGGGCAACAAAGTGGCAAATGCATTTTAACCTAAACAAGTGCAAAGTTATGCACATCGGGGCAAAGAACCCCAATTATACTTACCAACTGATGGGGACCAAACTTTCTGAGACAACCCAAGAAAGGGATCTTGGGGTTTTGGTGGACAGCTCGATGAAGATGTCAACCCAATGCGCAGCAGCAGTAAAAAAAGCAAATTCCATGCTTGGCATGATTAGGAAGGGAATCGAAAATAAGTCAGCAAGTGTTGTATTGCCTCTGTACAAATCGATGGTGAGACCACACTTGGAGTACTGTGTACAGTTCTGGTCACCGCACCTCAAGAAGGATATAATGGAACTGGAAAAGGTGCAAAAAAGGGCAACAAGAATGATCAAGGAAATGGAGCGCCTCCCTTATGAAACCAGATTGCAACGCCTTGGTCTCTTCAGCCTTGAAAGACGGCGTTTAAGGGGTGACTTGATCGAAGTGTATAAAATCATGCATGGGATAGAAAAGGTGGATAGAGAAAAATTATTTTCTCTATCACACAATACCAGGACAAGGGGGCACTCCCTAAAGCTCATAGCTAAGAAAGTGAGGACAAATAAAGGGAAATATTTCTTCACCCAGAGAGTCGTTGATTTATGGAATTCACTTCCTGAAGGGGTCGTGACAGCTGTCAGCCTTGACAGCTTCAAGGCAGGGCTAGATAGATTCATGGATGCAAAGTGTATCGGTGGTTATTAAAACGGATGTCCATGTGCCGCCTCTATGTTGGTTGAGGCAGGCAGGATTCCCTTGAGTACCATTTGTTTGGGGGTCAAGGGAAAGGGAGGGTTTTGCCTTCTCTTTCTGCTCAAGATCCCCATGTACATTTGGTGGGCCACTGTGTGACACAGAATGCTGGACTCGATGGGCTTTGGCCTGATTCAGCATGGCTCTTCTTATGTTCTTATGTTATGTTCTTATGTTTTTCTTATCTAAATATAGAACCTTATTTTTTTCACCATTGAATTTCATTTTGTTAGATAGCGCCCAATGTTCAAGTCTGTCCAGATATTTCTGTATCTTAAGCCTATCTTCTGGAGTGTTGGCTATTCCTGCCAACTTGGTGTCATCTGCAAATTTGATGAGTTCCCCATTTATCTCCTCATCCAAATCATTGATGAACATGTTGAAGCCTAAAACAGAGCTTTGGGGTACCCCACTGCATACTTCCCTCCATGTAGATGCAGTTCTATTGAGGACTACCTGTTGAGTGCAGTTGGTCAGCCAGTTACGAATCCATCTGATGGTGTTGTTGTCTAACCCACATTTTTCTATCTTATCTAATAGTGGGTTGTGGTGTCTTAAAGCATAGCTGGCTGGGGAATTCTGGGAGTGGAAACCCACCCATCTCAAAGCATGCTGGCTGGGGAATTCTTAGCGTCTTCAATCTGCTAAGCTTGAGAAAACTTGGCTTAGGAGAATCTTCTCTTGAGGAGGAAGAGACTCAATATCAGTAACTGGGAGAGGGATCTTGGAGTCCTATTAAACTAAATATGAGCCAGCAGTATGCGACAACAGCCAAAATAGCCAATGCAATCTTAGGTTGCATTACCAGAGGGACAGAATCAAGATCATATGAAATATTAATACCGATTTATAAAAGCCTTAGTAAGACCACACTTGGAATACTGCATCCAGTTTTGGTTTCCATATTATTAAAAAAAAAAAGATATAGAAACTCTGGAAAAAGTGCAGAAAGGGCAACAAAGTTATTTAGGGAGCTGGAGACCAAAACATATGAAGAACGGTTGCAGGAATTGGGTTTGTCTAGTCTAGTGAAAAGAAGCACTAGGGGTGGCATGATAGCAATGTTCCAATATTTGAGGGGCTGCCACAAAGAGGAGGGGGTCAACCTAATTTCCAAAAGAGGCAAGACAAAAAACAATGGATGGAAACTAATCAAGGAGAGAAGCAACCTAGAACTAAGGAGAAAGAATTTGTCTTCAGTACAGAAGCTTTCAGTGTATATGTAAAACAACAGAGTAATAATAATCAGAATAATGATACCAATAAGACAGGGTAGTAGAGAAAATGAGGATCATAATAATACATGGGTCAATATACTTAGACATAAGACAGTAACTGTGGAAATTAGTTTTTCAGCACAGAGATTGTTGTCTTGGCATAGATCTTGTAGCATCGTCCCAAGGGGAGGAGTTGCATCAGTTTATGTCACGGATGTGAGGGGTCTGTAGATATTTTCTCAATCCTCCTTCTGACCAATGCAAAATATTTATGGAAGGCAGGCTGAAATATAGAGGTGCTCTATGGAAGAAGGAAGGAAGGAAGGAAGGAAGGAAGGAAGGAAGGAAGGAAGGAAGGAAGGAAGGAAGGAAGGAAGGAAGGAAGGAAGGAAGGAAGGTAGGTTTCAGTTTTTTCCTGAAACACATACATACATATACTTTATCCATTTATACAATATGTTGATCCTTAGGTTATGCCACAGGACTTAACTTGTGCTGATGATGTTCAGTATTGTATCTCCACCTCAGTTTATCTGATTCTGTGGGGGTCTGGATGGGGTTGCACTGGGCTTTGGCTCAACCCAAGCAAGATCAAATAGTTCTGGGCTTTGCACCTCCTATTTCTGGGTTCCTTCCATCTTTGGTTCAGGGGTAACACTGCCAGGGGTCCTCCTGATTCATGGCTCTTGCTTGAAGAGCAGGTGGCAGTATGGGTAGGAGGGCCATTGTATAATTTTGGATTGTGTGTCAGTTGTATCTGTTCCTCAATCAGCATGGGGAGCAGTCTTGGACCAAGGAGCACAGTCACTGTAATTTGAAGTAAGATGTTGAGGAACAGAAAAAAGACAAAACAATCAGGATAATGGTCAGACAAGAGAATTTTGAGTCCCAGGCAGAAATATGATTTGAAAAAGTGTTTGAGGCTTGGCCCATCCAAGTTCTCTTGAAGATGAGAAGGGGGGGGGTATTCAGGCTTACAAATCTGAAGTCAACTAGTCGAGATAGATCAGACTAGGAAACTAAAATCAAGAATGGTAATACTATCTTTATTATAAGGTTACATTAACAAAATATTGCAAGTCTGAATGTGCCTCCCCTCCTCTCTATCCCCCTTTTTTGACACACCACACACACACACACACACACACACACCTTTATCTAAGAGGGTCAAACCTGAAAGACCTTCTTAAATTACATTTTTGCCTTGGACCCAAATATATTTGTCTGACCATTGTCTTGGTTGTGGCTTTTCCTTTATTCCTCAAGATTATTCCTATTTCCTACTGCATTCACTTATGCCCTCATGATCTCAAGACTAGACTATTGAAACAATATCTACATGGAGCTGCCTTTGAAGAAACTTCATTGGGTGCAGAATGCAACAGCACAAGCAGTTAATGGGGGTCAATTATTGGGCTTCACTACCTGTATGGGCTTCCATTATGCTTCTAGGTGCAATTCAAAATTCTGGTAGTCACCTTTAAAGCCATTCATGACCTTGGACAGGGTTAATTATACATCTGTCTCTATTTAATTGTTTCTACCTATCCTACCTAGTCTGGCAGGAAGGGAAGGGAATGCTCCCAGTCACAGCAGTTGAAAAGCATTAGCTGTTAGGGCCCAAAAGGAGAACCTTTTCTGAGCACGGAAAACTTGATTTTGTGTTCAGGCTTGGAAGTCAGGTGTTTTTTGCTTTGGTTTTGTTTTTGTTTTAAATGTATGTATGTTATTGGTATATACCGGTATAACATCCAAAAGATATAATGAAGTACAACCAAAAATATAACAGTGCTAATAAAATTAGAAAAGAATATACAGAATAGTGATTAAATATCCATAAAATGTTAATATGGAACTAGTTTAATCCTTTGACACATTATTAAATTTAGCCATAAAAATAATTTAAAATCTCCATTGTATTGTTTCATGGCATATGCATGTTGTATGTATATTTATGTGTGTGAATATGGATGTATATGTTTTTGTACATGTTAATAAAGGATTTATAAATGAACATGTGAAATACTAGAGAAATTAAACAGACAAAAAAGAATAACAAATTAAAAAGGAAAAAGAAATTAAAAGGAAAATGTTGCATTTCTATCTTCCTGTTTACAAATTTACTAATCTGCAACATTTATAAGGGTTAAACCCCCTTAAAACTAATCGATAGATTATAGTATTTATTATGCTTCATTATGGGAACTATTCTTGTTTAAATTTAATTAAACTTCTGTTGTACATATATACTATTAGTTTTGCCATTGCTGCATGTTTTCTAGGTTTGTGTTCCCACTCAAGTATAGGTGGAATTCTGTTTTACTTCCAATGTTGAGCAAAATTTATTCTCACTTCTGTAGATATATATCACATTAAATTATTAAGTGTCTTGATTTTGTCTGAGATTATTCCTCATTGAAAAAAATATTAGGAATTATCTCTTGGCTTTGCTGAAGATCATTTTTAAGATGCTTGACTATGTGTTTTATTTGTATATTATAAATTTTTGTATTTTATCTATTTTATTTTAAGTTGCCTAGTTACCGTATATGAGATGGATGGCTATATAAATAAATAAAGAAATTAATAAAGAAATAAAGTTTGGCTATATGGATGCTTAGGTTTTTTTAAAAACATACACATAAAAATGTGGTATTTGAATGAAGCATCACTTAGGAAACACATAATCTCAGTTCCACTCATAGAAAATTCAAATGGAGTACAGTATCTAGTCTACATATATAATCACTGGTCTATCACCATGGAAACACAGAATCCTTTTATTTAAGCCACCAACACTCATTCCAAGCTTAGACTTAAAGGTGGAACAATGGCATTGAAGGGTACATGTAAAGTAATTTCCTTTTCTCCTCTATCTAAAATTAAACTATAATATTCCTACAAAATACTTTGACCCCTAGCTCCTGCTACTAATTTGAGATTTTATTGGGAATTAAAACTCATCACCTTTCTAAATTCAACAGCTATGGTATGTGTTTCAGTCAAGACTGAACTTTTGGGTTCTTACTGCCAACAATAATGTCTATTTGTGAATGATGAATGTTTTGGAAAATGTTTTTTGTCAGTAGTGTAAAAGCTTTCAGTCACTTTGCAAAACGCCCATTACAAGCTTCATGGACATTTCTAGTTTTGTAACTACCCATTAGCATCAATGAAAATGTTTTTCTTAGGCACAACACAGCTTGTTTTACTCATACTGCCAAATAAGGATTTGTCTGAAACACTGAAACTTGGTTTTCTATCCTGAACACTAAAAATAGATTTTATTTTCATTTTTATCTCTTAGCTTTTGAGATCAATGAAGCAACTTCAATCTCTAATGACATATGTTCAGTAGGTGGAAGCAACAGATAGAAAAAAAATAAGGAGTTAGGTTTTAAAAATTGGTGTTTAGTAAAAAAAAATCCTTACTTTTTTTTTTTTGCAAAATTTTGATACCAAAAGGGATAAGAACATTATAAGTGCTTTTATTTTATATCTATGACAAGCATAAAGGATTCAGTCCTAAAACTAAATAAAATAGAATTGGGCAAAAATCTAGAAAATGCTTTGACCCAATGATTTGCCAAGGCCTTGACCATTGTAGTGAGCCGCTAACTGGAAAATTGCCACAATAGCCAGTTGAATGACCAAAAAGAGTAACTTTTTTATTAATGTATTTTATTCTACTTTCTAATGAAAAAATTCCAAGATGGCTTGCTCGCTTATTAATTTACCGGTATTTATTGTCACATTTGCACACCTCATCCTCCTGGTATGTCTGTCTGCAGCAGTCCACAATGAAAGAATAAAAAACATCAATTAAGCTTGATTAATTGTAACATCAGATAAAACAATAAAATACATAATTGTAAAATAAGCATAAATAAAGGTTTGAAAATGGTATCCTATATAAACTGATGGTATAAAGTGTGAAGAGAAAATCCTTGCTCGTAAAACAGATTTGCTGTCTTTTTAAATAAATCAGCAAGAGCTAATAAATGATCACAAGCCTCACAATATACAAGGTAATATATTAAGGTATATTAAAAATCATGCATTAAAATAGGCATCTAGAGCTATAAAATCATTAAGCAACAGAAAGCAATTTTAATTTTTATACTCTCACCAACTGACATATTCTGAAATACAATAGTGCTGAAATATCAACAAGAAAGGAACAGGAGGGGGGGAAATCTTCCCTAAAAACTACAGAACTTTCTGTCAGGATGATCCATACTTTAAAAACCATTTTCAGGTAGCCTCATTTGAATCAGATGAAGTGCCTAAGTGCAGAAAACTATCGTTCATCGTACACAATCTAACTGAAGTCATGGTTTGGAACGAGAGGTTGATTGGGTTCTTGGATTAGATAATACCCAATAAATTAAGGAGAAACTTCCTGACAGTTAGAACAATTAACCAGTGGAACAACCTGCCTCCAGAAGCGGTGAATGCTCCAACACTGGAGGTTTTTAAGAAGAGACTGGACAGCCATTTGTCTGAAATGGTATAGGGTTTCCTGCCTGAGAAGGGGGTTGGACTCAATGACCGCCAAGGTCCCTTCCAACTTTATCATCATCATCATCATCATCATCATCATCATTATTATTATTATTAAACCTCTCTTTTTCTTGTGGCCCCCTCTGATTTACAGTGAAGCTTATGGAGGTGAACCGGATTAAGTGAGGCATTTATTAAGTGAGTTTTGCTCCATTTTATAATGTTTCTTGCCACAGTTGTTAAGTGAATCACAGTGGTTATTAAGTTAGTAACTTAAGTGAATCTGGCTTCTCCATTGACTTTGTTCATCAAAATTTTGCAAAAATGATTCCAGGACACTGCAACCATCATAAATATAAGTCAGTTGCCAAGTAGCTGAATCTTGATCATATGACCATAGGGATGCTGCAATGGTCATAAGTGTAAAAAATGGTCATAAGTTACTTTTTTTAGTGCTGTTGTAACTTTGAACAATCACTAAACAAACAGTTTTAAATAAAGGACTGCCTGTACTTCTTACCAATGTTGGAAATGTGGTAAACCTGAAGAGTCATTTCACTTTGTGAAAAGCAAAATACTAGATATAAATACATACATTTATACAAAGAATTGTAAAGATTAACATTCAGATGAAACCAGAATTTTTTTTTCATTGAGACTTATGGGTAACCAATTAGAAGAGACTTATGGAAGACTAATTTTGTAGATTGTAATTGCAAGATTATTATATGCGCGTTGGAAAAATTCTGAAATGCTCACTAAGGAGTGGATTTTAAAGATTATGGAATTGGCAAAAATGGCAAAATTGACCTTTATGATGAAGGATAAGACAACAAATACTAGAAAACAGAAAACCTTTATGGTCTTTTTTTTTTAAAGGAGGGGGACTGGTGAATTGGTGATTTATGGATTTGCTGATTGAAAAGTATTGAATATGAGAAGAAGATAATTAGGATGCAACTTGAAAGAGGAAAGAATGTGGATTTTATATATATATATATATATATATATATATATATATATATATATATATATATATATATATATATATATATATATATATATATATATATATATATATATATATATATGTATATGTATATGTATATGTATATGTATATATATATATATATATATATATATATATGTATATGTATATGTATATGTATATGTATATGTATATGTATATGTATATGTATATATATATATATATATATATATATATATATATATATATATATATATATATATATATATATATATATATATATATATATATATATATATATATATATATATATATATATATATATATATATATATATATATATATATATATATATATATATATATATATATATATATATATATATATATATATATATATATATATATATATATATATATATATATGCAGGTCTTTGGTTCTTCGGGTTTTCTCCCACGTAGAATTTGAAGTGTCTTGGCAACGTTTCGATGAAATCTCATTCATCATCGTCAGGCTGGTGCTTTTGGCTTCTGCTACCAGGAGCAATGTGTGGTCTAAGCTTAGACCACACATTGCTCCTGGTAGCAGAAGCCAAAAGCACCAGCCTGACGATGATGAATGAGATTTCATCGAAACGTTGCCAAGACACTTCAAATTCTACGTGGGAGAAAACCCGAAGAACCAAAGACCTGCATACAGACACCCGCGAAAACCTCAGAAAACAAATATATATATATATATATATATATATATATATATATATATATATATATATATATATATATATATATATATATATATATATATATATATATATATATATATATATATATATATATATATATATATATATATATATATATATATATATATATATATATATATATATATATATATATATATATATATATATGTCTCAAGTGTTTTTATTTTTTAGATTGCACCCTGTAAACCCAAATATGGGAGGAAGGAATCATTCTTTCCTTTTGCTTGTTTCAGCTCAACCCAGAGCCATCCTGCAAGCACAAATATATATATATATATGTTGTTTAAAATTGTTGACAAAGAAATAAGGGATTTCTGATATAGCCATTTCGAGTTTCTTAACTCTCTTCAGTCAGAACTCACCCTTCCGGGATTCGAACCTATATCGAGTGTTTCTTTTTAAATTGCACCCTGTAAACCCAAATATGGGAGAAAGAAATCTTTCTTTCTTTTACCTGTTTCAGCTCAACCCAGAGCCATCCGCAGGAACCAGTATATATATATGTTTTTAATTTAAATTGCTAACAAAGAATAAGGGAGAACTGGTATAGCTATTTCGAGTTTCCAGAAGGGGAATTTGATAAAAATTTAAATGAGCAGAAGGAGAAATATAGTATAAGGAATGTAAAGGGTCAAAATGGAATGTCTGTACGGTAGGGCAAAAATGAAGTTCTGAATCTAATCTGAGGCTTTTACTCAGTTTTCATAAATCCATTAAAGAAGGGGTTTTTCATTGGCCTGGGAGATACTTGGGACAAGATCAGATGAAAAATTCAACCCTGTTTTACATATATGGTACAATAATTTTTTAATCTGTTCGCTTATGGACATCCTCGCTATCTATCTATCTATCTATCTATCTATCTATCTATCTATCTATCTATCTATCTATCTATCCATCCAGAGTAAGCCATCTATCTCATTCAAGAAACTCTGAGAAGCTAACAAAGTTTCCAGATTTGAAAATAACGATATAAATAACTAGAAAAGAACACAAGATATAATCAAAAGAAAAATGGCAACTCAAAATGGAAACTTCTGAATCACATAGATTTCAGTAACTTCCCAAACCCCATACCTTTACAGATAGACAGGTTTAATTTCTTTCCCAGAAAGCAAGCAGGATTTGGGACCATTCTGATGTAAAGTAAGGTGTTCCAGAGGGCAGGTATCATAATAGAATTGTCTCAGCCTTTATGAGAAAAACAAGAGAAAGGTTTATATTCCAAAGTGGTACCATTTGTGCTTACCAATGTCTTGCCCTTCCTAGTTCTTTACATTTAAAAACATAATTTTAGAAATTGGAAGCCCTAGAACATTGCAAAGAGCCACGCCTCAGCATCATATTTATTTACAAAAGTGTTTCTGAACTTCAAAGAGATCATATACATTTCCTATGGATATAAAATTATAAACAGATGGGTACAGATTGACCATGAGCCCAGCTTTCTGTTAAATGACTTTAAAGGTTAAATATTTAAATGTTAAGCAGGGATAGTATGGAATGTTATGTGGGATGGAGATAAGAGATTATGGCAAGTAATACTCTGGTAAAGTGATGTTTGTAAATAGTTATATCCCCTAAACATAACAGACATTATGTGAATGGATACACAGTCTCAGCAGGTATTTTACAAAAGAGTTCACTATATATTATCCAACAACTTAATAAGCCTGAAAGTCAGAAAGGAGTAGGCCCCTTAGCAGGAGTAGCTAACAAATCTTATCTCATCCACCTACAGTGTCAGGTCTTCATATTGTCCTTGGAACTCAACAGCTATAAGTAGCAGAGATGGTTTACCTGGTCATTTAAAAATAACAGTGACTTAGAGCTTCCTGGTCTCCTTTTCCTCCATATTAACTAGAATCTGGAATCATATTAATCTTCCCACTGCAGAGCACCAAGTACTTGGCTTGCAGCCTGCAACCTCATTCAAAACAGCTTGCAGCAACTTGCCTATTTCAAAGCAGTGCTCCCTGCCATTAATCTGCTACAGCAATGACATTATAATGTGTGGTGCATCATTGCCTCTTCCAAGCTACCCTTCAGAAAGAGATACATTGGATAATTGCTGCCCTCATCGATCAATATGGAGTTCTTTAAATATGCATCAACTAAAATCTATTCAGACTTCAATTTCTGCATAGTACGGTGATAATAATAACAAGAAAAATAGACACTGAATAGATTTTGCCATGCACTGGGATCTTCTGCAGCTTCAGAGAGGACATGGTCTAATAGCTCAGACAAAAAGACTATTAACTTGGGCAATTTTAAAGTACAGGATGATTTCAAAATAATATCCTGTATCAGGGA